>JAWNZC010000455.1:2160000-2164905 GCA_035771165.1 Paragorgia papillata | reverse complement strand
ATAGCAGCAACAGGAGCAACAGAAGCAACAGCAGCAACAGGAGCAACAGGAGAAACAGCAGCAACAGCAGCAGCAACAGCAACAGCATCAGCAGCAAAAGTAGCAACAGCAGCAGGAGCTGGAGCAACTGCAGCAACAGCAGGAACAGCAGCAGCAATAGCCGCAAAGGCAATAGTAGCAGCAACAGCAGCAGCAACAGCAGCAGCAACAGCAGCAGCAACAGCATCAACAGAAGCAATAGCAGCAACAGCAGCAACAGCAATAGGAGCAGCAACCACAGCAGCAACAGCAGCAGCAGCAGCAACAGCGGCAACAGGAGCAACAGAAGCAACAGCAGCAACAGGAGCAACAGGAGCAACAGCAGCAACAGCAACAGCAGCAACATCAGCAGCAATAGTAGCAGTAGCGACAGCAGCAGCAAGAGGAGCAGCAACAGCAGCAACAGAAGCAACAGCAGCAGCAACAGCAGCAACAGCAGCAACAGCAACAATAGAAGCATCAACAGCAGCAATAGCAACAGCAGCAGCAACAGCAACAGCAGCAGCATCAACAGAAGCAATAGCAGCAACAGCAGCAACAGAAGCAACAGCAGCAACAGCAGCAACAGCAATAGCAGCAGCAGCCACAGCAGCAGCAGCTGCAACAGCAGCTACAACAGAAGCAACAGCAGCAGCAACCGAAGCAACAGCAGCAACAGCAGCAACCGCAGCAACAGCACTAATAGAAGCAACAGCAGCAACAGTAGCAATAGCAACAGCAGCAGCATCAGCATCAACAGAAACAACAGCAGCAACAGGAACAGTAGCAGCATCAAGAGCAGCAACAGCAGCAGCAGAAACAGGAGCAACAAAAGCAAGAGCAGCAACAACAGCAGCAACAACATCAACGGCAGCAGCAGCAGCAGCAGCAGCAACAGCAGCAGCAGAAACAGGAGCAACAAAAGCAAGAGCAGCAACAGCGGGAGCAGCAGTAGCAGCAACAGCAGCAGCAGCAACAGCAGCAACAACAGAAGCAACAGCAGCAGCAACCGCAGCAACAGAAGCAACAGCAGCAACAGCAACAATAGAAGCATCAACAGCAACAGTAGCAATAGCAACAGCAGCAGCAACAGCAGCAGCAACAGCAGCAGCAACAGCAGCAGCAGCAGCAGCAAGAGCAGCAGCAAGAGCAGCAACAGCAGCAGCAACAGCAACAGCATCAGCAGCAACAGTAACAACAGCAGCAGGAGCTGGAGCAACTGCAGCAACAGCAGGAACAGCAGCAGCAATAGCCGCAAAGGCAACAGTAGCAGCAACATCAGCAGCAGCGGCAACAGCAGCACAGCAGCAGCAACAGCAGCAGCAACAGCATCAACAGAAGCAATAGCAGCAACAGCAGCAACAGCAATAGGAGCAGCAACCACAGCAGCAACAGCAGCAGCAGCAGCAGCAACAGCAGCAACAGGAGCAACAGAAGCAACAGCAGCAACAGGAGCAACAGCAGCAACAGCAACAGCAGCAACATCAGCAGCAATAGTAGCAGTAGCGACAGCAGCAGCAAGAGGAGCAACAGCAGCAACAGAAGCAACAGCAGCAGCAACAGCAGCAACAGCAGCAACAGCAACAATAGAAGCATCAGTAGCAGCAATAGCAACAGCAGCAGCAACAGCAACAGCAGCAGCATCAACAGAAGCAATAGCAGCAACAGCAGCAACAGAAGCAACAGCAGCAACAGCAGCAACAGCAATAGCAGCAGCAGCCACAGCAGCAGCAACAGCAACAGCAGCAACATCAGCAGCAACAGTAGCAACAGCGGCAGCAGCAACAACAGCAGCAGGAACAGCAGCAGCAGCAACAGCAGCAGGAACAGCAGCAAGAGCAACAACATCAGCAGCAAAAGCAGCAACATCAGCAGCAGCGGCAGCAGCAGCAGCAACAGTAGCAACAGCAGAAGCAGCAGCAACATCAGCAGCAACAGTAGCAACAGCGGCAGCAGCAACAACAGCAGCAGGAACAGCAGCAGCAACAGCAGCAGGAACAGCAGCAGGAGCAGCAGCAGCAGCGACAGCAGGAACAGCAGCAACAGCAGCAACATCAGCAGCAGCAACAGCAGCAGCAACATCAGCAGCAACAGCAACAACAGAAGCAATAGCAGCAACAGCAGCAACAGAAGCAACAGCAGTAACAGCAACAGCAGCAACAGCAGCAACAGCAGCAACAGCAGCAACAGCAGTAACAGCAGCAACAGCAGCAACAGCAGGAACAGCAGGAACAGCAGCAACAGCAGCATCAGCAGCAACAACAGCAACAGCAGCAACAGCAACAGCAGCAACAGCAACAGCAGCAGCAACAGCAGGAGCAACAGCTGAAGCAGCAGGAACAGCAGCAACTGCAGCAACAGCAGTAGCAGCAGCAGCAGCAACAGCAGCCAGAGCAGCAACAGCAGGAACAGCAGGAACAACTGCAACAACAACAGCAGCAGCAGCAGCAACAGCAGCAACAGCAACAAGAGAAGCAACAACAGCAACAGCAGCAACAGCAGCAACAGCAACAGCAGCAACAGCAGCAACAGCAGCAACATCAGCAGCAGCAGCAATAGTTAGCAACAGCGGGAGCAGCAGCAACAGCAGCAGCAGCAACAGCAGCAGGAACAGCAGCAAGAGCAACAACATCAGCAGCAACAGCAGCAACATCAGCAGCAGCGGCAACAGCAGCAGCAGCAACAGTAGCAACAGCAGAAGCAGCAACAACATCAGCAGCAACAGTAGCAACAGCGGCAGCAGCAACAACAGCAGCAGGAACAGCAGCAGCAACAGCAGCAGGAACAGCAGCAGGAGCAACAGCAGCAGCGACAACAGGAACAGCAGCAACAGCAGCAACATCAGCAGCAGCAACAGAAGCAGCAACATCAGCAGCAACAGCAACAACAGAAGCAATAGCAGCAACAGCAGCAGCATCAACAGAAGCAATAGCAGCAACAGCAGCAACAGAAGCAACAGCAGCAACAGCAGCAACAGCAATAGCAGCAGCAGCCACAGCAGCAGCAGCAGCAACAGCAGCAACAACAGAAGCAACAGCAGCAGCAACCGAAGCAACAGCAGCAACAGCAGCAACCGCAGCAACAGCACTAATAGAAGCAACAGCAGCAACAGTAGCAATAGCAACAGCAGCAGCATCAGCATCAACAGAAGCAACAGCAGCAACAGGAACAGCAGCAGCATCAAGAGCAGCAACAGCAGCAGCAGAAACAGGAGCAACAAAAGCAAGAGCAGCAACAACAGCAGCAACAACATCAACGGCAGCAGCAGCAGCAGTAGCAGCAACAGCAGCAGCAGAAACAGGAGCAACAAAAGCAAGAGCAGCAACAGCGGGAGCAGCAGTAGCAGCAACAGCAGCAGCAGCAACAGCAGCAACAACAGAAGCAACAGCAGCAGCAACCGAAGCAACAGCAGCAACAGCAACAGCAGCAGCAGCAGCAACAGAAGCAACAGCAGCAACAGCGACAATAGAAGCATCAAGAGCAACAGTAGCAATAGCAACAGCAGCAGCAACAGCAGGAGCAACAGCTGAAGCAGCAGGAACAGCAGCAACTGCAGCAACAGCAGTAGCAGCAGCAGCAGCAACAGCAGCCAGAGCAGCAACAGCAGGAACAGCAGGAACAACTGCAACAACAACAGCAGCAGCAGCAGCAACAGCAGCAACAGCAACAAGAGAAGCAACAACAGCAACAGCAGCAACAGCAGCAACAGCAGCAACAGCAACAGCAGCAACAGCAGCAACAGCAGCAACATCAGCAGCAGCAGCAATAGTTAGCAACAGCGGGAGCAGCAGCAACAGCAGCAGCAGCAACAGCAGCAGGAACAGCAGCAAGAGCAACAACATCAGCAGCAACAGCAGCAACATCAGCAGCAGCGGCAACAGCAGCAGCAGCAACAGTAGCAACAGCAGAAGCAGCAACAACATCAGCAGCAACAGTAGCAACAGCGGCAGCAGCAACAACAGCAGCAGGAACAGCAGCAGCAACAGCAGCAGGAACAGCAGCAGGAGCAACAGCAGCAGCGACAGCAGGAACAGCAGCAACAGCAGCAACATCAGCAGCAGCAACAGAAGCAGCAACATCAGCAGCAACAGCAACAACAGAAGCAATAGCAGCAACAGCAGCAGCATCAACAGAAGCAATAGCAGCAACAGCAGCAACAGAAGCAACAGCAGCAACAGCAGCAACAGCAATAGCAGCAGCAGCCACAGCAGCAGCAGCAACAGCAGCAACAACAGAAGCAACAGCAGCAGCAACCGAAGCAACAGCAGCAACAGCAGCAACCGCAGCAACAGCACTAATAGAAGCAACAGCAGCAACAGTAGCAATAGCAACAGCAGCAGCATCAGCATCAACAGAAGCAACAGCAGCAACAGGAACAGCAGCAGCATCAAGAGCAGCAACAGCAGCAGCAGAAACAGGAGCAACAAAAGCAAGAGCAGCAACAACAGCAGCAACAACATCAACGGCAGCAGCAACAGCAGCGGCACCAACAGCAGCAGCAACAGGAGCAACAGAAGCAACAGCGGGAGCAGCAGCAGCAGCAACAACAGAAGCAACAGCAGCAGCAACCGAAGCAACAGCAGCAACAGCAACAGCAGCAGCAGCAGCAACAGCAGCAACAGCAGCAACAGCAACAATAGAAGCATCAACAGCAACAGTAGCAATAGCAACAGCAGCAGCAACAGCAACAGCAGCAGCAACAGCAGCAGCAGCAGCAAGAGCAGCAGCAAGAGCAGCAACAGCAGCAGCAACAGCAACAGCATCAGCAGCAACAGTAGCAACAGCAGCAGGAGCTGGAGCAACTGCAGCAACAGCAGGAACAGCAGCAGCAATAGCCGCAAAGGCAACGGTAGCAGCAACAGCAGCAGCAGCAGCAACAGCAGCAGC
>JAWNZC010000455.1:2130000-2145000 GCA_035771165.1 Paragorgia papillata | reverse complement strand
AAAAGCAACAGCAAGAGCGGCACAGCAGCAGCAGTAGCAACAGCAGCAGCAGCAATAGCAGCAACAGGAGCAACAGAAGCAACAGCAGCAACAGCAGCAACAGCAGCAAAAGCAGCAACAGCAGCAGCAGCAGCAACAGCAGCAACAACAACAGCAGCAGCAACAGCAGGAGCAACAGCAGCAGCAGCAGCAGCAGGAACAGCAGGAACAGCAGCAACAGCAGCAACAGAAGCAACAGAAGGAACAGCAACAGCAAGAGAAGTAACCGCAACAGCAACAGCAGCTGCCGCAGCAACAGCAGCCGCAGCAACAGCAGCCGCAGCAACAGCAGCAACAGCAACAGCAGCAGCAACAACAGTAGCAACGGCAGCAACAGCAACAGCAACAGCAGCAACATCAGCAGCAACAGTAGCAACAGCGCAGCAGCAACAACAGCAGCAGGAACAGCAGCAGCAGCAACAGCAGCAGGAACAGCAGCAGGAGCAACAACATCAGCAGCAACAGCACAACATCAGCAACAGCAGCAACAGCAGCAACAGCAGCAACAACAACAGCAACAGCAGCAACAGCAGCAATAGTAGCAATAGCGACAGCAGCAGCAAGAGCAGCAGCAGCAACAGCAGCAACAACAACAGCAGCAGCAACAGCAGGAGCAACAGCAGCAGCAGCAGCAGGAACAGCAGGAACAGCAGCACCAGCAGCAACAGAAGCAACAGAAGCAACAGCAACAGCAAGAGAAGTAACCGCAACACCAACAGCAGCTGCCGCAGCAACAGCAGCTGCCACAGCAACAGCAGTCGCAGCAACAGCAGCCGCAGCAACAGCAGCAACAGCAACAGCAGCAGCAACAACAGTAGCAACGGCAGCAACAGCAACAGCAACAGCAACAGAAGCAACATCAGCAGCAACAGTAGCAACAGCGCAGCAGCAACAACAGCAGCAGGAACAGCAGCAGCAGCAACAGCAGTAGGAACAGCAGCAGGAGCAACAACATCAGCAGCAACAGCACAACATCAGCAGCAGCGGCAACAGCAGCAGCAGCAACAGTAGCAACATCAGAAGCAGCAGCAACATCAGCAGCAACAGTAGCAACAGCGGCAGCAGCAACAACAGCAGCAGGAACAGCAGCAGCAACAGCAGCAGGAACAGCAGCAGGAGCAACAGCAGCAGCGACAGCAGCAACAGCAGCAACAGCAGCAACATCAGCAGCAGCGGCAACAGCAGCAACAGCAACAGCATCATCATCATCATCAGCAGCAGCAGCAACAGTAGCAACAGCAGCAGCAGCAGCAACAGCAACAGCAACAGCAGCAAGATCAGCAGCAACAGCGCAGCAGCAACAACAGCAGCAGCAGCAACAGCAGCAGGAACAGCAGCAGGAGCAACAATATCAGCAGCAACAGCAGCAACATCAGCAGCAGCGGCAACAGCAGCAGCAGCAACAGTAGCAACAGCAGAAGCAGCAGCAACATCAGCAGCAACAGTAGCAACAGCGGCAGCAGCAATAACAGCAGCAGGAACAGCAGCAGCAGCAGTAGCAGGAACAGCAGCAGGAGCAAGAGCAGCAGCAACAGCAACAACAGCTGCAACTGCAGCAACAGCAGCAACAGCAGCAACAGCAGCAGCAACAGCAACAGCAGCAGCAGCAGCAAGGGCAGCAGCAAGAGCAGCAACAGCAGCAGCAACAGCAACAGCATCAGCAACAACAGTAGCAACAGCAGCAGGAGCTGGAGCAACTGCAGCAACAGCAGGAACAGCAGGAGCAATAGCCGCAAAGGCAACAGTAGCAGCAACAGCAGCAGCAACAGCAGCAGCAACAGCAGCAGCAACAGCAGCAGCAACAGCAGCAGCAACAGCAGCAGCAACAGCATCAACAGAAGCAATAGCAGCAACAGCAGCAACAGCAGCAACAGCAATAGCAGCAGCCACAGCAGCAACAGCAGCAGCAGCAGCAACAGCAGCAACATGAGCAACAGAAGCAACAGCACCAACAGGAGCAACAGCAGCAACAGCAGCAACAGCAACAGCAGCAACATCAGCAGCAATAGTAGCAGTAGCGACAGCAGCAGCAAGAGCAGCAGCAGCAACAGCAGCAACAACAACAACAACAGCAGCAGCAACAGCAGGAGCAACAGCAGGTGCAACAGCAGCAGGAACAGCAGCAACTGCAGCAACAGCAGCAGCAGCAGCAGCAACATCAGCCAGAGCAGCAACAGCAGGAACAGCAGGAACAACGGCAGCAACAGCAGCATCAGTAGCAATAGCAGTAAAAGCAACAGCAAGAGCGGCACAGCAGCAGCAGTAGCAACAGCAGCAGCAGCAACAACAGCAACAGCAGCAACATCAGCAACAGCAGTAACAGCAACAGCAGCAACAGCAGCAGCAGCAGCAACAGCAGGAACAGCAGGAACAGCAGCAACAGCAGCAACAGCAGCAACAGCAGCAACAGCAACAGCAGCAACAGCAACAGCAGCAGGAACAGCAGGAGCAACAGCAGAAGCAGCAGGAACAGCAGCAACTGCAGCAACAGCAGTAGCAGCAGCAGCAGCAACAGCAGCCAGAGCAGCAACAGCAGGAACAGCAGGAACAACTGCAGCAACAGCAGCATCAGCAGCAACAGCAGTAAAAGCAACAGCAAGAGCGGGACAGCAGCAGCAGTAGCAACAGCAGCAGGAGCAAGAGCAGCAACAGCAGCAACAGCAAGAGCAGCAAGAGCAGCAAGACCAGCAACAGCAGCAACAGCAGCAACAGCGGCTACAGCAACAGCAGCAGCAACAGCAGGAGCAACAGCAGGAGCAACAGCAGAAGCAGCAACAACAGCAACAGCAGTAACAGCAACAGCAGCAACAGCAGCAACAGCAGCAACAGCAGCAACAGCAGCAACAGCAGGAACAGCAGCAACAGCAGCAACAGCAGCAACAGCAGCAACAGCAGCAACAGGAGCAGCAGCAACAGCAGCAGCAACAGCAGGAGCAATAGCAGAAGCAGCAGGAACAGCAGCAACTGCAGCAACAGCAGTAGCAGCAGCAGCAACAACAGCAGCCAGAGCAGCAACAGCAGGAACAACTGCAGCAACAGCAGCATCAGCAGCAACAGCAGTAAAAGCAACAGCAAGAGCGGCACAGCAGCAGCAGTAGCAACAGCAGCAGGAGCAACAGCAGCAACAGCAGCAACAGCAGGAACAGCAGCAACAGCAGCAACAGCAGCAACAGCAGCAACGGCAGCTACAGCAACAGCAGCAGCAACAGCAGGAGCAACAGCAGGAGCAACAGCAGAAGCAGCAGCAGCAGGAACAGCAGCAGCAACAGCACAAAAGCAAAGAAGCAGCAGCAACGAGCAACAGCAACAGCAGCACAACAGCAACAGCAGGCAAGCAACAGCAACAGCAAAAGCAGCAGCAAAGCAGCTAAAGCAGCAACAGCAGAAG
Organism: Paragorgia papillata; assembly: GCA_035771165.1. Taxonomy (NCBI): domain Eukaryota; kingdom Metazoa; phylum Cnidaria; class Anthozoa; order Scleralcyonacea; family Coralliidae; genus Paragorgia; species Paragorgia papillata. The sequence continues at coordinate 2,141,573 of JAWNZC010000455.1, read as the reverse complement.
CTAGCAGCAACAGCAGCAGCAGCAAGCAACACAGCTGCAGCAACAGCAGCACAGCAACAGCAACAGCAGTAGCAACAGCAGCAGCAGCAACAGCAGCAACAAAGAGCAGCAAGCAGCAGCAACAAAGCAGAGCAAGCAACAGCAGCAACAAACAGCAGCACAGCAGCAACAGCAGCAACAGCAGCAGCAACAGCAGCAACAGCAGCAACAGCAACAGCAGCAACACAAAGCAACAAAAAGCAGCAGCAAAGCAACACAGCAGCAACAGCAGCAACAAGCAACAAGTAAAGCATGCAACAAGCAACAGCAACAGCAAACAGCAGCAGCAAGCAGCAGCAACAGCAGCAGCAAGCAGCAGCAACAACAACAACAACCACAGCAAGAAGCAAGCAGCAACAGCAGCATCAGCAACACAGCAACAGCAGCAACAAGCAGCAGCCAGCAACAGCAGCAACAGCAACAGCAGGAGCAGCAGCAGCAGCAATAGCAACAGCAGCAACAGCATCAGCAGAAACAGCAGTAACAGCAGCAAAAGCAACAGCAAGAGCGGCACAGCAGCAGCAGTAGCAACAGCAGCAGCAGCAACAGCAGCAACAGAAGCAACAGCAACAGCAGCAACAGCAACAGCGGGAGCAGCAGCAGCAGCAGCAACAGCAGCAGCAGCAGCAACAGCAGCAGCAGCAACAGAAGCAACAACAGCAGCAGCAACAGCAGCAACAACAGCAGCAGCAACAGCAGCAGCAGCAGCAACAGAAGCAACAGCAGCAGCAACAGCAGCAGCAACAGCAGCAACAGCAGCAACAGCAGCAACAGCAGCAACAGCAGCAACAGCAGCAACAGCAGCAACAGCAACAATAGAAACAACAGCAGCAACAGTAGCAATAGCAACAGCAGCAGCAGCAGCAACAGCAACAGCAGCAACAGCAACAATAGAAGCAACAGCAGCAACAGTAGCAATAGCAACAGAGGCAGCAACAGCAGCAGCAGCATCAGCATCAACAGAAGCAACAGGAACAGCAGCAGCAGCAAGAGCAGCAACAGCAGCAGCAGCAGAAACAGGAGCAACAAAAGCAAGAGCAGCAACAACAGCAGCGACAACATCAACGGCAGCAGCAACAGCAGCAGCAGCAATCGCAGCAACCGAAGCAACAGCAGCAACAGCAACAGCGGGAGCAGCAGCAGCAGCAGCAACAGTAGCAGCAGCAACAGCAGCAGCAACAGCAGCATCAGCAGCAACAGCAGCAGCAGGAGCAACAGAAGCAACAGCAGCAGCAGCAACAGCAGCAGCAGCAGCAACATAAGCAACAGCAGCAGCAACAGCAGCAACAACAGCAACAGCAGAAACAGCAACAATAGAAGCAACAGCAGCAATAGCAACAGCGGCAGCAACAGCAACAGCAGCAACAGCAACAATAGAAGCAACAGTAGCAACAGTACAATAGAAACAGCAGCAGCAACAGCAGCAGCAGCATCAACAGCAGCAACAGGAACAGCAGCAGCAGCAAGAGCAGCAACAGCAGCAGCAGAAACAGGAGCAACAAAAGCAAGAGCAGCAACAACATCAACGGCAGCAGCAACAGCAGCAGCAGCAACAGCAGCAGCAGCAACAGCAGCAGCAGCAACAGCAGCAGCAGCAGCAACAACATCAACGGCAGCAGCAACAGCAGCAGCAGCAGCAGCAACAGCAGCAGCAGCAACAGAAGCAACAGCAGCAGCAACAGCAGCAGCAGCAGCAGCAACAGAAGCAACAGCAGCAGCAACAGCAGGAACAGCAGCAACAGCAGCAACAGCAGCAACAGCAGCAACAGCAACAATAGAAGCAACAGCAGCAACAGTAGCAATAGCAACAGCAGCAGCAACAGCAGCAGCATCAGCATCAACAGAAGCAACAGCAGCAACAGGAACAGCAGCAGCAGCAAGAGCAGCAACAACAGCAGCAACAACATCAACGGCAGCAGCAACAGCAGCAGCAGGAACAGCAGCAACAGAAGCAAAAGCAGCAGCTAAAACAGGAGCAACAGAAGCAAGAGCAGCAACAACAGCAGCAACAACATCAACGGCAGCAGCAACAGCAGCAGCAGGAACAGCAGCAACAGCAGCAACAGCAACAATAGAAGCAACAGTAGCAATAGAAACAGCAGCAGCAACAGCAGCAGCAGCATCAACAGCAGCAACAGGAACAGCAGCAGCAGCAAGAGCAGCAACAGCAGCAGCAGAAACAGGAGCAACAAAAGCAAGAGCAGCAACAACATCAACGGCAGCAGCAACAGCAGCAGCAACAGCAGCAGCAGCAACAGCAGCAGCAGCAACAGCAGCAGCAACAACATCAACGGCAGCAGCAACAGCAGCAGCAGCAACAGCAGCAGCAGCAGCAACAGCAGCAGCAGCAACAGAAGCAACAGCAGCAGCAACAGCAGCAGCAGCAGCAGCAGCAGCAACAGAAGCAACAGCAGCAGCAACAGCAGGAACAGCAGCAACAGCAGCAACAGCAGCAACAGCAGCAACAGCAACAATAGAAGCAACAGCAGCAACAGTAGTAATAGCAACAGCAGCAGCAACAGCAGCAGCATCAGCATCAACAGAAGCAACAGCAGCAACAGGAACAGCAGCAGCACCAAGAGCAGCAACAGCAGCAGCTAAAACAGGAGCAACAGAAGCAAGAGCAGCAACAACAGCAGCAACAACATCAACGGCAGCAGCAACAGCAGCAGCAGGAACAGCAGCAACAGAAGCAACAGCAGCAACAGCAACAGCGGGAGCAGCAGCAGCAGCAGCAACAGCAGCAGCAGCAGCAACAGGAGCAGCAGCAGCAGCAACAGAAGCAACAGCAGCAGCAACAGCAGCAACAGCAGCAACAGCAACAATAGAAGCATCAACAGCAGCAATAGCAACAGCAGCAGCAACAGCAACAGCATCAACAGAAGCAACAGCAGCAACAGGAACAGCAGCAGCATCAAGAGCAGCAACAGCAGCAATAGCCACAGCAACAGCAACAGCAACAGCAGCAGCAGCAGCAAAAGCAGCAGCAGCAGCAGCAACAGAAGCAACATCAGCAGCAACAGCAGCAACAGCAGCAACAGCAACAATAGAAGCAACAGCACCAACAGTAGCAATAGCAACAGCAGCAGCAGCAAGAGCAGCAACAGCAGCAGCAGCAACCGCATCAGCAACAACAGTAGCAACAGCAGCAGGAGCAGGAGCAACTGCAGCAACAGCAGGAACTGCAGCAACAGCAGCAACAGCAGCAACAGCAGCAGCAATAGCAGCAAAAGCGACAGCAGCAGCAAGAGCAGCAGCAGCAACAGCAGCAACAACAGCAGCAGGAACAGCACGAGCAACAGTAGCAGCAACAGCAGCAACCGAAGCAACAGCAACAGCAACAGCAGCAACAGCAACAGCGGGAGCAGCAGCAGCAGCAGCAACAGCAGCAGCAGCAGCAACAGCAGCAGCAGCAGAAGCAACAGCAGGAGCAACAGCAGCAGCAACAGCAGCAACCGCAGCAACAGCACTAATAGAAGCAACAGCAGCAACAGTAGCAATAGCAACAGCAGCAGCAACAGCAGCAGCAGCATCAGCATCAACAGAAGCAACAGCAGCAACAGGAACAGCAGCAGCATCAAGAGCAGCAACAGCAGCAGCAAAAACAGGAGCAACAAAAGCAAGAGCAGCAACAACAGCAGCAACAACATCAACGGCAGCAGCAGCAACAGCAGCAGGGGGAGCAGCAGCAGCAGCAGCAACAGCAGCAGCAGAAACAGGAGCAACAAAAGCAAGAGGAGCAACAGCGGGAGCAGCAGCAGCAGCAACAGCAGCAGCAGCAACAGCAGCAACAACAGAAGCAACAGCAGCAGCAACCGAAGCAACAGCAGCAACAGCAACAGCAGCAGCAGCAGCAACAACAGAAGCAACAGCAGCAACAGCAACAATAGAAGCATCAACAGCAACAGTAGCAATAGCAACAGCAGCAGCAACAGCAGCAGCAACAGCAGCAGCAGCAGCAAGAGCAGCAGCAACAGCAGCAACAGCAACAGCATCAGCAGCAAAAGTAGCAACAGCAGCAGGAGCTGGAGCAACTGCAGCAACAGCAGGAACAGCAGCAGCAATAGCCGCAAAGGCAACAGTAGCAGCAACAGCAGCAGCAACAGCAGCAGCAACAGCAGCAGCAACAGCATCAACAGAAGCAATAGCAGCAACAGCAGCAACAGCAATAGGAGCAGCAACCACAGCAGCAACAGCAGCAGCAGCAGCAACAGCAGCAACAGGAGCAACAGAAGCAACAGCAGCAACAGGAGCAACAGGAGAAACAGCAGCAACAGCAGCAGCAACAGCAACAGCATCAGCAGCAAAAGTAGCAACAGCAGCAGGAGCTGGAGCAACTGCAGCAACAGCAGGAACAGCAGCAGCAATAGCCGCAAAGGCAACAGTAGCAGCAACAGCAGCAGCAACAGCAGCAGCAACAGCAGCAGCAACAGCATCAACAGAAGCAATAGCAGCAACAGCAGCAACAGCAATAGGAGCAGCAACCACAGCAGCAACAGCAGCAGCAGCAGCAACAGCAGCAACAGGAGCAACAGAAGCAACAGCAGCAACAGGAGCAACAGGAGCAACAGCAGCAACAGCAACAGCAGCAACATCAGCAGCAATAGTAGCAGTAGCGACAGCAGCAGCAAGAGGAGCAGCAACAGCAGCAACAGAAGCAACAGCAGCAGCAACAGCAGCAACAGCAGCAACAGCAACAATAGAAGCATCAACAGCAGCAATAGCAACAGCAGCAGCAACAGCAACAGCAGCAGCATCAACAGAAGCAATAGCAGCAACAGCAGCAACAGAAGCAACAGCAGCAACAGCAGCAACAGCAATAGCAGCAGCAGCCACAGCAGCAGCAGCTGCAACAGCAGCAACAACAGAAGCAACAGCAGCAGCAACCGAAGCAACAGCAGCAACAGCAGCAACCGCAGCAACAGCACTAATAGAAGCAACAGCAGCAACAGTAGCAATAGCAACAGCCGCAGCATCAGCATCAACAGAAACAACAGCAGCAACAGGAACAGTAGCAGCATCAAGAGCAGCAACAGCAGCAGCAGAAACAGGAGCAACAAAAGCAAGAGCAGCAACAACAGCAGCAACAACATCAACGGCAGCAGCAGCAGCAGCAGCAGCAGCAACAGCAGCAGCAGAAACAGGAGCATCAAAAGCAAGAGCAGCAACAGCGGGAGCAGCAGTAGCAGCAACAGCAGCAGCAGCAACAGCAGCAACAACAGAAGCAACAGCAGCAGCAACCGCAGCAACAGCAGCAACAGCAACAGCAGCAGCAGCAGCAGCAACAGAAGCAACAGCAGCAACAGCAACAATAGAAGCATCAACAGCAACAGTAGCAATAGCAACAGCAGCAGCAACAGCAGCAGCAACAGCAGCAGCAACAGCAGCAGCAGCAGCAAGAGCAGCAGCAAGAGCAGCAACAGCAGCAGCAACAGCAACAGCATCAGCAGCAACAGTAACAACAGCAGCAGGAGCTGGAGCAACTGCAGCAACAGCAGGAACAGCAGCAGCAATAGCCGCAAAGGCAACAGTAGCAGCAACAGCAGCAGCAGCAGCAACAGCAGCACAGCAGCAGCAACAGCAGCAGCAACAGCATCAACAGAAGCAATAGCAGCAACAGCAGCAACAGCAATAGGAGCAGCAACCACAGCAGCAACAGCAGCAGCAGCAGCAGCAACAGCAGCAACAGGAGCAACAGAAGCAACAGCAGCAACAGGAGCAACAGCAGCAACAGCAACAGCAGCAACATCAGCAGCAATAGTAGCAGTAGCGACAGCAGCAGCAAGAGGAGCAGCAACAGCAGCAACAGCAGCAACAGAAGCAACAGCAGCAGCAACAGCAGCAACAGCAGCAACAGCAACAATAGAAGCATCAATAGCAGCAATAGCAACAGCAGCAGCAACAGCAACAGCAGCAGCATCAACAGAAGCAATAGCAGCAACAGCAGCAACAGAAGCAACAGCAGCAACAGCAGCAACAGCAATAGCAGCAGCAGCCACAGCAGCAGCAACAGCAACAGCAGCAACATCAGCAGCAACAGTAGCAACAGCGGCAGCAGCAACAACAGCAGCAGGAACAGCAGCAGCAGCAACAGCAGCAGGAACAGCAGCAAGAGCAACAACATCAGCAGCAACAGCAGCAACATCAGCAGCAGCGGCAACAGCAGCAGCAGCAACAGTAGCAACAGCAGAAGCAGCAGCAACATCAGCAGCAACAGTAGCAACAGCGGCAGCAGCAACAACAGCAGCAGGAACAGCAGCAGCAACAGCAGCAGGAGCAACAGCAGCAGCGACAGCAGGAACAGCAGCAACAGCAGCAACATCAGCAGCAGCAACAGCAGCAGCAACATCAGCAGCAACAGCAACAACAGAAGCAATAGCAGCAACAGCAGCAACAGAAGCAACAGCAGTAACAGCAACAGCAGCAACAGCAGCAACAGCAGCAACAGCAGCAACAGCAGCAACAGCAGCAACAGCAGGAACAGCAGGAACAGCAGCAACAGCAGCATCAGCAGCAACAACAGCAACAGCAGCAACAGCAACAGCAGCAACAGCAACAGCAGCAGCAATAGCAGGAGCAACAGCTGAAGCAGCAGGAACAGCAGCAACTGCAGGAACAGCAGTAGCAGCAGCAGCAGCAACAGCAGCCAGAGCAGCAACAGCAGGAACAGCAGGAACAACTGCAGCAACAGCAGCATCAGCAACAATAGAAGCATCAACAGCAGCAACAGCAGCAGCAACAGCAACAGCAGCAGCATCAACAGAAGCAATAGCAGCAACAGCAGCAACAGAAGCAACAGCAGCAACAGCAGCAACAGCAATAGCAGCAGCAGCCACAGCAGCAGCAACAGCAACAGCAGCAACATCAGCAGCAACAGTAGCAACAGCGGCAGCAGCAACAACAGCAGCAGGAACAGCAGCAGCAGCAACAGCAGCAGGAACAGCAGCAAGAGCAACAACATCAGCAGCAAAAGCAGCAACATCAGCAGCAGCGGCAAGAGCAGCAGCAGCAACAGTAGCAACAGCAGAAGCAGCAGCAACATCAGCAGCAACAGTAGCAACGGCGGCAGCAGCAACAACAGCAGCAGGAACAGCAGCAGCAACAGCAGCAGGAACAGCAGCAGGAGCAGCAGCAGCAGCGACAGCAGGAACAGCAGCAACAGCAGCAACATCAGCAGCAGCAACAGCAGCAGCAACATCAGCAGCAACAGCAACAACAGAAGCAATAGCAGCAACAGAAGCAACAGCAGTAACAGCAACAGCAGCAACAGCAGCAACAGCAGCAACAGCAGCAACAGCAGTAACAGCAGCAACAGCAGCAACAGCAGGAACAGCAGGAACAGCAGCAACAGCAGCATCAGCAGCAACAACAGCAACAGCAGCAACAGCAACAGCAGCAACAGCAACAGCAGCAGCAACAGCAGGAGCAACAGCTGAAGCAGCAGGAACAGCAGCAACTGCAGCAACAGCAGTAGCAGCAGCAGCAGCAACAGCAGCCAGAGCAGCAACAGCAGGAACAGCAGGAACAACTGCAACAACAACAGCAGCAGCAGCAGCAACAGCAGCAACAGCAACAAGAGAAGCAACAACAGCAACAGCAGCAACAGCAGCAACAGCAACAGCAGCAACAGCAGCAACAGCAGCAACATCAGCAGCAGCAGCAATAGTTAGCAACAGCGGGAGCAGCAGCAACAGCAGAAGCAGCAACAGCAGCAGGAACAGCAGCAAGAGCAACAACATCAGCAGCAACAGCAGCAACATCAGCAGCAGCGGCAACAGCAGCAGCAGCAACAGTAGCAACAGCAGATGCAGCAACAACATCAGCAGCAACAGTAGCAACAGCGGCAGCAGCAACAACAGCAGCAGGAACAGCAGCAGCAACAGCAGCAGGAACAGCAGCAGGAGCAACAGCAGCAGCGACAGCAGGAACAGCAGCAACAGCAGCAACATCAGCAGCAGCAACAGAAGCAGCAACATCAGCAGCAACAGCAACAACAGAAGCAATAGCAGCAACAGCAGCAGCATCAACAGAAGCAATAGCAGCAACAGCAGCAACAGAAGCAACAGCAGCAACAGCAGCAACAGCAATAGCAGCAGCAGCCACAGCAGCAGCAGCAGCAACAGCAGCAACAACAGAAGCAACAGCAGCAGCAACCGAAGCAACAGCAGCAACAGCAGCAACCGCAGCAACAGCACTAATAGAAGCAACAGCAGCAAAAGTAGCAATAGCAACAGCAGCAGCATCAGCATCAACAGAAGCAACAGCAGCAACAGGAACAGCAGCAGCATCAAGAGCAGCAACAGCAGCAGCAGAAACAGGAGCAACAAAAGCAAGAGCAGCAACAACAGCAGCAACAACATCAACGGCAGCAGCAGCAGCAGCAGTAGCAGCAACAGCAGCAGCAGAAACAGGAGCAACAAAAGCAAGAGCAGCAACAGCGGGAGCAGCAGTAGCAGCAACAGCAGCAGCAGCAACAGCAGCAACAACAGAAGCAACAGCAGCAGCAACCGAAGCAACAGCAGCAACAGCAACAGCAGCAGCAGCAGCAACAGAAGCAACAGCAGCAACAGCGACAATAGAAGCATCAACAGCAACAGTAGCAATAGCAACAGCAGCAGCAACAGCAGCAGCAACAGCAGCAGCAACAGCAGCAGCAGCAGCAAGAGCAGCAGCAAGAGCAGCAACAGCAGCAGCAACAGCAACAGCATCAGCAGCAACAGTAGCAACAGCAGCAGGAGCTGGAGCAACTGCAGCAACAGCAGGAACAGCAGCAGCAATAGCCGCAAAGGCAACGGTAGCAGCAACAGCAGCAGCAGCAGCAACAGCAGCAGCAACAGCAGCAGCAACAGCAGCAGCAACAGCAGCAGCAACAGCATCAACAGAAGCAATAGCAGCAACAGCAGCAACAGCAATAGGAGCAGCAACCACAGCAGCAACAGCAGCAGCAGCAGCAGCAACAGCAGCAACAGGAGCAACAGAAGCAACAGCAGCAACAGGAGCAACAGCAGCAACAGCAACAGCAGCAACATCAGCAGCAATAGTAGCAGTAGCGACAGCAGCAGCAAGAGGAGCAACAACAGCAGCAGCAACAGCAGCAACAGCAGCAACAGCAACAATAGAAGCATCAACAGCAGCAATAGCAACAGCAGCAGCAACAGCAACAGCAGCAGCATCAACAGAAGCAATAGCAGCAACAGCAGCAACAGAAGCAACAGCAGCAACAGCCGCAACAGCAATAGCAGCAGCAGCCACAGCAGCAGCAACTGCAACAGCAGCAACATCAGCAGCAACAGTAGCAACAGCGGCAGCAGCAACAACAGCAGCAGGAACAGCAGCAGCAGCAACAGCAGCAGGAACAGCAGCAAGAGCAACAACATCAGGAGCAACAGCAGCAACATCAGCAGCAGCGGCAACAGCAGCAGCAGCAACAGTAGCAACAGCAGAAGCAGCAGCAACATCAGCAGCAACAGTAGCAACAGCGGCAGCAGCAACAACAGCAGCAGGAACAGCAACAGCAACAGCAGCAGGAGCAACAGCAGCAGCGACAGCAGGAACAGCAGCAACAGCAGCAACATCAGCAGCAGCAACAGCAGCAGCAACATCAGCAGCAACAGCAACAACAGAAGCAATAGCAGCAACAGCAGAAACAGAAGCAACAGCAGTAACAGCAACAGCAGCAACAGCAGCAACAGCAGCAACAGCAGCAACAGCAGCAACAGCAGGAACAGCAGGAACAGCAGCAACAGCAGCATCAGCAGCAACAACAGCAACAGCAGCAGCAGGAATAGCAGGAACAGCAGCAACAGCAGCAACATCAGCAGCAGCAACAGCAGCAGCAACATCAGCAGCAACAGCAACAACAGAAGCAATAGCAGCAACAGCAGCAACAGAAGCAACAGCAGTAACAGCAACAGCAGCAACAGCAGCAACAGCAGCAACAGCAGCAACAGCAGCAACAGCAGGAACAGCAGGAACAGCAGCAACAGCAGCATCAGCAGCAACAACAGCAACAGCAGCAGCAGGAATAGCAGGAACAGCAGCAACAGCAGCAACAGAAGCAAAAGCAGCAACAGCAACAGCAAGAGAAGCAACCGCAACAGCAACAGCAGCTGCCGCAGCAACAGCAGCCGCAGCAACAGCAGCAACAGCAGCAGCAACAACAGTAGCAACGGCAGCGACAGCAACAGCAGCAACATCAGCAGCAACAGTAGCAACAGCGGCAGCAGCAACAGCAACAACAGCAGCAGGAACAGCAGCAGCAACCGCAGTAACATCAGCAACAGCAGCAACAGAAGCAACAAGAACAACAGCAGCAGCAACAGCAACAGCAGCAACAGCAGCAACAGGAGCAACAGAAGCAACAGCAGCAACCGCAGCAACAGCGGCAACAGCAGCAACAGCAACAGCAACAGCAGCAACATCAGCAGCAATAGTAGCAATAGCGACAGCAGCAGCAAGAGGAGCAGCAGCAACAGCAGCAACAGCAACAGCAGCAGCCACAGCAGGAGAAAAAAAGCAGCAGCAACAGCAGCAGCAGCAGCAGGAATAGCAGCAACTGCAGCAACAGCAGTAGCAGCAGCAGCAGCAACAGCAGCCAGAGCAGCAACAGCAGGAACAACTGGAGCAACAGCAGCATCAGCAGCAACAGCAGTAAAAGCAACAGCAAGAGCGGCACAGCAGCAGCAGTAGCAACAGCAGCAGCAGCAACAGCAGCAACAGCAGCAACAGCAGCAACAGCAACAGCAGCAGCCACAGCAGGAGAAAAAAAGCAGCAGCAACAGCAGCAGCAGCAGCAGGAATAGCAGGAACAGCAGCAACAGCAGCAACAGAAGCAAAAGCAGCAACAGCAACACCAAGAGAAGCAACCGCAACAGCAACAGCAGCTGCCGCAGCAACAGCAGCCGCAGCAACAGCAGCAACAGCAGCAACAGCAGCAGCAACAACAGTAGCAACGGCAGCGACAGCAACAGCAGCAACATCAGCAGCAACAGTAGCAACAGCGGCAGCAGCAACAGCAACAACAGCAGCAGGAACAGCAGCAGCAACCGCAGTAACATCAGCAACAGCAGCAACAGAAGCAACAAGAACAACAGCAGCAGCAACAGCAACAGCAGCAGCAGCAACAGTAGCAACAACAGCAGAAGCAGCAACAGCAGCAGTAACAGCAGTAACAACAACAGCAGCAGCAGCAGTAACCGCAGCAAAAGAAGCAACAGCAAGAGAAGCAGCCGCAACAGCAACAGCAGCAGCAGCAGCAACAGCAGCAGCAGCAGCAACAGCAGCAACAGGAGCAACAGAAGCAACAGCAGCAACCGCAGCAACAGCAGCAACAACAACAGCAGCAGCAACAGCAGGAGCAACAGCAGCAGCAACAGCAGCAGCAGCAGCAGGAACAACAGCAGCAACAGCAGCAGCAGCATGAACAGCAGCAGCAGCGGCAACAGCAGCAGCAGCAACAGTAGCAACAGCAGCAGCAGCAGCAACAGCTACAGCAACAGCAACAGCAGAAACAGCTGAGCAACAGCAGTAACAGC
>JAWNZC010000455.1:2125000-2127500 GCA_035771165.1 Paragorgia papillata | reverse complement strand
AGAAGCAACAGCAGCAACAGCAACAGCAAGAGAAGCAGCCGCATCAGCAACAGCAGCAGCCGCAGCAACAGCAGCCGCAGCAACAGCAGCCGCAGCAACAGCAGCAACAGCAACATCAGCAGCAACAACAGTAGCAACGGCAGCAACAGCAACAGCAGCAACATAAGCAGCAACAGTAGCAACAGCGGCAGCAGGAAAAACAGCAGCAGCAAGAACAGCAGGAGCAGCAACAGCAGCAACAGCAGCAACATCAACAGCAGCGGCAACAGCAGCAGCAACAGTAGCAACAGCAGCAGCAGCAGCAACAGCTGCAGCAACAGCAGCAGCAGCAGCAGCAACAGCAACAGCAGTAACATCAGCAACAGCAGCAACAGCAGCAACAGAAGCAACAAAAGCAACATCAGCAACAGCAACAGCAGCAGCAACAGTAGCAGCAGCAGCAACAGCAGCAGCCACAGCAGTACCAGCAACAGCAGCAGCAGCAACAGTAAGACAAGCAGCCGCAACAGCAACAACAGCAGCAACAGCAACAGCAGCAACATCAGCAGCAACAGTAGCAACAGCGGCAGCAGCAACAACAGCACAGGAACAGCAGCAGCAGCAACAGCAGCAGGAACAGCAGCAGGAGCAACAGCAGCAGCAACAACAGTAGCAACGGCAGCAACAGCAACAGCAGCAACATCAGCAGCAACAGTAGCAACAGCGGCAGCAGCAACAACAGCAGCAGGAACAGCAGCAGCAGCAACAGCAGCAGGAACAGCAGCAGGAGCAACAACAACAGCAGCAACAGCAGCAACATCAGCAGCAGCGGCAACAGCAGCAGCAGCAACAGTAGCAACAGCAGCAGCAGCAGCAACAACAGCTGCAGCAATAGCTGCAGCAACAGAAGCAACAGCAGCAACATCAGCGCAACCGTAGCAACAGCGGCAGCAGCAACAACAGCAGCAGGAACAGCAGCAGCAACAGCAGCAGGATCAGCAGCAGGAGCAACAGCAGCAGCAACAGCAACAACAGCAGCAACATCAGCAGCAGCGGCAACAGCATCATCATCATCAGCAGCAGCAGCAACAGTAGCAACAGCAGCAGGAGCAACAGCAGCGAAAGCAGTAAAAGCAGCAGTAGCAGCAACAGCGCGGCAACATCAGCAGCAGCGGCAACAGCAGCAGCAGCAACAGCAGCAACAGCAGCAACAGCAGCAACAGCTGCAGCAACAGCAGCAACAGCAGTAACATCAGCAACAGCAGCAAGAGCAGCAACAGCAGTAACATCAGCAACAGCAGCAACAGAAGCAACAAAAGCAACAGCAACAACAGCAACAGCAGCAGCAGCAGCAGCAGTAACAGCAGCAAAAGAAGCAACAGCAGCAACAGCAACGGCAAGAGAAGCAGCCGCAACAGCAACAGCAGAAGCAGCAGCAACAGCAGCAGCAGCAGCAACAGCAGCAACAGGAGCAACAGAAGCAACAGCAGCAACCGCAGCAACAGCAGCAACAACAACAGCAGCAGCAACAGCAGGAGCAACAGCAGCAGCAACAGCAGCAGCAGCAGCAGGAACAACAGCAGCAACAGCAGCAGCAGCATCAACAGCAGCAGCAGCGGCAACAGCAGCAGCAGCAACAGTAGCAACAGCAGCAGCAGCAGCAACAGCTACAGCAACAGCAACAGCAGAAACAGCTGAGCAACAGCAGCAACAGCAGCAACAGCATTAACATCAGCTACAGCAGCAACAGCAGCAACAGAAGCAACAGCAGCAACAGCAACAGCATCATCATCATCAGCAGCAGCAGCAGCAACAGTAGCAACAGCAGCAGCAGCAACAGCAGCGAAAGCAGTAAAAGCAGCAATAGCAGCAACAGCAGCAGCAACAGCACCAACAGCAGCAGCAGCAGCAACAGGAGTAACAGCAGTAACAGAAGCAACAGCAGCAACAGCAACAGCAGTAACAGGAGCAGGAGCAACAGCAGCAGCAGCAACAGCAGTAACAAAAGCAACAAAAGCAACAGCAGCCACAGCAACAGCAACAGCAACAGCAACAGGAGCAGCAGCAGCAACAGTAGCAACAGCAGCAGCAGGAGCACCAGCAGCAACAGCAGCAACAGCAACAGCCGCAGCAGCAGTAACAGCAGCAAAAGAAGCAACAGCAGCAACAGTAACATCACGAGCAGCAGCCGCAACAGCAACAGCACCAGCCGCAGCAACAGCAGCAACAGCAACATCAGCAGCAACAACAGTAGCAACAGCAGCAGCAGCAGCAACAGCTACAGCTACAGCAACAGCAACAGCAGAAACAGCTGAGCAACAGCAGCAGCAGCAGTAACAGCAGCAAAAGAAGCAACAGCAGCAACAGCAACGGCAAGAGAAGCAGCCGCAACAGCAACAGCAGAAGCAGCAGCAACAGCAGCAGCAGCAGCAACAGCAGCAACAGGAGCAACAGAAGCAACAGCAGCAACCGCAGCAACAGCAGCAACAACAACAGCAGCAGCAACAGCAGGAGCAACAGC
>JAWNZC010000455.1:417500-832500 GCA_035771165.1 Paragorgia papillata | reverse complement strand
GAAATCCATGCAAAACGAAGGAAGAAATGCAAAACGAAGGAAGAAAGGCAAAACGAAGGAAGAAAGGCAAAACGAAGGAAGAAAGGCAAAACGAAGGAACAAAGGCAAAACGAAGGAACAAAGGCAAAACGAAGGAACAAAGGCAAAACGAAGGAACAAAGGCAAAACGAAGGAACAAAGGCAAAACGAAAGAACAAAGGCAAAACGAAGGAACAAAGGCAAAAACGAAGGAACAAAGGCAAAAACGAAGGAACAAAGGCAAAAACGAAGGAACAAAGGCAAAAACGAAGGAACAAAGGCAAAAACGAAGGAACAAAGGCAAAAACGAAGGAACAAAGGCAAAAACGAAGGAACAAATGTAAAAACGAAGGAACAAAGGCAAAAACGAAGGAACAAAGGCAAGAACGAAGGAACAAAGGCAAAAACGAAGGAACAAAGGCAAAAACGAAGGAACAAAGGCAAAAACGAAGGAACAAAGGCAAAAACGAAGGAACAAATGTAAAAACGAAGGAACAAAGGCAAAAACGAAGGAACAAAGGCAAAAACGAAGGAACAAAGGCAAAAACGAAGGAACAAATGCAAAAACGAACGAACAAATGCAAAAACGAACGAACAAATGCAAAAACGAACGAACAAATGCAAAAACGAACGAACAAATGCAAAAACGAACGAACAAATGCAAAAACGAACGAACAAATCCAAAACGAACGGAGGTAGACAATGCATAACCTCCTGGGAGAGGTAATAAAGAGCACACACTTATTATATTTTTATTTCGTTTGTTTTTCTTCTTGACTTAATAATGAGTTTTTAAACTTATTTGCAACTTGATTGTGTGATAATTTCACACTTTCCTTTGCAGAGCCGCTACTAATTACATCGTACAGTATGACTTGGTTACAGAAACTGTAACAAGACAAGCTATTGCAGGTACTTCCTCAGTTGTGTCGAGAAAATATTCTTACCAGTGGGGAGGTTTCAATACATTTGACTTGTCAATTGATGAAAGTGGTCTGTGGGTGCTGTTCTCATATTCAAGTTACAGTGGAAAGCTATGTGCATCTCAGCTCGATCCCTTGACATTGAATATATTGCACACATACTGTGGTATTTCCTCCGAGTCTATGAGGAGCATGGGAAACGCATTTGTCGCATGTGGTATTGTCTACAGCATCGACTCGTACAACAGCCGCACAACTACAATCAACTATGCCTACAACACAGTTACACGTCTAGGATCAAACCCTGGCATCCAATTCAAAAACAACTTTGGTTACAACACCATGGTAACCTACAACCCACGTGAGAAGGTTCTCTACGCTTGGGACAATAAACAGCAAATAACCTACCCCCTGGAGTTCGAAACATAACAATAAGTGAAAACCCGGACATGGACTTAATCGGCATTGGAATAACCCTCAGTAAAAAGTCTTAAAACACTAATTAGATAATAGCTTTAACTAGATACACTTGCGTGGTGTTGTCACGTTCGTTGTGTTTTTGGGTATGTAATAGTATTTTTTCTAGAATTGTTGAATTTATATTAAGCAACAATTTAGCACAAGTAGATGGACGTGTTCCAACCAAAAATCGATGTATTTTACCAACTAGTAAAATAAATCGTTTGTATGTTCTTGCAAGGATTGTAAATGTTCGTTTATTTTCCACCTCTTTCTAGATAGATAATTAATATAATACACACTAGCATCCACCAACGGGTTATTAAAGAATGTTACTAGGGAAACAGGGGCGGACTGGCAGCAGAAAAGTTACCGGGAAATTAGATGAAATGGGCGCCTAGCCGAGTGCAAAGCCTGAATAAGGGTCCCGGCCGGGGAGTGCGCGTGCCGTTCCGGCTTCTAGGAAATTTTTGACCCTCTGAAATTGTATTTCCACGATTTTGAGAGCGGCATTTTTTATTTTACGCACGATTTATGTATGCCCATATTTTTTGTGACTGCAACATTTAATAGACAATAATATATTATATACTACGAGTGAATTACTGTTCCACGATTCAACTACTCTTATAAGATGGATTTTCACTAGGCGTAAAACATCGCGCGCTCAACTTTTCTATTGAACAAATTGAATAGTTTTCTACTTCGTTCTACATGGAAACTCACAAGACAAAAGAAAAAAGTCGAGCGCGCGATATTTTACGCCTAGTGGAAATCCAGCTCTACGGGCTGTTCACATGGGAGACAGGACGGGACAAGTAAGCGGTACGGGACGTTTTTCATCCCAGGTTTATATGAGAATGTTTTCAGGCAGGATAATTGCGACCGGGACGTTTCACTACACACGCAGCTAGAAAGTTGTAAAAAGCACAGAAAGACCTTATTAAAAAATGGCCGCCGAATTAGAGTTCTTTTATGTGCATATAAATTAGCCCTTATGACCTCGTTTTAAAGTAAAAATTCTTTTGAATTTCACACATGGAAACGAGTTCATAAGGGCTAATTTATATGTTTATAAAATAAATTTAATTCGGCGGCCATTTTTGAATAAGGTCTATAACAGAGAAATAAATATAATTTGACGTATTATAAAGAGCAGCTGTCCTCCTACTAGCCGTTATCACTCATTTGTATCGAATAAAAAGCTTAAGAATCAAAATAAATACTCGAAACGGTATCCGTCATATCGCCGCGGTTAGGCGGCCGGACAGAGCATCAGAGCATTTATATATTTTGGTTGAGCTAGGAAACCGGGATTCTGGTTAGGCGGGACGGGACAGAAAAATGTGCCGGCAAACATATTCTTCATATAAACGAAATGAGATAAAAAAAGGGAAATATTGTAGCGATGCGATCCGTCGCGTCCCGCCTTCCATGTAAACAGCCTCT
This sequence comes from Paragorgia papillata, assembly GCA_035771165.1. Taxonomy (NCBI): domain Eukaryota; kingdom Metazoa; phylum Cnidaria; class Anthozoa; order Scleralcyonacea; family Coralliidae; genus Paragorgia; species Paragorgia papillata. The sequence continues at coordinate 829,651 of JAWNZC010000455.1, read as the reverse complement.
TAAAATTGCATGGTCTTAGTCTTATTAGAGTTACAAAATTTATTGTATACCCGAAAAATTACGTATGGTTACATCTTATGAAGAGTGAATAACAAAGAAAAGATAACACAATTACATGCAGAGTAAAGAGTTCAGAAAATACAAATTGTATATCATGGTGTTTACGAATGTTAATTCTAGGAATGTTAATTGTCTTTTATGGGGGCGCCTGGAACGGAAAACCAAGGGGCGCACCGGGAAATTTCCCGGTATCCCAGTGGGCCAGTCCACCTCTGTAGGGAAACGAGAAATCCTTAGTGTTAAACAAATCAGAAACATTTCCCGATATAAGTCCGTATTTAACCTTGTACATAAGTATCACGATATCTTGTAGTCGTCGGTTGTATAACGTAGGCAGTTTTGCGCGTTCTAGGAGTTCCTCGTATGTTTCTGGATTAGATCTATATACTGCTCTCAGCGCTCTTTCCTGTATTCGCTCTATTGCCACACCAGATGGCAGTAAGTTAGGTGAGGCAGAATCAACGACTTATATATATATATATATATATATATATATATGACTTTGCATTACATGGTATTAGCTTTCGAAGACGCATAAGGACTCCAACTTTCTGACTAGCCTTTGTACATATGTCACTAATAAAATTCAGATTTTCGTCAATATGGACTCCTAACAATTTAATTTGTTCTGGGTTTTTTAATGTCTTGCTTGTCCATGCACAGAGCTACATCACTCTTTCCGCATCCACTTTCCTTGGGTTGACAGTCAGAGACTGAAACTTATGTGGATTAGCTAGTATAAAAAATTGTTCTGGTACCAAGTAAACGCTTGCTGGCTTTCAGTTTTCAGACAACTTCCTATACTGTTTCATAATTATTTTCCATTACATAAAGTTGGTGGTCGTCAGCATACTATAGTCAAGTTTGCATTTTAATTTGACGTAATATGACAAATCGTTTTGAAACATGTTCCACAGAAGAAGGCCAAATGAAGAACCTTTAGGACATCCACGTTCCATCTTTTTCAGTCGCTAGTTGTATCGTTAAGTTTTACTCTGTTTTGTCTGTTGTCAAAAAATGATCGGATAGGGCTGAGCGGACTGCTACTAAATCCATAGGCCTCCAACTTATTTATTGTCAAGGAGTGACTTAGGGAGTCAAACGCCTCACTCATATCTGTTGATAAAATAGATATAAGTTGATTTCTATCCACCGCTTGTTTTCAGTCCTCGACTAGCCTGAGCAAAGTTGTTTTACAGCTGTGCCTTTTTCTATAGGCTGTCATTCTATAGTATAGAGTTGAGTCGTAGTGGCTTGTAACTTGGTTGCACTGCAAGTGTTCAAATATCTTATCGATAGTTATATAGCGAAGTAATAGGACGGTAGATTTTTATCTTCATATCGGTCTCCCATCTTCAATACCGGTGTCCACTCGCCCTTTCTCCTCGCCCTAGGCCATTCACTCTGCTATAAAGACTGGTTAACGATGGTGCTATTCCATCGGCCACATTCTTTAGAAGTTTTGGTGGAGCTCCTAGATCCCATCCAAAAATTTCTTAGAGTTAATCTTTTCGCGCGCATATTTCACATCAGCTTTACTGAAGCTTTTAAACTCAAAAAGAGTTCCTTCATAGTGTTCTCGTATGGTCATCACACTAGTGTGGTCGTTGTGGTCCTCTTCTGTGAAATCAATTACATTATCTCCTCCTATATTTAATGCATGCAGCATTTGTAAAATATGTGGTTAGCATCTCTGTACTTTCCTCTGATCCTTCACTACATTATTTCCATGTTTGAGGCATATTGCTGTAAATTCTTTGGTCTTATTACTTATGAATGGTTTGAAGGTGTTATAAAACTCTTGTGGCTTGGTATTAAATTCCTTTGATTTAGTGCTCCAATATACTCCGAGATCGCTCTCGTGCGTTCCCGCGTAGCAATATTCCTATACTTCCTTTTCAGTTCGAAATTCTCAGCCGTACCATCTTTAGCAAACTTAATAGCATATTTCCTTTTTTCTTTCAGCGATTTTTTCCACTCTTGCGTCATATAAAAAATGTCCTTTTCCCTCACCCTTTTTCTTTTAACTGGTGCATATTGATTGACAACACTTTCGAACAACCCATTCCAGTTTGAGTAAATCTTGATTAAAGCAGTTCAAAATTAGTATTCTTGTTCTGCCTAAACGTAATTGTCTTAGGCCTATGTTTACTGACTCGCTCTGTCATTTTACCATAGGTAATATTATAAGATCACTCAGCTCAGGGTTAAAAACCCCGCATCTTTTGAAATGCTCAGGTGTGCTTGTGAGCAATACATCCAAAAGGGTTTGTGAATGTACTGTTACTCTTGTAGGCTCTATTATCAAGCAGTGTAGATTATTCACTTCATTTAGGTATTTAAGGATCTTTCTCTTGCCTCGATAAGGAACAAAGTCTGTCCATATTGAGGTCTCTTAAAATAACGACTGACTGCTTTCTCAGACATGGCCATTGGCAGTTATCGTTCATTTTATCCTCTATACCCTTTGTAGATATTTTTGTTCAGTGCTATTTCCAGACTGTTTATGTGGCCTGTATATCGCTATGAATAGTATTTCGAGCATTTTTAGTATTTCTTAGAGTAAATATTTGTTTAAATATATGCTCTCTTCGATACATTTAATATCCGTGTGGACTGGATTGACTGTTTGGATATGAACGATCAATTTTGGTTTTAGATATAACGAGGACACAGACATTCAACGAGTATAATTTAGAAGTTTCAGCTCTTCGAATTTATTTTGTATACTATTTATGTTCAAATGTGCGACAAGAGCTCCATCCGAGTTCTTTTTTCTTTCTTCAACAATTGAACTCACTTGGGAATTCGGAAGATGTTCATGATTAGCATTTCCACTTTGAACGTCGCTTGTATTCATCGTTGAACCAGTTGAAGATTTATCCACTTCAATACTAAGCTCCGTTTCAAAAGAATACTCCCCGGTCCTGAAGTGGAGATTACACCATGAGCATAACCATAGTCCCTGGAATTAAAGTGTCTGGAAACGCGGCGTACTTCAAAGGAAAAACACGGCAAACTTTGCCCATATTGAGGTAAGCGTATCACGTGACGTGAAGGGGCACGGTCAAGGCTATCAATATGGCGACAGAAGAAGGCGCGAGCGCTTTCCAAGTGAAATATTGACGATGATGAGTTTGATTTTGGAGATGATACCTTAGCGATAAATTTAGATTTACTGGAGATGGATGCGGTGGAGATTGAAGCTCAAAGGGAGACTATTGTCAGCGCTGTAAGTGTTTTATCGATGTTTATAACACGATAAGTGCTGCTCTCAGGACATTAGTAACACCGAAGGCTGAAATGGTTGTTTGTATTTTCAGATGCAGGAACCCCCAAGTGTTGTTTTTTTTGTGTGTTATGTTCATCAAAACATGAAATCGAAAGATGGTTTGACCTTACATGTTCGAAGGAACCACAGTTAACTTAGTAAAAGGCTGTGAAACGGGAGAAGACAACCACAAGCTGTCATCCTTACATGCGCGGTGTTGTCAAACATTTTCGAAGGGGCTAAACAAAATTTTCTGCAGTCGGGTGTTTATTCGCAATAACTATATATTTCTGGCTTGTCGAAATCAGAAACATATACAGGCACTGAAAAGGGGGATCGAGCGATTAGCAATTCTATGGCTAATTATTTTGCGTTCAGCCAAGTTGTTGGAAAATTCTAATTAAACTTCTGTTGTCGACTGTGACCTGCTGAGATTTAAATTATTAGTTTTGTCAAAGCATATAGCCTTTTGGTAATTAGTAACTATTTTGTGTTTTTAAACTTGTTATCATTATTTGCTGTACATAAATGAGTGGTCTTAACTTTTTCATTAATTAAGTGCTATTTAAAGATTATATACCATGCAATTGTTATCTTTGTTATTATTTTACTAGTAATACATAATAAATTATCCTGTGCACTGATCACAGACTTCTCTGTATAGAGAAGTATAGGAATGAATGAATGAATAGGAATTGAACCCACGACCCTGCGATGCGAGTGCAGTGCTCTGACCACTAAGCTATATACGGGAGTTCCCGAGAGCTCAGTCAACGAGTTAGGTATATATAATGGTGGTAATGCCGGTGAAGAATTGGGTATATTACAAGTTATATAATATAAACTTGTTGACTGGCGCCGAGAGAAACATCGAGTTTTACGGAACCCAAGGCTTCAATGTTACTCGAGGGCTTTGTGACATTGAAACCTGAGTGAGCGTAAAACTCGATGTTTTTCGAGGCAAAGGTCAACAAGCGTTTTGTTATATACCAAAGACTTTTAAAATACAAAATACGAAACTGACTCGGAACTTGCAATCGGTTAATTGTTTTAAGACCTTCTTGAAGATATGTATAGATATTCTTTCTTTTGGAAAATGGACTATTTCGTACCAAACAAGCTCGAAACAAGCTCTTGTTTTCAAAATGCTCCGAAGAGTCCAAAGTTCTTGGTCTAACGCAATAATTATTGTGTATTCACGTGAACAACGCATGATTAAAGCGACGTCAGAGGAAAACATTGCACTGTTTCCCTCTTCATTCTTGACGTCAAAAGGAAACAGTGCAATGTTTCCCTCGGCAGAAAGAAACATTGAGTTTCCTGAACAACACGTGACCATGGTTTGACCAATAGGATTTCATCTTTGGCCAACGAAAGTCTTTGGTATATAACAATAGCATTTTACTCGATTAAACTGAATGTTGTAGCAATTATTGGTTCCAAAAGAGGATTGGCGCTGTAGTCACGAAGAGGTTAAATGAGCCGTTGTTACCCTAAGTGTAACGATTACAAAATTGCCTTAAATGAGCAGTACATATACCAAAATAATATTTCGTTTGATTATCTCAACTAAAATAGTGTGTATTTTTTAAATAATAAGATACAGGACAATGTTTCTCAACTGTGATTGGTTGATTGCAGTGCAGTTAATCCCAAATAATAGTGCAAAAATATGTAAACACAGTGCAAAAACCTGTTATCGCAGTGCAAACATCTGTTATCACCAAGAACCAATAAAATTGAAGCAAATTTTGCCAGGAAAAATAAAGTTTTGAAAAAGATAAACATGGCGGGTCCTAGCAGTGGACAAAGATTTCCACATTTTTAAATGTCGTCCATTAAAGAACTACAGAATAACGCTAAAAACAAAAATACTGAAAGAAGTGCAGTCTTCTGGATTAATGTTTTCAAATGCTGGGCAAACGAGCGGGGATTTCCTGACACCATCGAAATGTACGAAGTGAGCGAGTTAGACCAAACATTGCAGCAATTCTATGCCGAAGTGAGAAATTAAAGACGGCAACGAATACGAACCAGACAGCCTTCGTGTTATGATAGCTGGCTTGGACCGTTACCTGAAGGAGTGTGGATATCCGAAATCCATAATGCGAGACAGAGAGTTCAACCAGTCCAAAGAAGTTCTTGAAGGAAAAGCAAGACGTCTGCGACAAGAAGGGAGAGGAAAGCGACCAAACAAGGCAATTAGACGCTTAACTGCAGAAGAAGAAGAACAACTCTGGGTCAACGGAAAGCTTGGAAATAACACAGCCGAAAGTTTAATAAGTACAATGTGGTGGCTACTTACGCAATATTTTGGTTTACGTGGACGCCAAGAACATCACGGCATGAAAGTTGAAGACTTCGTAGTTGGCAAAGGCGACAATGGTTTTGAATACGTCGAATTTGTTGAAGGTCCCACAAAAACAAGGAAAGGAGGACTCTCCAAAAAGTCACGAGATTTCCTGCCCAAAATGTACGCTACTGGAGGTGAAAGATGTCCAGTCGCCTTTTTCAAAGAATACTTGTTTCATCGACCAGAAGCATTGCGAATGTCTGGTTCGTTTTACCTATCGGTCAACTACAAGTCCAAAGGTAACACTTGGTGTAAATCTCAACCTATGGGGACGAACCGCATCAACGAAATGATGAAATGCATTATTGCTGGTACACCACTCGAGGAGAATCCGAAGAAATTAACAAACCACAGCGCTCGCAAGACGGTGGTCAGTAAATTGAAGAAAAACAATGTAGAGCGTTCCTCCATTGTGAAGGTGACAGGCCATCGCAACTTACAATCCCTCGATGCAGACTATGACGAAGGAGACGAAGAAGAACAGCAACAAATGTCATCCAATATATCCTGGAGAAACAATATCCAAAAAGGTCAAAGATCATCCACTTCAAGTGTAACTGGACATCAAATTAGTCTAAGTTAGACAGCCATGCAGCAAAAGCAACCATTTGTTGTTGATCTTGAACAACATCAACTGAACTCCAACGACGCCGCCTCCTTTACCAGCACATGCCTCAATCAACTGAATCAAGCAACGTTGAAACAACAAAGTCAACATCAAATGTTCAATACAAACCATTTTCATGGCTGCCAAGTAACCTTTTCAGTTGGTTCAACGATGAAATCCCCAGTTATGCCCCAACAGCAAGATGTCCTCGAACGAAAGCGACGTCGCGCTTAAGCGATTGACAGTGACTCTGATTAACTTTTTTTTTGTTTTGTTCAATAGTGTCACGAAAATTAAGATGTCTCTTTTAAACTTTCGATTGCTTTGAGTTGACACGAACGGACACGAGCACTGCTTATTTACAATGTTTGTCACTTGTCGTTACCTGTTATCCTGAGGTAGTAAATAATTACGTTACTTGCATTAATTAAAGTGGCCGCAAGGTCAAGGTTCATTGTTTTGAATTAATTTTGTCTCGAACATTTTCCTGTATATTATTAATAAGTAATAGCATGATTTCTCGTGAAATTTGGAAAAACACGCACTCGTGAGTTTTTTAAAGACCTCAAATAGCACTCGTCCTTCGGACTCGTGCGTGTTTAAAAATCTCACTCGTGCGTGTTTTGTCCAAATTGCACTCGAAATCATGCTATAGACCGTTTTCACTCACGTGATCGGTGGCTCCATTGGGGTGGTGAAACAATACAAAATATTTGAATAAGAAAGAGCTAATTCCCATACCGTACACCAATATGGCCACCATTTCATTGTTTTGGTACACCAATATGGCCGCCGTGACGTCAGATGAAAACGCTCTATTACCTATACTAATCAATAAAAATTAGCATTTCTATGCATCAGTTTTACAAGTGCGATATTTCGTCTGCTCATGTTTTATTTATTACTAAAAGAAACCTGCACAGAACTAGTGAAGGTCAAAATTAAAGCGAGATTGAAATGGGTTGCATAGGTGACATCTTGATTCGTGTTAGCCCGGCAGCAATCAAGTTTAGGCTAATTTGTGTAAAAACTTGGTCTTAGATGACCAGACGAGGTTTAGATGACTTGTGTTTCATAATCGCGTTCATCTACAGCTTTAATTTTCAAGTTTGCAGCTCAGAATACCAACATCAGACAATCGAGGCTAAAAATAGCATGACATGGCTTGTTTAACTTTGGACTTTAAGCCCTGATCGAACGAGAACGCAAGTCATCGCAAGTTTTAGCTTGGGCTTGTTTGTGTCTCGTTTGACCGCCAGCTTGCGGTGACTTGCGTTAGCTTTGGACTAATTTTATCTTGTTCAAATTTCATCGCAAGTTTTCTTCAACTTGCGAGAGCTTGCGAAACGTTTGAACACAAAACACAGGTCGATGCAAGTCTTTCGTTCTCCGTCGCCATAGAAACTATCATGAGAACTAGCGAAAAGGCGTGGGAACTAGCGGAAGTGCAGAACTTGCGACGACTTGTGCCGACGACTGGTGGCATCGCAAGTCGTCGTAAGCTAAGTTGCGACGACTTGCGTCCTCGTTTGATTAGGGCTTTAGTGGTGAGGTGGTGCCTCACCCCAACCTCGTTCTCAGGGCCTTTTGGAAATTGGGAGGGCGGGAAAAGGCCCTGACATCGACTGGTAGACTCTGTATTTTCATTGGTTGATTGCTTTTCTTAAACATTCCTCGGGAAGCATATTTATGCATAGTTTTGTGCCAGTTATGATGAATTAAATAGCTTCAACGGGACCGCCAACGGGACCAGTGGGACCGCCATTACAATGAACTTCTCTACTCCGAATGATTCTGTATACTAAATTAAGTTGCTAATTTATTAAAGCCAGTATTCCTGGGTGCTGTAACCAGCCGATGCCAAGGCCTTTTTCCGCTTTCCCAATTTCAAAAAGGCTCTGGGAACGAGGTTGGGGCTACCCGTGCTTTCGTAACTTAGTTGATTCGCAATACTAATATAATGTTTTACCAATAGTATTCAATTGGGTGTGTGTCATACAATGATTCACCGGCGTCTTTTGCCTATGGCTGAAAATCTGGAAACAAAGTTAAACGTTGTATTTCCCAGTGGAAAACTAGCAGTGGTAAGTCGTGTTTGTTGGTCAATGATGTAACTTTCTGTACGTATTTGTGAATAGGCCATTTGCACGATGACGTGATGGCGTTGGGTGACTACAACTACTAGAATGCTTTGCCAGTATTCTAGGGTTTCGCCTAAAAAGGATGACTCAATGGTACCCGTCCAGTCCTTTCCCGGCTTTTCCAAAATATGTCGTCAAATATGTTTTTTCCAAAAAGCTAGGGGGTAATTAGGGTTAAGGTTTATGTTGTGCAGTTGTGGTATCGGGTATCGGAAAGATTGCTAAAATCTTGAGGCTAACTGAAACTTGACGACATATTTTGGAAAAGCCGCGAAAGGGGAAGGGAAGAAAGGGGGACTGTGCCGAAATCGTGTATTTTCTATTGAGGTCCTCTCCGCTCATGATTTATGACAAGACCAACTGCTTTTGTTCATGGTTGACAAGATTTTTCTGCACATGGTTTTGTTTATATTTAAGAGTGGTGAACATATGCGAGCGAATGCGGTGTCAAAATGTTAAAACGCGTAATTCGGACATTTTCGAAATGTTTCGAGACGTATTTCCTTCTCAATTAGTATAATTTTGGCAACGTAATAGAAGGGGGTGGCGAAGAGTAATATTTTTCTTATAGAGGTATATTCTGCCTTTTTGTTGTTTTAAGATAAACCAAAATCAACTTTTTCTTAGAAGTTAAAAATTAATGACATCTCACGAACTCAAAATTTTATGATTCAAATAAATGTCCCAATTTAAGGCATCTTGTAATGTTTTTTATGTAGACTTCTTCGAGGTTTGATCTTTCCGAATTAGTTTCGATGGGGAAGTTCTTCGCAGAAAACGTCGAACAATTTATGGAGAAAAGAGTGGATAATTTAAGCCCGGTAAGTGAAAAGATTAATGTTGTAATTACAGTGCGAAGCTTGACGATTTTGGAAAGAGTTTCGGCAGTTAGTATAGGATAAACACAGAAAATGCAGGTTTAACGCCAGATAAAATTCGTCGGGTAGCCTGCGTGGCCGGCGTTCTGCTTGCGGGTGGGTCTGTCTGCGGGCGGGTCTAATTATGGGCGGGAGAAATGAACGCCAGCTGCCATAGTCCTATTCAAAGTTACGTTTTTATCCACCAAAACTATGGACTAAATTCCCATTGGTTTATTCCAGTTTTAATGTGACAAACTGTCCATTCGTCAGGCATAACAATAGAGTCGTTTATGCATTCAAGATTGCTAATTAAATTAATTGTAACAAAGTGTCAATTCGTCAAGCATAACAATAGAGTGGTTTATGCATTCACGATTACTAATTAAATTAATGTAAACAAACTGTCAACTCGTTAAGCATAACAATGGAGTCATTTATGCATTCAAGATTGCTAATTAAATTAATGACACAAACTGTCAACTCGTAAGCATTACAATAGGGTCGTTTATGCATTGCGGATTGCTAATTAAATTAATGTAAACAAACTGTCAACTCGTCAAGCATAACAATGGAGTCATTTATGCATTCAAGATTGCTAAGTAAATTAATGTAAACAAACTGTCAACTCGTCAAGCATAACAGTAGAGTCGGTTATGCATTCCAGATTGCTAATTAAATTAATGTAAACAAACTGTCAACTCGTCAAGCATAACAATAGAGTCGGTTATGCATTCCAGATTGCTAATTAAATTAATGTAAACAAACTGTCAACTCGTCAAGCATAACAATAGAGTGGTTTATGCATTCAACATTACTAATTAAATTAATTTGATTACTAATTACAAATTGATTTTTGTTGCCATTACCCTTTAAAAGATAGAGTTGAAAGAAGGGAATATTATTTACCGCAATGGCTATATGGGTCTAGTAACCCGAACTCGCTCAGCGAAAGACTAGAGGTCTGGTAATTAGTTCCAGTACCAGCGCAGCGAGATGATTGCGGTCACACTTGTTTCCTCTTTTCTTTATTGGTTCGCTCAGCTGTGTCAGTCAGTGTATTATACTTTATCACTGAGTGTGTGATATCTTTGATAAACAGAACTTGTTTTACATTATTTATTTCGTATCGTAACGTTTAAGCGAAATTAAACGCTTACGAAAATTTCAGATTTGTACCAGCGACTTGTTTAGATTCTAGAACGTTAAAATAGTCGCAAATGTGTCCGGTCAAACTGATGGGGGAACATGTCAACATTCAGATAATACTTCATAAGACCTTAGTATATTTTGACATTGACAAATACATTCTTCAGATGCTTCACGCCAGTGATCTGTTCTGTACAAAGCCTAGTCAAACGGTACAAATTAACCATCTAACTGCTTGAGGTATTCACTTCTGTACGGGTTTTAACTTTCGAATAAGTTTGTTAATATGCAGTATTTATCTTTTCGGCTTCTGTTGAGGACGTTTTTACTGGTGAGTGCCACAAAACTGGTTGCTATATAAGAAAGTCCTTACACGAGAAGCGAAACGCGACGTTTGCTTGAATTGGAACGCTACGGGAGACTTATGTCCCATTCCCGTTGCGTTTATATGGAAAAAGTGTTTGCCGGGACGTTTTTTAGCCCAGGATACCGGTTTCTAAACTGGGATCATCATATGAGGAATGCATATCGAATGTTTAAAGTAAAATGCTGCGTAGGCAGTGTTTTCGATATGACAAAGCGAAAAGGTGTTGAACTTCCAAGATGTTTAAGAAAGAAATACTCACGCTTCGATTTTGTGATGGTAGTGCATGGTTTTGGTGTTGCTAGTATGGTTGATCGTTCATTGTTCATTGTTATATTGTTATGTTATGTTGTTATATTGTTATGTTGTGTTATTTTGTGTCATATTGTGTTATATTGTGTTATATTCTTATATTGTTATATTGTTATGTTGTGTTATTTTGTGTTATATTGTGTTATACTACATGTGTTATATTGTTATATTGTTATGTTGTGTTATGTTGTGTTATTTTGTGTTATATTGTGTTATACTGTGTTATATTCTTATGTTGTTATGTTGTGTTATGTTGTGTTATTTTGTGTTATACTGTGTTATATTGTGTTATATTGTTATCGTGGTATCGTTATCGTTATTGTTATTGTTGTAGCCAATGTCCAGCGAATTGAGATATCGGATCAACGAGGATGCTTTAAAAGCAAAAGAAGCGATTAGGAACGTCGTTGAGATCCATGGACTTGGCTCAATGAGTGAAGAGGTAAGAACAGCGGTCTTCATATAGCCTGTGTGATGGGGGCTCCGTTCGGGGAGAACGCGGGTGCTTTTATGGCAAGAGACGGAAGGCTCTGGTTTGGGAGAAGCTAGGATAGAGACGAAATTAATAATAATAAGACTTATACTTGCATAGATTTATCTACCAATCGGGAAATGAAATCTCTTTGTAGAATACAATCGTTGAAAGCGCTAGTGTAATTGACAGCTGATCAATCGTTATTATTGAAATCAACAACGGTTTACAGAAGTGAAATTGGGAAAGTACAGTCGAAGCTCTCGTAAGCGACCACCCTCGGGAACTGTAAAAAGTGGTCGCAACTAGAACTGGTCGCTTACGAGAATTCGTTCTCGTATGCGACCACCCACTGAAATGGCTGAAGTTGGTCGCTTACGGGAGATTGGACCAGAAAAATACTGCAGCGTTTCTATTATGGCAACCAGCCAGAAGCAGCAATACTCAATCATTGTTATGCATTTTATAATCACATTTATTTACTGTATTAAAAGTTATCAAATTGCTTTTTAGCGCAGTGTTGACTGATTGCAAAGGGTTTTTCAAGGATGGTCGCTTACAAGAGCTTAAAAACAAAGAAAAAGCTCAGTTTGTGAATCTGAAAGGTGGTCGCGGTCGCTTACGGGAGTGGTCGCTTACGAGAGCTTTTGGTAACAGAGTTTAATAGGGAATTTAAACGGGGTTTCGTGAGGGTGGTCGCAACTAGAGCTGGTCGCTTACGGGAGTGGTCGCAAGGAGAGCTTCGACTGTATTTTCATTTTAACTGCAACGTCCCTAATGTTAGCATTTCATACACCAAAGCAATCAAATTTGTTTTTCAATTTACGCGAGACGCTGAACTTATCAATTGTTATTTTCTCCGACTCTGTGCCACTGCGGTGCATAATATCTCAACTTTAATCTTTTCATGTTATAATCCTCTATCATGCACATTTTCTCTAACCGTAGAACGACAAGGGCTCGCTTTCACGGGGAAAAGGAGTTTTTGGACTGGGAAGATTACGTATAACAAAGAGACCGGAGTTTCCTAAAGCTAATACCACTCCAGCTGGTAAGTTCAAGATGCCTCCCAAACCACTTTTTTACAAACAATTCTAGTAATGTGATATTCATCGCGCTAGGCGAATATTGTCTCAGATTCATCGCTCACTGGACCAATCAAAATGCAGAAATCGGTATAGTCCGCTCTGGAATTATACTAATCATAAATATCTAATACATACTTTTTGAGGTCGACTGCAATATATCCAATAATGCCGCCCGGCCGAAGTAATTATCGAAGTTATTACTGATTTAGTGACCCTAATGTCAATGGACCTTTTCACCAAAAGCGGCGCCATTTTCAATTTGCAATGCATTGTGGTCTATCCAGGTAACAAGCTCAATTAAGAAGGTGATTGCTTAGTGTGGAGATTTATCTTTAATAAGTAGTTTCGTGGCAAGATTGTCTAAATATGAATGTTGTAATATTAGTGAAAGTAATAATGCTTGGACGTATAAGGATACATTTGTCATGAGTGTATCCTTATACGTCCGAGAATTGTTGCTTTTACCAATATCGCAACGATTATATTTAGACATTGTTGCCACGAAAGTGCTTATAAAGAAACAATTACCTCATTGTGTCTCGACACTACGCAATCACCTATTTAGTTAAGCTTGTTACCCTGGATAGACCACAATGCATTGTGAATTCAAGATGGCGCCGCTATTGGTGAAAAGGTCCATTGTCATCTAAAATTGTTAAAAGGGTACTGATTTTACCCTGTATTCAAAATGTTAAACCGAAACGTTGGTAATCGAATTGGCTGCTATATATTTAATATGCAGTGTCCAGTGTGCTGGCTGAATGATTTAAACAAGCTGAAATCGTTGATCTAATGCAGACATATAGAACAATGAGATTTGTCTTGGGTCAATAATTATAAATGTTAAAGTGCGTAGCGGATCCAGGGAAGAAGACCAAGGGGCCTGGCAACTTCGTACCCAGGGTCTTCTCTGCTTTCTAAATGGCGAGAGGAGAAGACCCTGGCAAAGGCTGATCACGTGATTCCCAAATCCTCCACGATTCTTGGAGTATTTGGTCACGTGGATAATTTGAGTTTCGCCCATCCTGGGGGGAGCGGTTGCCTGTTCTTATAAACGTCAAGGTTGTTGCAAGTCCGGTAACGTTAAATTCGGGCGATAAATATATATTTCAAAATTTACGACATTTGCTGGATAATTCATATTTGTTGCCGTCAATCGCCTGAAATGAAGGCGACGAACGATCATACACTGATAAACAGAAACCCGCTCTGCAGTAATACAGGTACTGATACATACACTAAAAATATTCGAATGCTGTTGATTGTTGGAAGTATTTTTACCGTCCAGTATAGCACATTTATGTTTCTTGTCCACACGTTTTGGATTTGTGGAAATTTAATTGTTGTATCTGTCGATTTTAATATACTCAAACGACATATTCGAATCTGCTGTCCTCGACTTCTCGTTGACTTTGAGGTTGTACTTTAATACAAATATTCGATCAACAACAATTCTTCGATCGACAAACATTTATATAGATCAGCACTGAAGACTTTGACTTTGAATATTTCTAAACTTTTTAAATTAGATTCGGAAAGTCCAGAAACCGAAATATTAATAAACACTTCTTGCTTGCATATTAACTGAAGCAAATATGTTGTAGTGTAGACGCTTCTTACTTAAGATCGTCATTAACTGATTTGATAAACTTGTTAAGAGAATGTCTTGTTATTTGTACCATTTGGTTATTCTTGAGTGCCTAAATAGTTCGCTGAATAGTTTTACATACGCAAGCCAACTACTCTGTTTATCAGTGACTGTACCGCGCCCCCCGGTACAGTGTGAGTCACTCATCAAAATATTCCAAAATTATTGGTGTCACGTGACCAGCCTTTGCCAGGGTCTTCTCTCCGCCCCGCCATTTTGAGAAGGCCCTGGGTACGAGGTTGGGGGCCTGCACCCTCTCGTTTGGGCAGCTAAAAATGCAGTATGGATTTGAGTTTTGACTTGACTTCTGATTTTGAATATTCTTCGGGACCAATCAAATTTCAGAATTTTTTTCCGATCACATCCCGAGTCAGTCCGATCAGCCTGACGCAGTAGATACATGTTAGATCAGTTGCAAACTAGTTCAGGCCAGGTCACTTGAGTTGTCACCAATGCACAAGAATGCCTTAAAATGCCTCAAATTTTGTTGTTCGAAAATTGAAAAATCAAACATTTTGCTTTCTCATAATTCAGAAAATGCCATTTCAGAGACTCTAGATGTTCAAAATTTCCTGGGGTCATGCCCCCAGACCCTCTAGCAGGGCCGGCTTCTCCCTCGGATATGGCCTCGTGTTTTAAATCTGATAAAACACTGGTGCTCTTGTTTTAAATATTACATCACATCTTTGTCTACAGGTGCCATGATCCAGTTTTGGCGAGTTTCTGAAGTGTGTGAATGGTTAAAAAGTATTGGTCTTCGAGAGTATAGGGAGTTATTTATCGTGCACGAGATTGGAGGTGATCGACTACTGCATCTTGATAAAGATCAATTAAAAGTAAGACTTAGTACTCAGTTGCTATTGCCTCGGTTTGTAACTGCTTTTACATTATGCATATATATATAGTCGAACCTCTATTAACGGACACCTCTATTAAGCGGACACCTCTATTCAGCGGACACCTATCTAAGGTCCAGACAATTTTTTTAATAAAACCCTATAGTTGTAACCTCTATTAAGTGGACACCTCTATTAAGCGGAAGCGGACACTTATCGCGGGTCCCAATGAGCAGGTTGTGGTAGAACAACGTGGAGTTGAAGATTAACGTTTTCTTTCAACATTAATCATTTTACAAGGCATGCCAACAATCTAACGCGACATATAGTCTAACTAATATAATGTTGCTATTTTTTTTAACAGTTTGTCCCAATGTATTGCAAACTTTTTTCTATTTCATGTTTTGTTATATTTTAAACTACAGTATTAAATAAATATGTGGGTTAAATAAATATATAAGTCAAACAGTGCTGTAGTAATTGTTTTACAGTAAAACCAAACTAAGTCTATAACAAAAACTTGTAACCCCATGCGCGCACCCCTACCGTGCCAACCTCTATTAAGCGAACACCTCTATTAAGCGGACACTAGACGAAGTCCCGAAGGTGTCCGCTTAATAGAGGTTCGACTGTATATATATAATTTAACAAATAAGATATAAAGCTCCGTGCATATGTACTCTTATAAAGGCACGTTTGACGTCATTTGAACACGAAAGAAGTTGAGTAGAGCCTTTACACTTCTTTCGTGTTCAAATCACGTCAAATATACCTTTATAAAAGTACATATGCACAGGAGCAGTATGTTTTGTTTGCTTTATAAAATATGGAGAAAAAACAACCAACTAAAGATGGGATAGCTTTGAAAGTTCGCTAGCTTTTCCCGCCAGGTGACGCCATCCTACGCCACTCCACGCCATTTTACGTCATTCATGATCTTCATACTCTTACAAATGCACGGAGCCCAGTCAACCAGAGCGTGCGTAGAGCACACCTAATTATATATATATATATATATATATATATATATATATGAGTAAAATTTGTTCTCAAGCTTTATACTATATATATAATTCTAAAACTCGTTAATAATTCCTGAGGAAAACACAAAGAAAATCCATGTTTAATGAAGGTGTTTATATATGTGATATAGATTCCTCTTTACATAAACTTTAGCTTTGATTTTCTCGACTTAGACAACGTTATTTTAGAAAAATTAATACGCCAATGAACTTACCAAATAGATCGTTTTAGAAGTAATTTACAGAATTCGTGTCCGTTTTGTATCGGGATTCCAAATGTTGGTCGAAAAACAGATTTTCAACTTTGGTCGCCAATAAAATCAAACACCGTTTAGCTGGAAATTTACCTATAGGAGTCGAACTCCAAAATTATTGAACAAAATAAAACGCTTTATACTTGAATCGCCCTGAGTGGCGCTCTGGTTTTAATTCACAACTATTATTGGTTTGTATTTATCGCAAAATTAAATACAACATTGTATATGCTAAAAATTAATTGTTTTCTACCGATATCTATCTTATTTTTGTGGCATAAATTCTAACGAATTGAGAGCGCTTTACTGAATTGACCTTGCGATCCTTAATTAAGACCTTGATTAATTCAGTGCGCTCATAGCACGCTAATTTGAATTTATTTTGTTTTAGGTCCTTGGTGTGAATAAACAAGAACACAGAAAGAAGATAATTCGAAGCATTAAGACGTTGTGCGGTGGTCTGTCTCCAAGTGCGGCGTTGTTAGTCGACAGAACAGAATATGGCAGTCGTCAAAAGGCAAAGCATTTTGATGTCGAAAAAGACTTTGACAGTCAGTGAAATAAATAAGAGACATTTTATCTAATAGAGGTTTAAATTTTAGTATTTATTGTATTTATTGTTCCATAGGCTGGTTCCTTGTTAGCTTCGTCTGACCTTTATCTGGTATAAAGAAAAATTTTGTAAATGAATCGCTATATAAAACAAAGTTGTGTTTAATGTCTCGTTGCCAAAAGGCATTTTACTCCGATTATTAATCGGTCGTCTCCCCTCATGTTAGTCTAAGGGGGTGTTTATATGGAGAAGGACCAGCTTTCTTGACTCTTGGTAGGGCTAGCCCAGTGAACTCTATAGGAAGACTGAAACGATAACTCCATAAACAGACCCTATGATTGGATGAAGCCAAAAATCTTTAAACGCTTTAAATTTTTAACGCTGAACGTTGGGCTGTATATGAAACTGAAGCTATTGAAAAATGCTATTTGGTATAGAAACTTCAAGACTTTAGCTATTTTGTTTGCCGAACGTACAAAATGGCAGTTGTTTTTATAGTTTTTAATTATTTCCCTTTTAGCTAAACTCTTGAAGTTTCTATACCAAATGGCATTTTTCAATAGCTTCCGTTTCATATACAGCCCAACGTTCGGCGTTAAGTATTTCAGCTCAAAACTCAGAGTTATATTTTTCCCAACGAAATATGGCCGAACATTTACCACATTTGAAAAAGTTTAACATAACCAGGAAACTTATGCTATACATTAAATTGAAGCCAATGCTATTTCTAAAAACATACGTACACAATGTATTTCAACTATTTGTTGTTTGGGAGTAATTCGTTATCGTCCCAAACAAAATATATGGCAGGATGAAAATTAATAAGTTGAAGCACGGGAGCTTACCTGCAAAGGGACTGGCACTGCCTTCAAACCCCCCCCCCCCTGAGTTATCGCTCCAGTCTTTTTAGAGTTCAATGGGCTAGCCCTAGTAAGAGGGCTGGAATTTACCTCGTGTTTACATGAGCTTTTTTGGTAGGGCTAGCCCTAGTAAGAGGGCTGGATTTCACCTCGCATTGGCTTGTTTACCGACTTGTGCAGCTTTCCCATGGAGCTCGAAATCATGTTTTCGCAAACACGATTTGAATTTATAACAAACACATGAACAAACAAAACTTGTAAAATAGAAAGTTGACCAAAAAAATATTCGTAAAGGCCAACTTTATCGTGTATACTGAGCTTCGATTTTCTAGCCCTCTTTAGCGCGTTTACATGAGAAATTTCCTGCCCTCCTGGGCGAGATATCAGGTTGTTAATATCGAGATCTCGCCTAGGAGGGCTTGCCCTCTTGTCACGTAAACGCAAACAAATTTTTACAAGGAATTACGCTGAGAGGCGGGATCTCGGCAAAGAGGGCTAGCCCAACCAAGAGGGATGGCCCTCCTCCATATAAACACCCTCTAAGTATTCGCATGCGCTGAATACAATTATAAGCGAGAAGGCGTAGCCTTCGAAAACGGTCTTTGCCAAGTGCCAACCTAAACGCCCTTGGTGTCGTAACGAATTTTTCCAGGGTGTAACTCTTTCGAGGGTGGAGAAGGAGGCTGAATCAGCGGTTCCATAGTTCACACATAAGAGTTGATCGAAATGAAAACATATACTTCAGGAGTAGAGTATATACTTTGATTAAACACTGGTGAGCAAAATTCATGAGCCACCCATATTTATCGCCAAAACCCGGGCGTGTAAGAATTGTGTAAATTCGCTAAGAATTGTGGTAAACATGGTTACTGATTCGGGTTAGGGATTTTTAAAGCCAGGGCGTAGGGCCAAATGCCCGGAGTCCGGTGAGGGTGCTAATCTCGACACACGTGGAGTCATTTTACACGCGTGGATAAGCGTGATATACGAATAAATTTCTGATCGTTTATTTATTTGTATGCCTTGTACGTTCAGCTTGCGTAGTACTGGGAACACTGGGAACAACATGGAAATATGCGAAAATACTATTATTTGTCACTATGGAAAGAGAAAATGCAGCTCAATAAAACAAGAAATCTTTAAGGGGAAGCGACAAGAACTATTAACTCGAAGGAAAAGCGTTGAGCGAAAGTCGAAAAGATTGACTGAACGTACAGAACTGTCGAGACGACGAGAAGTTATTTGCTTAGCAAAGAAAAGCAAATCTAACGAACTGAGGCAGTCAGAAATATTAAGGTAAACGAGTACACTAGAGAGAGAAGGCAACATGAATATAGCGAGAGAAACGGAAAGGTTTAGACAAGTCTAAATTTCTTTAAAACGGAGTTACGTGACAAACGTTTTCCATGTTTTCTCGTCAATATTTTCAAATAAATTTTTGCTATTTTTTCCACCTCGACAAGTGCAAAGTTTCATAGAAACCCCGGGGGAATTGATCGCCGAAGATGCTACATGGGTCGGGATTTTGACAATACTGGGGGTTCCCATCTTGAAAATTGAAAAGACTGGGAACGAACAATAGCCGACGCGAGCGCTGTCATCACTGGCTGTCATTCTTTCTGTTGCTGACTCGCTGGCCGCTACAGCTGGCGAAAAGATGGCTGGGGATATTAAGGTAAGCAAATCTTTGTAATCTTGTTTAATATTTCTAATAACTTATCCGTTTATCTTTTGTATGCTACTTGTCATCAGAGGTTCTTTTAGCTGAATGGCAATTGTCTTTTTATAATATTTAATAAGTACGCTAATTAAAAATACATATTCATAGGCCACTTGTTTTTGAATATATTTGCACATTTTTAATTTTTATATGTGGACCGTCATATGAAACGATGTTCTATTTCAGGTGCTTATTGAGTTTGGTGAGAGTAGAAAAGTTATTGATATCCAGCAGGACGATGATTTGGATAGTGTCACGGTGAAAGTGAAGGAAGTATTTGGTGTAAAATCAAAAAATATAACACTACAAGAGCACGATCCAGATTGGGATGCTTGGCTAGATTTGGAGGACGTTCACTCGCTGAGACATCGTCAGAAGCTTCACCTCATACTCTCAGTTCATGTTATTTCCCCCGGGGAGGGAAAATTGACCGTGGACATAGGCACCAGGGTGGGGAAATTGACACAAGATTTCCAAAAATGACAAATTCCCCGGGTGTAGCCCCCCCCCCCCCCACCCACCCTGGGGCTTAACATTGATAGGTGCATAAGTTCTACACTCGGTTCTACATGTATCAGTACCTGCGTGAACTTAGCGCGTGATTGTGCAGACGATTTAACGCAGGATTTAACGTGACGCTAGCAACATAATCATCAGACGATCGTAATTTGTAAAGGCAACAAAAACTCGTGTATCTTTACATCCACTTGGCAGATTTTAGTCAATTTTGATCTGGATCGACTGGACGTCACACGATACGTATTAGTATCGAAACTCTTGTGATGCACCACGCTTTGTATTCAAAAATTTCGAGGAGTTCAAAAAGATCTCTTGATGTTATTAATCAGACCGGAAAACAATAGCGAAGGGCACAAAAGCGTCAGTATTCATGTTTGTCGGAGTTTATAATTTTTTTTGGCCTTCTTGACAAGAGAAAATGACTCTTTAAGAATCCCTCGAGATTCTATTTTTGGTTGTTTGTCTAAGTTTTGGCTTGTATTATTTTATTATTGGGCTTTGCTTTAGAAAATGGGCTGGCAGGTTGCGGGGTTAACAGCTCTGTCCGTACACGTGGCAAAAATTGTTATTATCTTTGACTAGAAACTTTGCACTATCCTTGGGATCTAGTTTTATTAGTCCTGAGCGGCCGGAATCCTAGGCTTTCCTGCAATTTGATTGGCTACATGAGCGGGCGGTATTTCATGATATCTTGGACCGCGGTTCAAAAAGTAATTTTTTTACATTCTGTCATTTAAAATTGATCGATTTTCATAACTATTTTGCCACAGAAACAATATATTCAACAGAGAGCTACGGGGATGCAAATGAGTTTTGTTATCCAAATGGTTTTGACAATTATGTGTAAACAGCGAATTTTAAAAGAAACGCTGGGAAAACTGCGACAAAGCAAAATTTACGAGCGCTATTTATAAAGAAAAGAGTTTAAAATGGTAGGAAAAACATATACATAAACTTGTGAACACAGTATTTTGAATCGCTAAATGAAACTATACTATAGAAGTATATTTTAAAAATCATACCACGAGAAGATAGAAAAGCTGAATCCTTTTGAGAATATTGAAAATGTCTTTCTTCTGTTATCCAACCGCTATACTCAACAAAACCGCTACAAGTCTTTACCTTATAGTCAAATATTTTCCACATGCTAACCTCATCGTGTCATGTCCTTGAAACTTGAAATTACAAATGGCTTACTACAAGCATTTTCGTCTTCAAACTCGAGGACCACACTTTCAATTTTCATACAGTCAGCCAAATATTGAAAGCGAACATCCAAAAACGAGCAAGCGACGAAGAAGAACGACGAAGAATCTTTATCAACTAAACTTTAAACATACTTGGACTGCATTTTGACTTCCCTTCGTTACTAGATCTTCAAGTTTTGAATTATTTTTTAATAAGACTGCATGTCGGCAGTTGTTTAATACTGTCGAACGATAAACTTTGAATACGCCAGTCTAGATCGAGTTTTTCTATAGGACGTGGCATGTTTTTCATACTGATTTTCAGTTATTTTCTAATCAAAATCTGCATTTTGCTTCATCTCGCAGGTCCAATTATACTATGTGGTTTGTTTTCATCTATATTATATATTGTTTCGGGGCTATTAATTTTCAGATTGCGTTGCTTCAGTTCTGTCGTTGTATTAATAAACAACATGCATGGAAACCATTTATAAATTTGCAAGATTTATAAACTATAAACGTTCTTTTTTTCCCATCCAAACACGTACATGGAAGCCATTTAAAGGTTTGCTAAAAAACCCTTTCGAAACCTCGAATAAACAAAATAATTATGTTTTACAACCAGACTACCAGAATTCACTAAATCTTAGTTTTGCTCCGATATAATAATTGTTGACTGGAAATTTTGCTTTAAACATGGGGGGGGGGGGGGGGGGCGGGGGGGGGGGGGGGACAAAAAATACACGTTAAAGCGGGCGAGGGGTTGTTGCGTTTATGTATTTCTAGTTATTTTTCGATGAAGTGCTGGGGGGGGGGGGGGGGTAATCACTGAATTGTTAACATGAAATAATATTGACATTTCGTTCCATAGAATCAATAGAATAATGAAACCATCCAGATTTTTTGGCGTGTGTTTTTCATTTCGATACATACATACATACACACATACACACATACACACATACATACATACATATACATGTATTTTAATTACTTCTTCCGACAAGGGGTTTTTCGAGGGCAATTTCCATACATTATACAATTATTGGATGAGGTTGAGCATGATATCAAGAATTATCAAGGCCGAGGTTTGTGTTAACACAAACAGAGACCTTGATAATTCTTGATATCATGCGATAACCGAATTCAATAAATGTTTTATTATACAATTATAAATGTAGAAGCCTTTAGAAAGTTTTTTACAAAGTTAGGTAAAAATAATAAATATTCATACCGTCTTCAGTTCGAGGTTCGCTAACTTTTTTCGCTTTCAAATACAATTTTCTCCTTCAAACACTGCTTTAAACTCTAACAGATGTATGTGTAGCTCGCTTATTTTTTCTTGGTGGTTTTAGCGCCAACAAAACGTGCCAAATCCGGCGGATTAATCCTCTTCTGATCTTCACTCCTAAGGACGGCCGCCATGTTTGTTTTGTTTAAACCGCTGGCTAGCGCGTCATAGCTACAGACATCAAGAATTATCTGTAGGTTTTTAGCCAATCACAGTCGAGATTGTATCAGCATTGTATAATAATAATAGTAGTATAAATTTACAAGTTTATAATGCAAATCCTCGAATTTCATTGGCTATTGCAAGAGTTTATAATTGGTGATATAAACCTCTGGGATAAACCAATGAAAGTCATTCTTTTAAAAAAATTGACCAATGACAAAATGCGTAGTATAGCACGAACAGTGATCATTAGAGCCAGCGGTTGTTCTGTTAAGCAACAATGGCGCCGAAATTATAACGGAGTGGGCAAATGAAAGAAGAAATTGGACATTTAGGCGAAGCAATACGTTCTACAGATAACAAAAACGGCTACAAAATGGTTAGAATGGAAATTATTAATGGTAAGATCGTTAAATTGTTTATCTGTGTTCGTTTAGAACGAAATAACTGCAAACAAAACACATTTCAAAATTACGCTAGCTGTTGATAAGATTTCGTGATGTAAACTATATGCTAAATTGAATGTTTCTTTCAACTTTTTGTCACTTTTACAAAACAAATGAGTGGATATATATTGTTTCAATATTGTACATGAAAATCCATGCTAAATTATGGAAGAGAACTTTTCTTTTCCATCAATTACTGTACGGGCCAAGCAGATGTCCGAAATGACTGTTGAACGTTTGTTGTTGACTGTTAAAAAATGTATTAAACGAGCCTCAAAGAATATGTTATGGTCGAGAATTTATTTAACTTTTGTTGGTAAATTTATACTAAAACAATTAGTCAACTCGCCCTTGTTTTCTATGAGCGATAGTCAACTCGGCTTCGCCTCGTTGACTATTCGCTCATAGTAAACTCGGGCTCGTTGTCTAATTGTTAATTATTATATAGCATGCTATCGGATATGAGCTTTTGCGTAATCTGATTGGTTCCCTACTACTAGGCTATCAGCTCATATCCTGCTAGTAGAGGAAAAACAAGATGGCGGCATGTTTTTTTTAAACTGCAGAAAAGAGTTGAAATTGACGGATTTTTATACAGAAAAACATCAACACCCTCAAACCAATGTATAAAAAAACAACATTGTGTAAAAATACATTAACAAATACACAATTTAGCATGTCAAATGGTAAAATTCACCTAAAAATTACGTCTTTTTACTTCAAAAACACGACTAAATTAGCGGGTTGATATTAATTTGTTGCCAAACAAAGAAACTCACGGTTAAAATCAAGCTTACAACACACATTTCGTAGGAGATCACCAGTAAAGAGACTTTTTTTATTTAGATAAGCATTTGGAGTAGTAAAAAGACACACATTTCGTAGGAGATTTTTTTCCTCTCGAGCAACATTTATGCAACATTTCACTGAAGCTGTTTGCCGAGCAGCTCAGCGAGAAACTCTATGTGAATGCATCATTTAATACGCATGGCGGAAGTATTAGTTGCCTATGCCGGAAGTTTGTCGTTTGAAACATTTCACTGTAATTTTGTCTCTTGTACAGTGCTTGGCTATATAATAAAACGTATACGAACGTATACGTCGTATACGAACTAATAGCCAACTCGGCGAAGCGCCTCGTTGGCTATGAGCTCATATACGACTCGAGCTCATGGTATAACTGTTAAATGTTAACGTGGCTGTGTCGATCAACTCTTGTGTGAAACCGCTGATCTATTGCTGATTCAAGCTCCCTCCCAGCAGTGAGTTTTTTGAAAAATGATCTTCTATTACAATTTCACGAGTTCTTTCAAATTAAACAAACTTAATTTTTATTGCTAATACCCTTTAAGAGTATTTCCCAATCTCATCCCATACACAAATACCAATCTTGTCATCACACGGCCAAATTTAGTCCTGATGCATGCAAGGGAAATTACAATACTGGGGAAGTCATAAAACAATTGTCAGATGACAATTTGCCGTCAATATACCACTGGAAAACATACAGAAGGAAAATAACAGCGAATACATTCCGAAATTGTCAACTATATACTTCAAAGTTTTATTAATAACTGAAATGTTTTATTACTAACAAAAGTATATAAATTATAGCTTTACAATGAGGTTATTTGCTCGTTTCATGAGAGTTTATCGATTACCAGCTACTGCAGAATAACACGTTTTACTGCTTAGTAATATCAACAAATGCAAAAACTTAGGCCTGCGCTAAACGTCGTACAATAGACGAATTTAATTCAATGGACCCGACAGTTTGACTGTTTATTGAATACAACAGTTACTAGAAATACATAAACACAACAACCCCTCACCCGCTTTTACATGCTTTTTTGAAACACACCCACCCATCCTCCCACCCACCCACCCACCCCCTGATTAAAATAAGCACTCCTGATTATATACAGCCAATATAAAAACAAACAGATATAAAAACAAATGATAACCCTCAAGTTAATTATATAATTTATGGAAAAGATGACTAATAAAACTGATTTAATGAAGTTGAACATACCAATTTCATTATTAAATTCTGGTTGTAAAAATTATATTGTTTTTAGGAGGTTTCAAATGGGATTATTTTTAGCAAGCCTTTAATTAAATGGCTGCCCTGTGCATACATGTTTTGCAAAGGCAGAATTAAAAAATTACATTTATAATAGAGTCTGAGATAAAACAATTCAGTAGAATCGGATTCCTGAAAGAAGTATTAAACAGACCACGTTTCAGTCGAAAATTTGGAAATATAGCCAAGAAAATCGAAAAAGCCCATGAGTATTTTTAATAATAAAAAGTGCATGCAAAGTCAATGAAAAATATCACGTCTACATAAGCTTAACGTAGTGTTTTAAGTTAGCTATAGTTAAGCTGACTTATGGTCTGAACGAGCAAAGGGAAAGCACGAAAAGGTGAAGCTGTATATTGTTTTTATAGGTTAAGCGAAAACTTGAAAACAACATAAGGACAAGGCCAAGGTATACTGCATGAAATTGTATACCGTTCTTGGCGTTTACAGAATATATAAATACTAAATAAATATAATCCCCGACCCGGGCGGAGGGCCGAAGGCCCGGAGCCCGGGTGAGGGTGCTAATCTCGACGTGCGTGGAGTCCACTTACACGCGAAATTACACGCGAAGGGGAAAGAAATTCTGCGAGATGTTTATATGTATTTATTATATAGCATGGTATCGGATATGAGCTTTTGCGTAATCTGATTGGTTCCCTACTACCAGGCTATCAGCTCATATCCTGCTAGTAGAGGAAAAACAAGATGGCGGCATGTTTTTTTAAACTGCCGAAAGAGTTGAAATTGACGCATTTTTATACAGGAAAACATCAACATCAAACCAATGTATAAAAAAAAACATTGTGTAAAAATACATTAACAAATACACAATTTAGCATGTTAAATGGTAAAATTCCCCTAAAAATTACGTCTTTTTACTTAAAAAACCCGACTAAATTAACGGGCACCGTTGATATTAATTTGTTGCCAAACAAAGAAAGTCACGGTTAAAATCAAGCTTACAACACACATTTCGTAGGAGATTACCAGTAAAGAGACCTTTTTTATTCAGATAAGCATTTGGAGTAGTAAAAAGCCGTGTTCTTTTTCAAAAACAACCAACTAAGTAATTTAGTTTCACTGCCGAAGGTGTTTCAGTTTCATTTTTGCATGAAATCAAAACCTTTTTCACGACAGCAACGCTAATACAAACAACTGACCCACCTTTTGACTTCATAAAGGTACCTTTTAATCTTTTTTGTTGATCTGCTTAACACATTTTTTGCCTCTCGAGCAGCATTTATACAACATTTTAAAGCTGTTTACCGAACAGCTCAGCGAGAAACTCTATGTGAATGCATAGTATTAGGGAAGTATTAGTTGTCTATGCCGGAAGTTTGTTGTTTCAAACATTTCACTGTAATTTTGTCTCTTGTACAGTGCTTGGCTATATAATAAAACAGTTATACCATTCGCTCTCGTTGTATATGAGCTCATATACAACTCGAGCTCATGGTTAACTGTTATATATATATATATATATATATATGCGCACTTCACGCTATCTGAATGTATTTCACCGATGCTGTCCCACATGCGGTTGTCACCGACGATCGCATGTGTATAAGTAATTGATGAAATTCATTCAGATTGTTCCAAGCTACACTGATGAGCTGTTGTACAGCGAAACACCGTGTCTGTAGATTGAACTATATATATATATATATATATATATATGCAACGCTCACTACCCTTGTGGAAGTTTGAGCACTCTGGGCCCATGCGCACTTCACGCTATCTGAATGTACTTCACCGATGCTGTCCCACATGCGGTTGCCACCGACGATCGCATGTGTATAAGTAATTGATGAAATTCATTCAGATTGTTCCAAGCTACACTGATGAGCTGTTGTACAGCGAAACACCGTGTCTGTAGATTGAATATATATATATATATATATATATATATATTTCCATCAAATCGTCAACTTTCGCGGCTCAAGCGAAACAAAATCTTTGTCAGAAAAATTGGTTTACAAATGACCGATAAAGGAAAGCTAAGAAGAGATGTTGCAGTGGGATGAACCAAACAATATTAAACACGACTAGAAACCATTGAAAAAGCATGAAAAATTGCTATAAAGATCGGAAAAGATGCCGCCAAATGTGACTGAAAAAACAAAAAGATGTTTCTTTGTGTGTCTGTTCAAAGCCAGCAAAAGACTTATGTACTGATATATCTTGGCTCGAGAGAGAACAGTGAATTGAAAGGAACATCAACACAAACAGCTTTTCACATTTTGAAGAGAATTGATTGCTTTTTGCTAAGAACCGAACGAGAAAACCACGGAAACCAAACGCCGTAGCCCGAATGGCAGTGTTTGCAGCATCTGAGAAGAGCCAAAAGAAAATTTATCGGTAAGCAGTGATTCGTATTTAAACTGATTAGAATCGGTAAATATATTCAAAACCTTTTCAGTATTAAACTCAGTTAAAACAGCAAAAATCTTGTCAAATAACATACATTTTCTCAGGCGTTTTTTCCATGGTTCGAGTGAAACTTTGCATTATAGTTCTTCCCTGGCTTGTTTTTCCTCTCTTATACCTATAGTTTTCTGGCTGTTAGCTACCTACGTTTTTTTCTGTTCTGATGTTTTTCTTTGAGGTTCAACATTATATTTGGAACATGAGGAATCATATTCAAACAGTTTAATAGACACCTTGATATAAGCGTCTGTAATTATTGTTTGTTTTTGCTATCAGTTTCGATCTGGTGCTATTAGGTCGTGATACAGGTTGTTCCTCAGCCACTGCTTTATTATTTTGGAATAAAACATTGCTTTGGAAATTGGTCAATAATAGAAAAATTACATTCATAAAAGTGATAAAACAGGATGTAAAGGAGGCCAGGGGTTTATATTTGTATACTAAAACAGTTTAATTGGGGGGGGGGGGGTTATTTATGTATATTTAACGTATTAAAAGCCGCGAGGAGTTGTTGCGTTTATGTATTTCTAGTTATTTATCCCCGAGCCTGGGCGGAGGGCCGAAGGCCCGGAGCCCGGGTGAGGGTGCTAATCTCGACGTGCGTGGAGTCCACTTACACGCGAAATTACACGCGAAGGGGAAAGAAATTCTGCGAGATGTTTATATGTATATATATATAAAATATATAATTATATATATTATATATATTATATATATTATATATATTATATATATATATATATATATATATATCAAATCGCCAACTTTCGCGGCTCAAGCGAAACAAAATCTTTGTAAGAAAAATTGGTTTAGAAATGACCGATAAAGGAAAGCTAAGAAGAGATGTTGCAGTGGGATGAACCAAACAATATTAAACACGACTAGAAACCATTGAAAAAGCATGAAAAATTGCTATAAAGATCGGAAAAGATGCCGCCAAATGTGACTGAAAAAACAAAAAGAGTTCTTCGTGTGTCTGTTCAAAGCCAGCAAAAGACTGACTTATGCACTGATATATCTTGGCTCGAGAGAGAACAGTGAATTGAAAGGAACATCAACACAAACAACTTTTCACATTTTGAAGAGAATTGATTGCTTTTTGCTAAGAACCGAACGAGAAAACCACGGAAACCAAACGCCGTAGCCCGTATGGCAGTGTTTGCAGCATCTGAGAAGAGCCAAAAGAAAATTTATCGGTAAGCAGTGATTCGTATTTAAACTGATTAGAATCGGTATATATCCAAAACCTTTTCAGTATTAAACTCAGTTAAAACAGCAAAAATCTTGTCAAATAATATACATTTTCTCAGGCGTTTTTTCCATGGTTCGAGTGAAACTTTGCATTATAGTTCTTCCCTGGTTAGTTTTTCCTCTCTTATACCTATAGTTTTCAGGCGGTTACCTACGTTTTTTTCTGTTCTGATGTTTTTCTTTGAGGTTCAACATTATATTTGGAACATGAGGAATCATATTCAAACAGTTTATTAGGCACCTTGATATAAGCGTCTGTAATTATTGTTTGTTTTTGTTATCAGTTTCTGCTGCTATTAG
Source organism: Paragorgia papillata (assembly GCA_035771165.1). Classification (NCBI taxonomy): domain Eukaryota; kingdom Metazoa; phylum Cnidaria; class Anthozoa; order Scleralcyonacea; family Coralliidae; genus Paragorgia; species Paragorgia papillata. The sequence continues at coordinate 800,415 of JAWNZC010000455.1, read as the reverse complement.
GTCGTGACACAAGTTTTTCCTCAGCCACTGCTTTATTATTTTGGAATAAAACATTGCTTTGGAAATTGGTCAATAATAGAAAAACTACATTCATAAAAGTGATAAAACAGGATGTAAAGGAGGCCAGGGGTTTATATTTGTATACAAGAACAGTTTAATCGGGGGGGGGGGTTATTTATGTATATTTAACGTATTAAAAGCGGGCGAGGGATTGTTGCGTTTATGTATTTCTAGTAATACTAAATAAATGCAAATCCCCTACCGTTAACTTTAAAATGATTTTGAGACCACTGACTGACGAGATTTTGTTTACCATACGGCGTTTGGTTTTTTCAGGTTCTCTGGTTTCGCTTCAAGATATATGAAATCTGCTGTTTGTTTCTTAGCCCATCTCAATTGACTCTTTCACTACCTTTTCTTCGTTGTTCTCGTTTAAGTTTTAAGTAGAGCTTGAATAATTTAACAGGTACTAGTACCCTGCTATATCCGAACTGCGCAAGTTGTGGATTTGATAACATATATATATATATATAAACATCTCGCAGAATTTCTTTCCCCTTCGCGCGTAATTTCGCGTGTAAGTGGACTCCACGCACGTCGAGATTAGTACCCTCACCCGGGCTCCGGGCCTTCGGCCCTCCGCCCGGGCTCGGGGTTAATGTTGACGATAATGAAGCATTTTTATCCGTGAACGATTAGCGGGATTTCTCGTTTCCCTATAAACATTCCTTAATAACCCGTTGGAAGCTATAGTGTGTACTATCTAGAAAGAGGTACAATATAAACGAACATTTTCAATCCTTGCAAGAACGTACAAACGATTTATTTTACTAGTTGATAAAATACATCGATTTTTGGTTGGAACACGTCTACTAGTACTAAATTCAGCAATTCTACAAAAAATACTATTACATACCCAAACACTGACAAAGAACGTCACAGCACCACGCAAGTGTATCTAATTTAAGCTATTGTCAAGTATTCTAAGACTTTTTACTGAGTGTTATTCCAATGCCGATTAAGTTCATGTCCGTCCGGGTTTTCCCTTATTGTTTTGTTTCGAACTCCAGGGGGTAGGTTACTTGGCGTCTATTGTCCCAAGCGTAGAGAACCTTTTCGCGTGGGTTGTAGGTTACCATGCTGTTGTAACCAAAGCTATTTTTGAATTGGATACCAGGGTTTGATCGTTGACCTGTAACTGTGTTGTAGGCATAGTTGATTGTAGTTGTGCCGCTGTAATAGTCGATGCTGTAGACAATACCACATGCGACAAATGCGTTTCCCATGCTCTTCATAGACTCGGAGGAAATACCACAGTACGTGTGCAATGTACTCAATTTCAAGGGATCGAGCTGAGATGCACATAGCTTTCCACTGTAACTTGAATATGAGAACAGCACCCACAGACCACTTTCATCAATTGACAAGTCAAATGTATTGTAACCTCCCCACTGGTAGTAATATTTTCTCGACACAATTGCGGAAGTATATGGAATAGCTTGTCTGGTTACGGTTTCTGTAACCAAGTCATACTGTACGATGTACTTCGTACCGGCTCTGCAAAGGAAAGAGTGAAATTATTACACAATCAAGGTGCAATATAAGTTCAAAAACTCATATTTATCAATTCATGAAGAAAAACAAACAAATAAAAAAATAATGAGTGTGTGCCCCAGGAGGTTATGTGCTCACATCTGTCTGTCTGTCTGTCTGTCTGTCTGTCTGTCTGTCTGTCTGTCTGTCTGTCTGTCTGTCTGTCTGTCTGTCTGTCTGTCTGTCTGTCTGTCTGTCTGTCTGCCTGTCTGCATGCCTGCCTGCCTGCCTCCCTGCCTGCCTGCCTCCCTACCTGCCTGCCTGTCTGTCAGTCTTTTGATCAGCTTTATCTATATCTAACTGAAAATAACATCCTGACTAAATTTCAACTTGGTTTTCGGTCAAATCATTCTACATTAACTGCTTTATTACAGGCTACCGAAGCCTGGTTTAGAAATATTGATAACGGATATATGAATGGAGTTCTTTTTATTGATTTAAGCAAGGCCTTCGATACTGTTGACCATGCAATTCTCTTAAAAAAATGGATTTATACGGAGTGCAGAGAGAATCAAATAAATGGTTTTCCTCCTATCTCTCAAATAGATCTCAGTGTTGTATGGTCAACGGTATATTGTCCCAGTGTAGACACGTGTCAACTGGTGTTCCACAGGGATCTGTCTTAGGCCCTCTTTTATTTTTACTATATGTAAATGATTTTCCAAACTGTTTAGAATACACAACTACGGGTATGTACGCTGATGATACCCAGGTTACGGCAGTTGCTGAAACTATGGCTGACCTTGAACAACTACTCAATTGTGATATCGAAAATATAACCTTGTGGCTTAATGCCAACAAGCTTTCAGTAAATGCGACGAAAACTGAGTTTATGATTATAGGTTCAAACTATAGGTTAAAACAGCTTCTGAGTAATCCTAGGGTACAAATTGATAATAAAACTATTAAACGTGTTTTAAAGGTAAAACTACTTGGAGTTGTGGTAGATGAAAAACTCAGTTGGGAAAATCATTTAAGTGAAATTATAATACCAAAAGTTCTTAGGGGTCTCCGTATGATACGTAATTTGCGAACTTTATTAACAATTCCGCAAATGGTATCGTTGTATAATTCATTTGTACAGCCGCACTTTGATTATTGTAGTAGCTTATGGGGAAATTGTGGAGTTGTTTTGAGAAATAAAATTCAGAAACTGCAAAATCGGGCAGCTCGAATTATTACTTATTCTGGTTATGAGGTCAGGTCAGCTGACATTTTGTCTTTTTTGGGTTGGCATGACCTCGATACCAGAAGAAAGCACCAAAAATCTGGTTTGATGTATAAGATTATGAATAATAAAGCCCCTAGTTACTTGACTGAGCTCTTTGTTCCAGTGAACAAAACTCATGAACATAATCTACGTTGTTCTGATATTAACCTTAAAATCCCTCAACCTCGCACAGAGTATTTAAAACGCAGTCTAGCATATAATGGTGCGCTCTTATGGAACAGCTTGCCATCAGTTGTAAGAACACTAGCAAACTTGACGTGTTGTAAGCATGTTGTTAGAACACGTCGACGTGTTTATACGACACGTTGACGTGTTATGAAAACCTCGCCTTGTGAAGTTATAACACGTCAGTGTGTTGTTTTTTCAATATGCAGTTGGAAGAACACGTCTAAATAAGTTCTAGCGTGTTGTAACAACACACCAAATTCAAACAACACGCCATCAACTGTCAACAACACGTCAAAAAACTGCTACAACACAGCAAAAGTGTGTTGCAAAAGCCATAAAACACACCGACGTGTTAAAGCAACACATCAATGTGTTGTTGGAGTAGAACACGTCGACGTGTTAAAAGAACACATCAACGTGTTGTCGCCAAAAATTGTCGGTGAAGAACACGCCAGCGTGTTAAAAGAACACGTTAACGTGTTGTTGCTGCAAGCTGGTGACGTAACCAGACCTTATGATGACGAAACATCACGCCACTTTTTTCAGTCCGAAGTGCAGAGCTGCGGGGCGAAGGTTTTTATAATTTTTTTGTCTGAAAAAGAGTTTTTTTGAGAAAATAACAGTAAACCACAACATTTAAAACGTCTGAATTGTATCCTTGGAAGAGACAAAGTTCACTACAACTGTAAATACCACTACCAGGCAGAGCTGAGGACTTTTAATAAAGAAATGTTACGAAAGAATATCGTTTGGACATAGTAAGTAAAATTTTATAACGGGTTGCTATAAAAAGTCAGTGTTTTTCAGCATGAACGCCACGACGTTGATTAAAAAAACCTATCAATATCATATGAATAATATAATATTGTTTCTATTTTTTATGTTCAACTCTTGAGAACCCAATGTAAAAGAAAAAGCATCTCAAACTGGCCAGTCAAGTGTGAAAAATGGTTCGGGTTTTCGTTTTTGCTTGTTATCTGACATGAAGTTTATACTGTATGAACTAAAACAGTTCGACAAAAAGAACCTACAACGCTGTAATACCATTGTATATAAGGTAAGAATTCATATAACGATTAAAGTAAATTGTTCACTAAACACATATTTGTCCTAAACACCTAGTCAAAATCGAATTTTTTACGGATTTTTTAAACTTTTAAATCCTTGTGTAGAGTGCAGAGTGTGGAGAGCAGAGAGTGTGGAGTGCAGAGAGTGTGGAGTGTAGAGAGTGTAGAGTGCAGAGTGTGGAGAGCAGAGAGTGTGGAGTGCAGAGAGTGTGGAGTGTAGAGAGTGTGGAGTGCAGAGAGTGTGAAGTGCAGAGAGTGTGGAGTGCAGAGAGTGTGGAGTGCAGAGAGTGTAGAGTGCAGAGAGTGTAGAGTGCAGAGAGTGTGGAGTGCAGAGAGTGTGGAGTGCAGAGAGTGTAGAGTGCAGAGAGTGTAGAGTGCAGAGAGTGTGGAGTGCAGAGAGTGTAGAGTGCAGAGAGTGTGGAGTGCAGAGAGTGTAGAGTGCAGAGAGTGTGGAGTGCAGAGAGTGTAGAGTGCAGAGAGTGTGGAGTGCAGAGAGTGTGGAGTGCAGAGAGTGGAAAGTGCAGAGTGCAAGCTGCAGAGTGTAGAGTGCAGTGCCAGAGTACAGAGTGCAAGCTGCAGAGTGTAGACTGCAAAGTGGAGAGTACATAGTGTAGAGTGCAGAGTGTGGAGTGCAGAGAGTGTAGAGTGCAGAGAGTGTAGAGTGCAGTGCGTGGAGTGCAGAGAGTGTAGAGTGCAGAGAGTGTGGAGTGCAGAGAGTGTGGAGTGCAGATAGTGTGGAGTGCAGAGAGTGTGGAGTGCAGAGAGTGTGGAGTGTGGAGAGTGTGGAGTGCAGAGAGTGTGGAGTGCAGAGAGTGTGGAGTGCAGAGAGTGTGGAGTGCAGAGAGTGTGGAGTGCAGAGAGTGTGGAGTGCAGAGAGTGTGGAGTGTGGAGGGAGTGGAGTGCAGAGAGTGTGGATTGCTGAAAGTGTGGAGTGCTGTGTGTGGAGTGCAGAGAGTGTGGAGTGCAGAGAGTGTGGAGTGCAGAGAGTGTGGAGTGCAGAGAGTGTGGAGTGCAGAGAGTGTGGAGTGTGGAGAGTGTGGAGTGCAGAGAGTGTGGAGTGCAGAGAGTGTGGAGTGCAGAGAGTGTGGAGTGCAGAGAGTGTGGAGTGCAGAGAGTGTGGAGTGCAGAGAGTGTGGAGTGCAGAGAGTGTGGAGTGCAGAGAGTGTGGAGTGCAGAGAGTGTGGAGTGTGGAGGGAGTGGAGTGCAGAGAGTGTGGAGTGCTGAAAGTGTGGAGTGCTGTGTGTGGAGTGCAGTGAGTGTGGAGTGCAGAGAGTGTGGAGGTTTGAGAGTGCAGAGTGTATAATATTAAAATACCAAAATACTCTAGGCCTAATTGTATAATATGGTATTATGACATTAGAGTACTAAAGTGTTATAGTATTAGGGCTTATGAGATTTAATTTATAGTTTTTACACTACTCTTTTACTATTTTATTATAGGTTTGCAGAACTGCGTGAAGTGAAAAAAAAAGAAACGTGATATCTAAAACGATTTATGTTATATTTACGCTATAGAAAAGATTAATTGATTAACAAAAATTAATGCCAAGAAACGAACTATTAAATTACGAAGGTTAAAGATAGTATATTACTTTCTCTGGCGACGTTATCGTATACCAGACAATCAATAGATTGCCAATTCTCACTGAGATCAGTACCAATTATATATTATAGACTATTTATTCGCGCGCCTTTACAGTAATACCCTTGATATCGTTTAGGCTTAGCGGTTCATCATTCGGCAACTAAAGTGTAAAAATAAAATTTATCAACATTAAGTTATATTTTGTATGTGTTTTTGAATTTAACACACAATGTGTGTGTTGTTGAGTGTTTTACTTTGTTCTCTCAGATCACACATTTCGACGTGTTGTTTCTTGGCGTGATGTTTATTTTGGTGTGTTGTTTCTTGACGTGTTTTTTCTTGACGTGTTGTTTCTTGATGTGTTGTTTTTTATATGTGTTGTTTCTTGACGTGTTGTTGCTTGACGTGTTGTTGCCTGACGTGTTGTTTCTTCATGTGTGACCAGTAAGAACACGCCTGCTGTGTTCCTACAACACACTAACATTGACAACACGCCAAAACCGTGTTCAACACGCTTTTGGCGTGTCAACTGAGAGGACAAAACGGCGTGTTGTTTTGATAATGAAAAACACGCTAAATGCGTGTTTGATACAACACGCCAGATGCGTGTTTTAGTCAATATACAACACGTCAAAGGCGTGTTTTATGCAACACGTCTAACTACAACACGCCTAAAATACAACGCGTCAAAAGTGTGTTCAACACACTTTCAGCGTGTCAACTGAGAGGACAAAACGGCGTGTTGTTTCGACACATTTGCAACACGTCAGGTTTTCTAGTGAAATCTTGACAATGTCAAGAAATTCTCTGCAAATATTTGTAATTATAGTTTTTAACATGTAATAATTTATGTAGCTCAATGTCTCCTACTATGATATAATTTAGTTTATTTTGTCTATTTACTTAATATACGGCTTTTATGAAAAACAATTGTACATATTGATAAAATTACCGTATTCAAATAAAGTTGTCTGTCTGTCTGTCTGTCTGTCTGTCTGTCTGTCTGTCTGTCTGTCTGTCTGTCTGTCTGTCTGTCTGTCTGTCCGTCCGTCCGTCCGTCCGTCCGTCCGTCTGTCTCTGTCTGTCTGTCTGTCTGTCTGTCTGTCTGTCTGTCTGTCTGTCTGTCTGTCTGTCTGTCTGTCTGTCTGTCTGTCTGTCTGTCTGTCTGTCTGTCTGTCTGTCTGTTTGTTTGTCTGTCTGTCTGTCTGTTCTGGTCTGACTGGACTGCCTGCTCTGAAATTCCTGTCAAAGCTATAAAAAATGAATATAATCAACGGAAACACACAACTGTATTTACATAACATACGTAGTTTGACTGCTACCAAGATATTTCACAAAATACGGCACAGATTTTCATGAATGTTTGTCGTAAAGATTGATAATAGACCAAGGACCAATCCTTTCAAATTTAGTTGAGTTTGGATGATAAATAAATAGAAGAAATGCTTGATTGCTTTACTTATCCTTATTATGCTTAAACGTTTGCATAATTTTGGTACGAGTGCAATCAAGCACTTTATTCATTCAGTCGTGCGTTTATAGGTCTTGTGAGCTAGCTTGGTTAGCGGGATGGCTCGTTTTCTTTTTAAACCTCTCTAATACTTGCTAGCGGAGGTATATTTGCAGTCTCTTAGTGCCCTCTTGTATGTGATAAAAACACGCTTGCCGTATTCGATAAATCTTTTGCTGCGTGGATTTTACGGCTCACACAAGGCTAATCTTCAAAATTGTAACGTCAATGAACTTACGGAATGGTTTGTTTTGGAGCCGTTTAATAAGCCTGCAGTTAGTGTTTTAGCCGTTATAGAAAATTCGGCTATCGTTTCGTATATTTTAAATATTACTTTAAAAACTCATTAATAATTTGTATAGGAAATAACACTGTTCGAGATGAATATTTGCCAAACACGCGTGCAATTTTTCATGAATTCATCTCAAAACATTAATAATTCATGAGATAATCAGCCAAATACAATAGTTCATTAAATCACATGATTGAAATTGGATACTCCAGTAAAGCCCAAAAAAAAAAGAAGATAATATCAAAAGACATTAGATGAAAACCGGTGTTCCTCTAATTCTTAAGATCTTAATTATCTATGCAAAATAAACAAGTTGCTGTATGAATAAATTTATTTGAATACAATTTTAGTTTCATTATATCTGATTATATACATATATAATTTTTATTTTAATTATATCATTTATATCGCGTTTCATCAGGGGGATCCAAACACGAGAAAACATGATGAAAGCACGAGGCCAAAGGCCGAGTGGTTTTATTGTTTTCGAGTGTTTGGATTCCCCTGATTCCCTCGAACTCGTTGTTGATATATTACATAATATCACGAGGTATAGCACGAGTGGTATTACGAATATTTTGCCAAATACAAGTGTGATTTTTCATTAATTCTTCGAGAACAAGTGTTATTTCCTTTTAATAACATTTCAATCAATTTTATACCTTTTCCCAAAATAATATAAAACAATGGAAATTCTTGACGAAACAACGAAACTACATCAAACTCGGCATATATCAAGAAGAGGGCGAGTTCTTCCACTGTGTGACGATAACAGCATCTTTGAGTAATGTCTCCATTTAATTTTTAAACTGTTTTAAGTAAACTTTTCTTAAATTTCTTCGTGGCTAACTTCTTGAGCGTTCAGAAGCGGCGAATGAACCTGGAAATTGTTTCCATCTGCCAAACTAACATGACATCACTTTATTCGTATCCAATGTTGCAAACACCCGGATGTGGATGTATGGTATTTAAAAAAATACTACATGTGGTACTTTTCTTAAATACCCTAGTAAAAGATTTAATTTTGTATAGGTACTCGCATGGGGCCGAGGAAAATTAAGGTTTAATTTCATGAGTGTTCTCAAAATTTTACGAGAATGATAATTTAATTAATGTTGCAAATATTTATTATGAAGATAGATATTGAAGAAACTAGTCTGTTTCGAAATATCAAATAGCCTAAGTACCATCATTCGACCACCAGCTCCCAACTTGACCTGTAGCTAAGTTGGTAGAGCGTCGGACTAGTAAACCGAAGGTCGCGGGTTCGAGTCCAAGCCGGGCCAAGTAGAGTTTCCCTACTTGACCGATATTGTTCGTCACTCGGAGTAACACCTTATTATTAATTAATGTCACTATACCTGTTGAAGTAGAGGTAACGTCCATAAACAGCTGATCCAGTGCCATCAAAAGAATAAGGAAGATTGTATATCTTCGACACCATTCCAGCTTTGAAGTAATCCATAGAGTCAAACTCCAACACCTTCCTTCCGTAGTAACCATTCATGTACCAAATTTTTTGTGCTCCGAGGACTCCTAAGGGATCCCTCATCCAAGTTCCTTGTGTGTTTCCAGAATGATGATGGACAATAGGATCACCCACCTTTTTTATTTTGGAACATTTGTCTAAACATATAAGCATGCAGATATAATAATATTAACACAATAACATATATAATTTGATATAATATGTAATTTAATATATATGATATTATACAGTACGGTACGGTACGGTCGGTATGGTATGGTAAGGTAAGGTAAGGTAAGGTATGGTATGGTATGGTATGGTATGTACGGTATGGTGTGGTATATGGTTGGTATGGTATATGGTACCGTATGGTATGGTACATTGTGTGGTATATGATACGGTGTGGTATGGTATATGATATGATATGATATGATATGATATATGATATTGTAAGGTATGGTGTGGTATGGTATGGTATGCTGTCGTATGGTATGGTATGGTATATGGTATGGTACATGGTATAGTATATCGTATGGTATGGTACATGGTATGGTACATGGTATGGTACATGGTATGGTATGTATAGTATGGTATATGATATGGTGTGGTATAGTATATGGTATGATATGATCAGGACCGGGCGGACTGGAGTGGAATGGGATGGAGTTCGATACCATACTATACGATACGATAGATTACCATACGATACAATACAACACGATATGATTAAGTAGATTTAATAGTCCCATATTTTAGATTGCCCTTTCATGCGAATTGCCGTTGTGAAACAATTTTATCTTTTTAGTTTGTCCCACGTTAGACAATTTTACTTGTCAGTGGGGATACGTCTGGAAAAGTCATGCATGCAGCAAAGGGTTTATTCATTCTATTTCTGATTTAGAAACAGTTCCATCAGCTCGCTACACACAACTTAAACAGATAAATAGAGTAACATAGTTACGTGATTTAAGGCCAATGATAGCGCATTTTAATGTAAGAAGTGGATCATATATTTTGAGGCAAATAATTTACTTTGGTCAGCTCAACCGGTACATGTACAATACCTTCTGAATGTTCATTAACCTCCTCTCGAAAATCATTCAACGACTTGCTCTTCTTGAGGGTTTCTTCAATAAGCTGCATATAACAATAGAGAAGATGGAAAATGAATAAAAAAATTAAATTAATAAAAAGAAAGTTGCCAAGAAGAAAAATAATAGGAAAACAGAAAAAAGAAAGAAAGAACAAAAAAGAAAGAAAAAATGGAAAAAAGAATAGGAAAAATATAAAACTGATGAAAAAATAAAGAATAATAAAAAAATATATAAAAAAAAAAGTATTACGGAATCTGTTTTGAATTTATCAATAAAAATACTTTACATGTAATTTTGCCAGTTCCAAACTTATTTGTCCAAATGATTGAGCTTTACTTCTAGATCTGCTGGGAAGGAAAGCACGAGGTGCACGTTCTTTCTCTTGATCCTGCTCATCAGCTAAACGTTCTTCTTTGCTCGGTTGGTCCTTTGCCTAAAAATATTTATTTACTTATTATTAAGTTATTTATTATTTTGCCCTTTGACTGTATTGTTTTTTTATTATTCTGAGGCAACATTTACACGGTACTGGACGAATTCGAGACCGGTCTCGAAATCGTCCTATTTCGCCGTGTAAAGTCGGAACCGTACTAATTCGAGAACGGTTCCGAATTTGCCTTCCGTGTACATGAACAGGCGGAACCGTACTACCGTGTAAACGGGGTCTGACTAACGTATTGCTATAAAATTGCTATATTCCCATGCAATATTGTAGTTTTGATTGTTAAATTACGTTGAATTCAACAACTTCTCAAAGTTTTAGGAAGATTTACACAAGAACTCTTCTGTTAATCAAAAAAAAAGATTCACATAATATTAATACTGTAGAAATTCTATATTAAGCTCTCTTTTCTTTAGGCTGCTTTCCTTAATATTAGAACCCATACAGTGCTGTAGTCCTCGAACGTTAACAAGGGGAACTGGCGAGCGCTGAAGGCGCGAGAAATTTCTAGGAAGGGTCAGCGACATGCCCTCTCGAGAAATTTCGAAATCTATAGATGCCCTGAAATTCCGTTTCCTGCATTTTGGAATGAGAATTTACATAATTCTGAATGTTATAACACGTCATAAAACTCCCCCACAAAAGACAACAATTTAGCCCAACTTTATTAACAACTGCATGTCATGATTAATTGGAACTTTAATAAAAACTGCCATAACAACTTTTAATATCAAATTAAATGTTAGAGCCACATAATAGTTTGGGTTAGGCCGTTAGCTCGTTAGGCACAGGACTGCATGATTGAAATTGCGTAATTTGTAAAAATATCAAAGGGGCTAAGCCCCCATCCCCTCCCTCCACCCCCCCCCCCCCCCCTTCCACCACACCACTGGACCCAGAGAAGAGTGGGACTTAATAAAAGGACGTAATAAAGAAGGAGGGGAGGCTATAAGAAATAGTGCATGAAAGCTAAAAACGAAAACAAAAGTCAATTCGAAATGGTAGCTAATAGGTTTAATAAACACTATGAGCTTAACAGTATCGCCAAATTTTATTAAAGAACGTACACTGTATTATGCCAGTCAAGAAGTGAAAATGAATTAAGTTTGTCTTATCTCGACGAACTCTTAAAATGATGAATATCGCCAGTTTCTCCATATCTCACTTCATTCTTAAGAAAATAAAATTTGTTTGATATGCAAATAACCCACTGCATGGTGATTTTACAATAAACTCAGATCATGTAATATGACGTAAGCAGTGGGGTTATTTGCATATCAAATATTAATAATCTTATTTTCTCAAGAACGAAGTGAGATTAACTGTATAAAAACTGTATAAAGTGTTACTTTATTATTTTAAGATTCTACAAATAAGATAATTTTAATTTTAATTTCATAGACACTTTAAAACAGAGCTTGATAAGAAAATCTCACACATAGGAGATGCCTAAATGAAGAATAAATTATGCTATCTTTAACACCGTCTTGGTTTTTGGAGTGCTGAAATCTATCTTAAAGACGATGGGCTTAATTATTTAAAAATTGAAGGACTTACGCGAGGGAGGGGGGGGGGGGGGGAGCGGTTAATAGAGTGGAGGCGTATTAGAGAGCTGGGCTTGTACTTCATTATTTAAAACTGCTTAGATATACTTTTATAACATTTGAATTGAAATATTTCCTAGAGGTTTGCAAAATTTTCAAGCCAAATTAGCAATCAAGGTTTCAACTGTTGTGTAGGAATATTGATAACAAACTGCGCAATAACAAACAACAATCGAGCTGAGAATTTTGCTGTCGTATTTGCCATAACTATAGACCACTTACATAATGCGACTAATTTGAATATTTCTTTTATGCGCATGTTATTCAGCCTTTCTGTGTCTGCACTTCAAACGGAATATCTGCTTCCTAACGAAGCAAGAAAAGCTCTGCCTCGTACCCAGGCGCTATTAAAAACCGGAGCGCGCATCGATGATTAAAAACCGGAGCGCTCAAGGAGGGATGGGATAGAAGCGCTTTGGCGCCTGGCAGATCTTGCAGATGTCATGGCCGACAACGAAGAGTATTCGCGAAGCTAGTGAACGGAAACTTCGGGAATTGCCTTTTATTGATATTCTAGAATACTTCTTTTCTTGGTTTTTATTTTATGGCATGTGTGAGTAATGGTATTTGGAAATCAGATCACGTTTGTGCACTGACTTTGGATATGTTTACATTTTAGGTATTAAAGGTTAAATTAACACAAGCGTTGAACAATGAAGGAACTTTTATTCTCTTGTTATTGCCCGGTTGAATTATTTAATTCAATATTTAATCTTCCAGACTGTTCCACCGTTTCAAATTTAATATTATGATAATTTGGTCAAGAGGTTAAACCTGTACCAGTGGAATTTGGAACCGCATATTATATTTCACGCTGACTTTAATAATAGCAAACTAATTAATCCGACTCAAATTCGAACTCTGTGGTGAAGGAATAACCTCGCCAATCAAATAAAAAGTTAGGATTTCGTCAGGTAAATTTGGTCAACTGACGTGCGCATGCGGAGCTTAAATGTTTATTTCTTGAACAATGGCCAATGGGTAAACACTGACGAAAACTCTACGAACTTCGAACGGCATTTAAATATCACAACCCTCTCTCAAATAACAACCAAGTTAATGTATTTCGGTAAATACAAACACTATTTCGGTTTCTTAGTTATGTAGAACTTCAGATACAAACTCTTACTCACATTTCCCAAAGGTCACAGTCGTCACTCTTCTCCGTTCCAAATATTATGTTACACTGGCCGCCTTAAAATTATCAAAATTATAATAAATGCTCAGATAAACGTCAAAGTGGTATTTAACCAAATCGCAACGAAAAAGTGGACACAAATAGCAACAAAGTGGCCAAATATTGGAAGTTGCAAGAAAACGAACTTTCTTGGAAGAAACTGCACAAGATCTGCCAGGCGTTCCATTTCAAGTGCCCTCTTTCCATCATGAGCGCCTTCGCGCGACACCCTTCCTCCCCCAAAAAGACGCCTGAGTACGAGGCAGAGAAAAGCTCATTTAGATACATGCATAAAAGACTATTCTTCGTTTTCTGCCGACGTCACGGCGGCCATATTGGTGCACAGAAACAATGAAATGGCGGCCATATTGGTGCACAATCTTTATCCTATGGGAATTTAACTCTATTCTTATTCAAATATTTCGTATTGTTTCACCACCCCAACGGAGCCACCGATCACATGAGTGAAAACGATCCATACGTAGTGTTTCGGATGTTGTTCGTAACGTTCCTACTGTCATGTCAATGGTTCGATACAAGACGGACATGTGGGAGAATGTCGCAGATGACGTGTTATTTTCGTTTAAGCTTATTAAAATTTCGTATCAAAATTATCCCACTTCACTGAAGGGCTCCGGCTTGCCTTTTAACTTGGGTTAGTTTGCCCCAACCTGGATCAACCCGTCTACAAACAAACTCCTGTTACTGTTCACAAGTAGTTGGATCAACTCGCCTGGCCAGGTGACTCACTTCAAGACCCGGGTTGGCTAAGTGTGAAGGTGAGACATTTTGTCAATTTTTTTTAGTAAACAGTAAACACGGGTTGGCTTATCTTCCTTCCGTACCACGATCTAATATTTAAACAATGTTTTCGATTAATGACCTTACGATGATTGTTTGACGGGTCATGCATGCTATGCAAATGAAACTGACATCTAAGCATATCAAACGAAATGATCAGAAATGATGAGAAGATGGGCATTATATACCTTAGCTTAAAGAAAAATTTAAACTGATAATAAAATGTTGAAAGACTATTTTGCATCTAGTAAACCAAAATTATAGCAGGTCTGTGTTTTCAAAAGATAGTTTAGCTCAACTAAATAAGCGTAGACAATTAACTCCTTTGCTTACCAGGGATTTTCTTTTGCTGAACGGCAAAGTTGACTGGCATTAGCCAGAATAAAACGACAAACACTTTGAAGTCCAGCCGTCAGTAAATCCGGATTAAATGTATGTATGTAAACTTGGTTTAAGTGTCAAATGTATTTAGCTCACACAGCTATAATTGAGAACACGTTGGCTTTATTGAGAAGGGAAACCGGAGAACTGGGAGAAAACATCCCGAGACACAAGAGAAAACCAACAACTCTATTCACATTGATACAATGTGCAATTTACACCCATCCAAGTACTGACCCTATTCGACCGGGCTTAACTTAAGTGGCCAGATGCAGCGCGCTAGAAGTACGTACCACCCATTCCTCTAGTTGATCTCAAATATTGAGATTATTGAAATATAATATGATATATACTTTAACATTCAGCAACAACCATACCCCATGAAATTTTACCCAATATCCATCATATTCTATATGGTCGGGTAAAATAATTTATTTAAACTCACCTGTATAAGAAAGGGCAGCGCCAAAACGATAACAAAGATTTTAAGAAACATTTCAAATAGGATGACTAAAAATATAACAAAAAATAGTTAATTATTCTTTTAAAACAACCTATTGTAGTAGTTTCAAAGCCTTAAAAGCGCTGCGTTTTAAATTAATCAGCACATGAGTTAAACAGGAAGAGAAAAAGCTTTTAAATACATTCACCATGCATACACTGCAAGTTATCTTAATTTCCCAGGTGTATAAGACCGTGTTTTTTACGCATCCGTGGCTGAGAGGTATTTAGGGCTTTCAAACTACTGCAATAGGTTGTTTGAACAGAATACTAATTCATTTTCTAAGGGTTCCGTTTTTTTTATACACACTGTAGAACATCAGAGCATGCTATATAACACAGAGCAAAACAACTAGAATTTCAACGGAGCTTTAAGATAAACCAAAATAATAAACAGCAATTGTAACTGAAGCCCAAAATAGTAAAGCAATCCAAAGCTACCGAAAACATGCAAACTAAAAATATCAAAGCAAACATAGGTAAAGGAAGGCGAAGCAGAGCAGATTGAAGCAGCAATGAGAAGAAAGGAGAAGAGCAGAAGAGAGCAGAACAAAGCAGAGAAGAGTAGATAGCAGCAGAGCAAAGCAGAACAGAACAGAGCAGAACAGAACAGAACAGAACAGAACAGAACAGAACAGAACAGAACAGAACAGAACAGAACAGAACAGAACAGAACAGAACAGAACAGAACAGAACAGAACAGAACAGAGCAAAGTAAAGTTGTAGAGCACAGCAAACAAAAGTAAAGCAGAACAGATCAAAGCTGAGAAAACCAGAGCTGTAGAGCAAACAAGATCTGACAGCAAAGCAGACAAAATTGGAGTAAGGCAGAGCAAAGCAAAACAGAGCAGAGCAAAGCAAAGCAAAGCAATTTAATAGCAGGGCAAAAACAAAATAAATAAGTAAAAATCTTAGTATAACTGGTATAGAAAATCAAGACTTACCCAAAAGAGTATTCCAAAAAAGGTTCTGTCTGCTCTGTGACGACTTGTATTGTTTGTAACCAATCTCATCTGTAACACCAACTTTTATAATGTTGGGCTACGTCAGTAGCAGAAACTCCAACGGATATCACTGTCACTCATATTTTTTCTTAAGAAAACAGCAAAACAAAGCATACTTAAACTAGTTTCAGCGCAATGCTGGGGCATCCTTCGAGACAGATCTATATTTATTGTTCTTTAGTTTGTCCGGATGTCAAGCTAAAATTTAAGCTTATAGAAACAAAGAAAAAAGCAAATAATCCAAGGCTTGCGCTATAGGGTCGCACAATAGACGAATTAAATTCAGACGAAATATTTAATTGTTTGAATTTTATTCGACGAAACTGCGACGTATAACTCGATTAAATTCGACACATGAATTAAATTCGTCTCGGCAATTAAATTCGTCTGAGTCAGACGGATAATGCGACGATAATGCGTGTTCGACGATAATGCGTGTTCGACGCCACGACGAATTATCGTCGCGTCGAATTAAATGTTTCTCTTCTGTATGTGACAATTCAGTGCCATGTTTTCAAGAAGTCGTTTTCAGGCTTCACGAGTCCAAGTTAAAACAATTATATTCGACTAAAATTCGACGTTTAACTCGACGTGCCTTTGAGGCAACAAATTAACTGACTTTGCATTTTGAGAAATTTTCAGAACAGGAATATCAAGTATATTGTCTGTCTAAATACAAAACATAATCCAAAAATCAACATCTTGGCTGGTCTGGCTTTTGTCTGTCTTGACCATAAATTATAATGTGATTCATTTTATCAACTTTAGTCTGACACAGAGCTTTCGGCCACTTCGACAAGTCGTATTTAAACACATGTAAAAAATACCACATATTTTTATAGCAAATTCAAACGTAATGAACTGGTGAGATTTTTAGAGAGATCGTTTATAACTGCCCATTTCTGTCCAAGGGCTTCCCCAGAGGTGAATAAATCGTCTAGCGTTAGCCAGAATAAAATACTAAAGACCAATTCGGACAGGAAAGTGTTAATAGCGAAATAGACCTCTTGCACATGATGTCGAAATGGTGGATCTGGAGGACAAATTAAAGTTCTGACGTTTAACAAAGTAGATAATGAATACATATTTCATAATTTATAAGCATTTGGCTTTCGGCAAGGGAACAAGTGCAATTAAGTGTCTATCCTGACATTTTGAGTAAAGCAATTAATATTGAAATGACGTATTACGTAATTAGTAAAAAATCTTAGCAGTTTACCAAGTGGTTAAAATTCAAAACACTCCGTGCGCAGCATGCACTCTGCTTTTTTACACTCTCCGATATCAGTTTTACTAAAGATACATGGCCATACAATCATGTTTAACGATCCAAGAAAATTGTGCTTGTTTATCCTTTATAAGTGTACTTTACAGTAACATTTGAACTTAATTTAGAATGTTTATGTTAAGGTTTACGAAATTGTAGCGGCAGAATATACACGGTCATGCAATTTGGAAACATATTTTCTTGTAAAGTAAATGGTTTGAACCTAGGAGTATATATAACATGTTTAATTTGAGAAAGTTGCTCGTCTAGGTTAGAGTAGTCTTGAGAAAGACTGCATGTTTGTGGTGGCATGCAGTGACTGACGTTTCGATTGCCTCAGCGGCGGTCATCTTCAGATTCAAGTGAAAGGTTTCTGTCAGGTTCGCCTATATTTATATTGTGTTGTGTTTAATTGTGAATATGTGAATGTTCAACTGTAATAAATTGTGAATGGTCAAATGAAATTTAAGATTGATTTGAGTTAGCCTGCTTGCAGTTTTTCACAGAAGAGAAAGCCTGCAGGGACTGCATCCATTCAATTTTGACTTTGCGCTTCCAACTGTCAAGTGAGTATCAACACATTACACTTAATTAAGTAAGCGAAAATTGAGAACTGAAAAACAGATTTAAACAAAACCAAACAATAATATAATCTTTTGTAACGATATCACAACACAAAGAATATATTGATGGCGCAATAAAACACAATTCGGAATACAAAATATAATTCGACCTAGAATGATATTTACAAAATCCGACTAAAAGTTTTGACATGCATGCATTGCGTAATATTTAAAACAATGGCAAGCCATTGCAAAGGTAATTGCAAATTGCGCTGGCCAATTACATTCTATATATCCCACTGAAAAACTGCCAAGACAAAAGTAAATTGATTGTTCACAGTTCATTAGAGACTTTAAGATGCTAGGACGGCGATAGCGGTTAAAGCGCAAGATAGGTTTTACAATTTAAAGAAGTCACAGTTAACTGACTATTATATTTGATATTTGAAGCTAGTTTAATGACTCCACAGTATTGCTAAAATGATTGCAGTGTCCGTATTGAAGTCAATTTCAAGCAACAGTTCTCATCGTTTGGCCGTTAACGTCGTCCTGAAGACGCCGTGAAAATGCTCTAAGTGGCGTTGTATAAAGACTATAGGACGGTGTTGAGATTGCTCTGGGATTCTCTTTGTTTTGCAAAAATAATTATTTTGTTTAGAGGACGTCGTCGTTGAGGTTGAAGTCGTAGATCTTAAAGTCCCTATTGACAATCACGTTAAACCCGTCCGTGGACGAGCGGGGAACACAAAACTGAATGCAGTCCGTACCGGCTCTCATCGGCATTCTTTATTTCGAGAGCGTGACAGGCAAGCTAGATCTGAGCTGGTCCACTTGAAACGTAGTCTCAGATATACGAGTTACTTCTTGTCGACCGATGCTCTCCGATGTGAGTTATTTATTATATTTAAACTTTCGATGCAAAGCTAATAACATAAACAATGAAACAATGTAAATTGACATATACTGTACATGATAAAGAAAACTATCTGAACTTTTAATATTCACAATAGCATGTAAGTCTAACAGTCTAACTCCCAGCGCGAAAAAGGTGTTTACAGTATATACAAACTAGATAAATATAGGAATATTGTATATGTAAGCACCGTTTCAAACAATAAAAACACAGTCTTTACTGACGCTTTAAACTAGTTTGCTAAGTTTGCAGACCATATCTCAATTGATTATGATCTCATACAGTTAGTTGACAATCCAAGTCAGATTGCTGTCATTGCTCCAGAGTGTCGCACGATATTAGTATACATCGTACTTAAATACTGACTTATTATGTCATACTGAGCTATGCCCCATCATCTGAGTTTTTTTTAGCTCAATGATTAGAGCCTCCCAACGGCGATTATAAGATTTTGGATTCGAGTCCCTCTAGGGAACCCAGAGGTTTTCCTGAGTAAAGTAGATGGGAAAATATTTACACATAATTAGCTGATATTCCAATCTGACGGCAGGCCTGTCTTACATACGACGCCCAATATTGTCGCATTTAATTAGACAAATTTACACAAATAATTAAATGCGACGGTAGAGTAATGTAGGAAATATCAGGAAACAAACTAAATTCGTCTTAGCAGTTATAAATTCGTTTAAAGGGGTGCTCATAAACGAGCACACCTTTATGAGCACCAAAGGTTAAGTTAGTGGGTTATTTAGAAACATCAAAAATTTGAAGAAGCAATTCAGTTAGTGTCATTTCAGACTAAAATACCTAATAGTATGCCAAAAATATGAAAAATATAATTTTGTAATTATAGTATTTAAACATCTTCCAATAGGTGGTCGGAACCTGTGCATGTCCAATATAACAGCCTCGTACCCAAATGAGCGCTTTATATCTTGCGGGCTTGAATACCATGCATTGTTCCATTGTGCCCAACGTTAGTCAGTTGCTATTATTGCATTAGCACATTAGTAACGATACAAGTCCAGTTGCAACACGAAATTCGTCGAGTTCCTAAGCAGAAAAACGTCCCCGAAATCTAGATATAAATTTTGTCCGGAAACCATTGACTGAGAGGAAATATAGCAATCTACAAATTCTGTTAACAAGACTTGTGAGGAATGAGGATTGAGGAATTATTTAAAATTTATTCTTAAAGTACGTGTGGAAAACCCAAAATATTCCACATTCTTAGGCTCTTAGAAATTGTTCCTCAAGATCTAGGATCCCAAGATCCCACATTTTCCCAGGTCTGGTTACATGTGCATAATACTTATTGAAAAATGTTACTGTGATTTCCAGTTGAGCTTCTAAGACTTGGAAAGCCGTTTATTGTAAAGTATGAATATCGAAACACATATGTTACCGAGGGCAATTTAAGATGTTGTCAAGGGCAAATTTAACGCCTTAATCATTTCTATTGATCAAAATGCTCAAACATTCAAATTTTCCGTGCATTGGGAACGCCTCAAATTGCCAAACGATCAAACTTTTCAATCGGAAACTTCCTGCATGCCCCTAACCTCAACCGAAAATCGCAGTGTATATATCTTTACAATTATCAACATGCACGAATCATATAATGATTCAAGTGATTTCGTTCAATAATATTGCAAAAATACACAGTTTTTTTCATTAAGTAATTATGCGCATGTGACGTCGAGGGTGTAAATTTCCAAATCAAATTATTTTCAATATCTTATAATAATATTTTACAGGCACTTTAATTGATATGTCACTCTTGTGTAAACTATAACTACATGCATGTTTCTTATCAGATTTTAGTGTGCATTGTCTCTGTTTATACAGGTAATTGGCGGCTGTTTATCATTCTCCTCTTCAAAGCCTCTCTCGTGCTTGCGCGCGGAAAAGCTCTAAAAGAATCCAAAAATTTGGAAAATTTATTTGGTATTTTTCATCCAAAATTATTTGGTGTTCTTTCTAAAGTGCCTGCGTTCAGTTAAGTTCGCCGTTTGGGATTGAACACGAGATAGTTGACTGCAGTTGTTTGGAATATAAATTCCCCTTTCGTTTTCGATTCCAGTGGTTTGTTTTAGAATCATTGCGATTTATCGTAGATTCCTTTCGAAGAGGGTCCCAGTTTCAGAGTTTATCCCGTCCCTAATAGGGAGCTTAATACAACGCAAACGCCAAGGACAACGTCCTTAATACAATATGATTTTTTTCACACAACAAAAAAAAAATGAATAATTTTATTTTCCAAGCTATATAGTGATCCTGACGCTGTCCCCGTTCTACATACAACGACAGTCAACGTTATTCAGATCATTTTCACGTCTTCAGAAAGAAAACTTGTGAAACGGCGAAACCTGTTAGTTGAATTTGACTTCAAACTATGCGACAAATCTTTTTAGTAAATTAAGCTTTTGGATGTCGAAAAACATACTTTATGTATCCAATACTACGTAAATGGATTCCTGATATCTACTAGATACTGAATTTTAGATTGCCGTCGTTGTCCTGGCTTTTAAGCTCCCTAAACCTATTATTTCGACGGAGCCTTGTCGGAATTTCTTCTCATTTCCGACTTCTTTTGTAAAAGTGGTTCTCTTCAATTTGTTGCTCCGTTTGTTTATATATGTCTTGCATATTTTAACGAGATTCCTAGTGTGTGGTTTATCGCCTATCAGCCAAATTGCCGTCTGGCGCGTCTTCTGTCTCTGATTTAAACTATTAAGGAGAAACAGGTTGATTGCTTTGAAAAACGTTGGATTAAATTGTTCATTAGAACTACGGTATGTTTTGAACGATTGCTGCTTGGTTTATGTACAAATGAGAAAAAAACAAGAAATAACAAAAACCTGTCCTAAAAGCATTAGTTTGTCATTTGTATGAATTTGACCTGTCATTTACATTAATTGACAACTGATGCAAAATTGACCTCTATTAATAAATGATTGCACACTGTGAGTCAATCTGAAGCTTGGTTCATACGTCGTATATGATTAGTTTATTTTGGTGTAATACGGTTTAATTAAAAAACATTTGCTAAGCTTTGCTAATTATAAGCCTTTGAATTTTAACAACCAATCGGTATTGTTTATTGTCTATTATCCTTACATATACACAATAAATTTAATTTCATAGGACATACTGTACCCACTTTGTTGGATGACCGGCCCATGTAGTTCCTCCTCTTAATTTAAGAAACCAGTCATTAAATATGGATATGGGGAGAAGAAAATAAAAAAATATGGCTCATTAGAAATCCCTCGAGATTCAATTTCGGTTTGATCTATAAATAGTAACACTGCGCTTCGCTATTGCATTGAGCGATATACTATTTTGGAAATTCAAAGAAATTATCGTGATCAACTGCAAAATTTGATGAGTTAGGTAAACGATAACAGCTTTTCTCGTTTACATGCATTTTAATCTAGTTTCAGTTCAGCCTGTCCGTCTCGTGACTGTGTCTATTATATACCCTCCTTTACAATACAGAAAAATCTTCATACCCGGAATTTTACCCGGAATAAAATGTCATGTATTTTTGTTAAATTTTTGAATAGTACTGAGAAAAGTCTATTATATAAATAACTATTTAATATATTTTATGTTTAAAAAAAGGGAGGCGCCTCTTAGAGCCCGTTTACATGGCACCAGACGAATTCGGAACCGGTCTCGAATTAGTATGGCAAATTCGAATTCGTCCTATTTCGCAGTGTAAACAGGCGGTCTCGAATGAGACTGGTTCCGAAAACGCGTAAAATGTCGCGCGCTCGACTTTTCTATTGTATAAATTGGATCGTTTTCTAATTGGTTCCACATGGAAACTCACAAGACATGCAAAAGAAAAAAGTCGAGCGCGCGATATTTTACGCCTAGGGAGAGTAAACTAATGACATCTGTCACATAGCGTCACAGGGAAAGGGGTGTCAAAAATCCGTGAAAAATCCGTGACGTATTTTGTGAACAGCCCGTAACAGGAGTGAAGACTGCAGGTGTTGGATACTTTTGTAATGCAGGTAACATTCCCATTTGAAGCTAGTGCTGCCATTTTAGGTCTTTCGACGACTTTCGGTAGACCAAAACGTTGGCAATTCGCGCCAATAAATCTTTTGGATGTTATAGTAGTGTTTTCAGCTTAAATAAATGTGGAGAATATGCTACAAGAGCTTAAAAATACTCGACCAACCGCCACGGATTGATGGCGTCGTTCCCATCATATTTATAAATCATGGCACTCGAATCGTAAACTAACGTTTTAGTATTACACTAATTTTAGTATTTACACTCACACACACACATGCACAGTTTCACAATTTCGTTATAGAAAGGCGTTTAAGCAAATCTTCATAATACAGTGTGACGTCAAAGTGAGGATCATTTGCATATCAAACAAATCTTAATATATTAAGAAAGAGTTGTAAACGAGTTGAAAGAGTTGAAAGAGTTGTAAAGAGTTGAAAGAGTTGTAAACGCCAATCTCTAAGATTTCTATGGTTTTTTCAAGTAAACGAGTTTATTTCAAAGCGAGTTTTTGACTGCATAAGCACTTTAACGTTTAATAATGACGTAACCAATTTATCGCACAACATTGCAAGTCCGGAGTTAGTTGAAAAAGCATCACATTTTAATGATTTAACAGAAACGATTATACAATTAACATTCAAGCTGATAAGATTTGAAGCAGAGCATTTCATCGTTAACAGTGAATCTACTTTAGCACAGTTCTAGTTTTAAATTCCCAACATAATTCAGGTATACTGTAAGTTTGTGTAGGGCTGACCTCAACACAAATCCCAACCTAGAAATCCAGTAAAGAATCCGCAATCAGTTCATGTTCAATACACCAATTATTAAGTTAGGGTTTGTGCAGTTGGGGTCAAACGACTAATCTCAATATATAACTAGATGAGACATGGGGTCGAATTTTGCGTGCGAGCTGTATAAACCTTTACATTTTCGTACAACCTTTAAACTTTAGTGCCGATAACAAAAAATCTTTACGATTTACAAAACTGAAAAATAGACTATAAAATCTACGAGTATAAGTCTCAAATTATACCTTTGATAGTAATTTAGTAATTTTAATGCCTTAACAATATCGCGTATTTGGTCCTTGCTAGAAACACGCAGGCTATGAATATTTTACTTATCTTTTGACTATATTTTTTGTTGGACAGTGAAGTATAAACCGGCGTCTGTCTTTTGTATTTTCCTTTGAGGTTTATACTAAGAAAAGCCAACTGAACAATGCACGCTTCGCTCGCTCGCGCGGGAAAATCGTACGTAATGAAAAACAGCCTTTAGGATTGGATACAAGTTCTGAGGCCGCAGTGCGTGATATGTTTCATTACGTAAGTAAAGATGGCGCCCACTAACACAAAATTGTTGACTGCATTCCATATCCAGTTTATATAGAGACCAGTGGGTGAAATCTATGCATGAGGTACCTGGGTTATGTTGGAAATGAATTTAAAACAAGGTGCGCTTCAGTGGATCTAAAATAGCGTTCTCTATCGTTAAAGTGCGTAGGACACGAAAATTAAGTTTGTCTTACTTGAAAGAACACGTAAAATGACAGAGAAACATTTTTTGCAGTTTTTGGTTTCCTTGCTTCGTCCTTTAGCTTTTACAGTTTGTTTGATATGTAAATGTCAAATGTTGTGACGTACCGTGCATAATGACTTAACGGAAAAAGCTATATTTGCTCTTATTAAACCAAGCTTAATTTGAAGGTAGTTTGTTCGTGTGTTTCTCTCACAACGCCAAACATGCAGGATTTCAAGTAGTTTCGTTTGATTATATCAAATATAGAACCTCCGCTACGTCATTATGCACTTGTACGTCAAAACATTTCACATTTACATATCAAACAAACTGAAATATCTGAAAAACAAAGCAAGGAAACTAAAAACTGTCAAATATGTTACTTTGTGATTTTAAGCGTTCTTTCAAATAAGACAAACTTAATTTACGTGTCATATGCACTTTAATAGGTAATTTAACACCAAACAATTAGTACTTTTTAATTTAACCAATCATTACAAAAACTTAGTAATTAACAAAAGCAAAGTATTATCATCGTGCGTTTCAGTATTTCGATATGGTTGCCCCGATGAGGAAGTTGTTCTCTTGTTCACCGTCTCCCCAACCAACAACGTCGACGTAGATGTCTTTCAGTGTAGCACTGCCTGTCTGCAGTGTGACCACATTGATTGCAATGCCACGTGGATCAGAGTGGGTTGCCGAAGTGGGAGTGCAACCTCCCGGCTGAAGAGGCGGCACGCAAACGTAAGTCGCCATGGCGGAGGTAGAGTCGAGGGCCGTAACCACGATGTCGATATTGTACCTATATAATTAACAAAAAACAAGCTCTATTATAAATCAACAAAAATATAAGCTAAGAGGAGGCTTCAATTGACCGTACCGAAAAAGATGGCGAGTTGTACATAGAAAATATTGTTTCTTGATCAATTATCAAAAGATAGGTCTTTAAGAAGATGAACTTTGATAGGAATAAAGTTGTTCGTTACTTAGTCGTTGTTCACATGATAAAAAATGTTTAGTTGTTATTTGAGCTGATTTGAGGTCGCAAAGCATTGTGGTTAGCCATGGTACAGTTTGAGGGGACATTGAAACTTTCATGTGTTAAAATCACTCCCAAAGTGTGGTCTTTCTATTTATACTTCACAACCTCTTGGTGTTTTTAATGATGATTTTTCATGAGATTTTTGCCTCGAGATTATGTTCCCTACTGATACTAGTGTTTCACATTTTCACTGGTTTTAGCCTTTCAACTACGACAAAAATTAAGTAGGTATGTCATTAAACCTGGTAAGTTTACCCCCCGGAAAGTTTACACTATCTATGTATCGTGTGAATTTTCGCCACTCATCACAATACTGGTCCCTCGCCCCTTAAACATTCCTCGGGAAACATAATTATGCATAGTTTTTTGCCATTTATGGTAAATAGCTTCAACGGAAGTCTGTCTGTCTGTCTGTCTGTCTGTCTGTCTGTCTGTCTGTCTGTCTGTCTGTCTGTTTGTTTGTTTGTTTGTTTGTTTGTTTGTTTGTTTGTTTGTTTGTTTGTTTGTTTGTTTGTTTGTTTGTTTGTTTGTTTGTTTGTTTGTTTGTTTGTTTGTGTTTGTTTGTTTGTTTGTTTGTTTGTTTGTTTGTTTGTTTGTTTGTTTGTTTGTTTGTTTGTTTGTTTGTTTGTTTGTTTGTTTGTTTGTTTGTTTGTCTGTCTGGCCTGTCTGGTCTGGCCTGGCCTGGCCCAGTCTTTCTTGTCTTGTCTTGTCTTGTCTTGTCTTGTCTTGTCTTGTCTTGTCTCGTCTCGTCTTGTCTCGTCTCGTCTCGTCTCGTCTCGTCTCGTCTCGTCTCGTCTCGTCTCGTCTCGTCTCGTCTCGTCTTGTCTTGTCTTGCCTGTCCGGCAGTCTAAGAAGAAGGTAAACTTGTTATAAAATACGAGATAAAAAACGTTTTAGAATTTAAGTCGTGCGGTGGCCGTACTGTAATTTAATGCTCAGAGAAGGTAGACACCCACATTTAAATAGACTCGAGTACTTAGATTATACGGTTATTAACCAGTTACATAAATACCTTTGTGTTGTCGTGCTATCTGGACAAAAGGTCATGCTAAAATCACGCCTGTTTAATGTTGTCACGCTCTGATGAACTCCGGGTGGAATAATTTGAGAAAGAATTTTCACTGCGTTGGGCGAAACCTTGTTTTCTCCTATCGGTTCTGGAACGTCGTAGTACATCACGTCTTTTACTTTGGTTGCGAAATACTCTCGTTTGGTTAGGAATTCCACAGCGACGGTCCAATCCATGTTGGGTGCGGGGCCTGCAGTGACGCGAACGAAAATGTGCTCCATGGTCGTATTATAAGGAAACGGGCAATTATGTTGACCGTTGAAAACGCCCTGAACGTAATTGGAGCACAGGATTTTATCGCAAGTCGACGTAGGGCAAACCTCCAACTTAGCCAAGTAGCCAATGGCCGGTTTCCATCCAGCGGGAATGTTGACACGGACGACGACCATGAATTTCATGTAGAGCTTTGTATTGCATATGTCGGCCTGGTAGATGAACACTTGGCTAGGATTTGCTCTTTCGGGTAAGCTTGTTACATAGAGCGTTGGAATAAATGTGATTGGTTGAGGAGGTAACTGAGCAATATCACCAACAGCCGAGCCATGACACCAACTAAACCATGACATCAATGTAAGCACTAGATAATAATAATAATAATAAGAGGGCACTCAGAGACTGCATATACTTCTGCCAGCGGGTAATTATTAGAGACGTTTAAAAAGAAAACGAGCCATCCCGCTCAACCAGGCTGGCTCACGAGACCTACACATGAATGAACGAACAAACGTACAAACGAACGAACGGACGGACGAACGAACGAACGAACGAACGGACGGACGGACGGACGAACGAACGAACGAACGAACGAACGAACGAACGAACGAACGAACGAACGAACGAACGAACGAAAGAATTAAAGAATGAATGAATACAATGCTTGATTACACTCGTACCAAAATTTTGCAAAAATTTTGTCTAAAATAAGGATAATGAACGCAATCAAGCATTTCTTCTGCATGGAGAACCTTGTTTTTACTAAGTTGTCATCTAAATTTCTACCAAATTCAGGCAAAATTGAAAGATTTGGTCCTTGGTCTATGGTCAATCTTTCCACATAAGTCCTTTTCTTACAGATAATATCTCCCGAAACTACAGGTAATAGCATTGTGGGCTCAGAATCTGACAATCACAGCGGCAAATAGGACAATTATAATCGAGGATTTAGAAAAAATTAATGTATAATGATCCATACTACTAGACAATACTGATACAATCTCGATTTTGATTGGCTAAAAGCCAACAGTGAATTCTGTATGTTTAATACTGCAATGTATAAAACACCCAGAATTCAGTGTAGATTTTTGAAGTGACGAGCTGACCAGCGGTTTGAACAAAACAAACATGGCGGCCAGTTCATCAACCTCGTACCCAGGGCCTTCTCAAAATGGCGGGCCGGAGAGAAGACCCTGGCAAAGGCTGGTCACGTGAAACCAATAATTTTGGAATATTTTGATGAGTGATTCACACTGTACCGGGGCGCGCGGTACAGTCACTGATAAACAGCGTATAGTTGAACTACTCAGCGAACTATTAAGGCACCCAAGAATAACCAAATCGTACAAATAACAAGACATTCTCTTAACAAGTTTATCAAATCAGTTAATGACCATCTTTAGTAAGAAGCGTCTACACTACAACATATTTGCTTTATTATGCAAGCAAGAAGTGTTTATTAATATTTCGGATTCTGGACTTTCCGAATCTAACTTAAAACGTTTAGAAATATACAAAGTCAAAGTCTTCAGTGCTGATCTATTATGTTCGTCCATCGTAGTATTGTTGTTGATCGAATATTTGTATTAACGTACAACCTCAAAGTCAACGAGGACAGCAGATTCGAATATGCCGTTTGAGTATAAATCAACAGATACAACAATTAAATTTCCACAAATCCAAAACGCGTGGACAAGAAACATAAATATGCCATACTGGACGGTGATATACTTCCAACAATCAACAGCATTCGAATATATTTAGTGTATGTATCAGTACCTGTAACCGCAGAGCGGGTTTCTGTTTATCAGTTTATGATCGTTCGTCGCCTTCGGCTTCATTTCTGGCGATTTACGGCAACAAATATGAATTATCCAGCAAATGTCGTAAATTTTGAAACATATCTAATTTAGCGCTCGAATTTAACGTTACCGGACTTGCAACAACCTTGACCTTTATAACAACCGAATCAACCGCTCCCCCCAGGACGGGCGAACCTCAAATTATCCACGTGACCATATACTCCAAGAATCGTGGAGTATTTGGGAATCACGTGACAAGCATTTGCCAGGGTCTTCTCCTCTCGCCATTTGGAAAGCAGAGAAGACCCTGGGTACGAGGTTGCCAGGTCATCAGGAAGTTTCCTACAGGCTTTTATTGGGTATCAAAATTCATGCGTGTGATGTGGTATGCGTTTATGGATTGGCTGCGATAATATATAGTTAAAAATGTGAAAGTTTCAGCACCTGTCAGCACCGGTGTGCTTCAGTGTTGCGTACTTGCGCTCGATATTAGTCATTCGGTCAAAAATCAGACCGCGTGTAATCGGTAGGCGTATCTATGTCGCGCTTACACGTGCGAAGAGGTCATACATTTCGCTTGACATCGATCTGTTCCTCATATATATATA
The DNA here is from genome assembly GCA_035771165.1 of Paragorgia papillata. Classification (NCBI taxonomy): domain Eukaryota; kingdom Metazoa; phylum Cnidaria; class Anthozoa; order Scleralcyonacea; family Coralliidae; genus Paragorgia; species Paragorgia papillata. The sequence goes on along the minus strand of JAWNZC010000455.1, from coordinate 771,467 downwards.
TATATAGTACGGTATGCATTATTAAAGACATACCAAAGTGTTAACAAAGCAAAATTGATCTTTATTCCGCTTCCCTCCCAAAGATAACAAGAACTTCCTATTCTATTCCAGTTCTAAATACTGAGTGACAGAAAGTTTTAGTTCCCGTTTACATGGACGAGAGTTTTCCCTACTAGAAGGGTTTTTGGGGGTGTGGGGATTTCTGGTGACACCTAGCGCCTCTTGAACAGGAGAAATACATAAGGACCAGAACCTCTTTGATCTCGCTACTAAAAATTGTCATTGCTGTCAAAATCTGTCATTGCTGTCATTACTCATAGAAAACTCGGGCTCGTTGTCTATTTGTTAAGAATCAATAGAAAGCCGCGTTTTTGACGCGACATTTTTAACGCGATGTTTTGAACGCCGCAGGGCACCACTTTTTAGCACTGTGTCTGTTTTGTAGGTCCTTCTGCTAATGGCGATGGTCGCTGACCGATACCTAAGGACCGCCGAACTGTTGATACAGGTATTTAAAATTGCAAATTTTAGACAAGAGACTCGTCGATACTCGTTAGTTGTTTTATAGTTCGGAAAACGAAGAGATTTCCATCGTCCGTCTATTTTCCCTTCTTTAAAACAAGAAAGCCGGACGACAAACTACCAGACGGTCCAGAGTTGGATAGTGGAAGAACGTCAAATTCCGTCAGTCAGAAGCCTTTTGTCTTCTAAAATGATGACTTTATCGAGTTATAACGATAATTGTCTAGTAATTATGTTGTAGTTCAGAGCTTCCGCAGTAGGTTGGTTGCTGCCGAACGTCAGCGAGGCAGCACACTAATTTTGACATGGCTTATCTCATGTGTCTCATGTCCAGGCCTCTGCCGAGCTATGTATAGTCAACGAAATCGAGATTTTGCGAGGGATGTGTGAATGTTGACCATTTTACTACGTTTTGTGACGTAGGAAGTTTCTTCCTACAACTTACATCACATACGCCAGAATGATTTGCTCTGGTAAATTGCATGCACGTTTGAAGTTGGTCGACACCACGACGGCGATGGATTTTCTAAATTGGCAGTGAATCAAGTGCTGGTCAGAATGTGGTTGTTCTCTAACCTCTGAACACACTTGTGAACTGTCTTACAATTTCAGTGAGGAGTCGAGTTTATCTTGTCGAGGTAAGATATCAATTTCTACAACTGACAACTGCGTTTCATGGTAGGAGATTTCACGGTTGTTTTCTTCTACTTTTAGGTGTATATTGGTGTGGGTTCATTGTGTTTGCGCTGATCAGCATTCTGATCGGACGCTACTATCTGCGTGTGCGTATTTTTACTTATACAAATTCTATTTATTAAAGCTCTAGATTAGTCAAAACATATTAAGCACTTGTCAGAATTGCATTGACAGTTTTGCCACAGCATCAGAGCAAGAGGCGTGATTATTTAATTGTGTGTATATCCTCTTAAAACCCTTGCCATATGTCAAGCGATAAACTATATTAATACCATGATCGCCTCGGATTCTTTTCTTCTCCTAGGGAATCTAAACCTCGTATTTCCCTCATTGCTCATGCAAGAGGGAAATTTATCCTTTGTCTTCTAATTTTCCCGTGCATGTTGATGAGGAAAAATTAGAAGACAAAGAAATCTTTTGTTTTCTTCTAAATTTCCCGCTTGCATATATTTTCCCGCATCAACATGCACGGGAAAATTAGATGCAACTTCTCTGATCAACTGTGTAAATTTCCTGTTGGTAAGATTCTCAAAGTTTTCCTCGGCGATCATAATATTACAAACTAATAACATGACTTTTTGGGAAATTAGCGATTAAATTTCCCCTTTGGCCCGGGAAGATTTGTAAAACTCCTCGGGCCTGCGGCCCTCGGACTTTCACAAATCTTCCCTCGGCGGTGGGGAAATTTAATAGCTAATTGCCCTCAAGTCATGTTATTACTTATAATAACTTGTAGTTTTCAATCTTTTATTTAAAAAATATAGAAGAGATGTGTAAATGCTCTGTCCATTGTAATTAATATATAATTTTTGGACTTTGCAGCCTCCTTCACAGGCAATGGATTTTATGGCGAAGAGGTGAGAAAAACTTGGGTGGAGTGTGCAAACTTGGATGGAGTGGGCAATCTCGGGTGGAGTGGGCAATCGTAGGTGGAGTGGGTAATCTTGAGTTGAGTGGGCAATCTCGGGTGGTGTGGTGAGTTTCCTGTGGAGTAGGTTAAAGGTTTTTGTCCCATTTGAGGCAGCACTTCACTTGCGATAGTAACTTCTAGTCTAGTAATTATGTTGTAGTTCAGAGCTACAATGAAAATGTTCCGGGCCGCTCAGCAACAAACGTAAACTGATACTTTGCTTATACAAACTCGAAATCATGTTCTACTGATATTCCTATTTGGTCAGACAAATAATTCAGTACGCCTTTTCAGTCTTGGTACCACAATTAACAATGACCAACCCTGTATGTAAAGTGACAAAAATCGCCTGCATTTACATAAATATCGAACTGAACAATATTAACGAAGTTGCGATAAATACATGTCAGTGGTCACTACCATTAGCAGAAGGACCTATAAATGCCGCCATTTTGAATCTGAAAATGGTCACACATTTTTGGGCAGCACCCGCAGTCCAGTTATATATAGATCAGTGTATATGGCTCGTGCCCAGTCCATTTACCGAGCTATGTATAGCGCGCATTGTTGAAAATTGTGGATGTACGGATTTCTGTTCGCATATTACGCAATCGCTTCGCAAATTATACCTAGCCTGCATACAGGCGCTCAGATTAAGATCGCTGCTCAAAGCAGCGTAATATTTCAGAAACATTCAAACAGGAAGATTGTACGAAAGCAAATAATCTGAATTTAATAGCAGTTCAAATCTCGCCACCACCGCCAGGGGATTTTCTGAACAAGCTGACATTGATTAAATTCAAATAAATAGCAAGCTGAATTTCATTGAGAAAAGATTTTCTTGTGAAGATAAAAGACAACTACGTGTAATATAACGATTGTGTGTTGCTGACTTTGAAAAACGTTTATATAACAAACTTACCGCAGTTATCATGTCGAAGAAAATCCTCGACTTCTAACTTATTAGTGTACGGCTAATATGAATAAAAGTGGAAATAAAGATTTCTCACAAAGTTCTGATCAATCACAATCAAGAGTTAAAAAAAATATATAATAACAGCAATACTATTGGAGAGTAAAGGCTCAGTTTAGACGTCGCTCTTGTGTCGAGTCAAATCTAATTATTTAGCTTAAATCCCATCACAAATTCATCACAAGTCAAACGTATGAAGACAATGTCAAATCTATTAAGTCAAACTCGGTTCAAATATGTGAGAGCATCGTGGATTATCTAACACAAGAATGACGTGGATTTATACGTAGGATGATGGTCTTTATTGCTCCTGTTTTACTCAACAGTCAGACCTACTTTTACCATGCAGTAACCTTCTAACTGTCAAACCAGAAACAACTTTTTTGCTGAGATGGAATTCAAGTTTTCTGATATGCATTGTCAGCTGGCGTCGTTCATCAGCAAGAGTGTTATTTAACAGCAACACTACAGCTTAATTCCATCCAATAATCAAGCTCATGCATGATATTTAACCTAACCATGGTCCATCAAATTATTCTTCGCCTACGTGTAACGTGTCGTTCTCTAAAGCTAACACTACTAAACCTACCAGTCCAGCGACAATTTCCTCAACAAAACCGACTGTTTACAATGGCTTACTGTTACCTTTGAAAGGTTTGAACTTCTGCCACATAAATGTCTGCTCGTTAACTAACAAGTTAGATGAAATAAAACTGTCACTTTCAAGTCTAATAATATAGAGGGGAAAATTACTTGAATATGATTGGCTAATGAAGAGGGCATTTTTTGTAATTCAAGGCAAAATTACTTGCACTTGATTGGTTCCTTGATTGATCAGCAGTACTATTTTAGAAAATAAGGTAGGTAGTGGGACCTCCATCGGCGTTAGTTTATGATAGATTTTCGAGCATATTGTATAAAATCACATGAGATGTACTAATGCGTAAACTGCGGTGTTATTTAGTAGTGGATGTATGTAAAATGGGTGTGATTGGTCGCTTTGTTACTTAGCAACAATGAACCTCAGAGGACTGACTCTTTTCAACAAATCTGCAAGGTTTTTCGGTCTGAAAGTGCTTTTTTGTTTATTTTGAACTAATTTAAACTATTGGAGGAGTGTAAACTATTAGTGAAAATGAATACACTAGAAAATTTACGAACTTTTGCCAGTTGCCTGTGTTTTCAAAAAGAAAGCAACAGGCACAGCGATAGAGCGAGGAAAATTGGAATGTTGCCGAGCACCGACCGTGATTTAAAGGTACGTGTAGTCTTCGACATTTTCTGGACATAACCTCTTGAATAATTTTGCCCATTATATTATTAACACATAATCGCATTCGCAATTTAAGGTTTAATTTCACTCGTGTTTTAAAATCTTACAAATTACCTTCGTCGCTTCGCGACTCGGGCAATTTTGTAAACTTTTGAAAACTCTCGTGAAATTAAACATTAATTTTCCTCGGCCCCATGCGATTACCTATATATAAATTAAACCCCTAAACAGAAAGAAACCAAACTTGCTTCTTGGCCTCTCTGAGACATTCTTAGACAACTCTACGCTGTCTTAGCAGTTGACAATTACACTCTCGTTCAAGACGACAGACAAGGCAAGAAAGGTGGTGGATTACTGCTTTACGCCTCTACGTGCCTGATCATATAGTATTTAAAAGGCGCTTTGATCTGGAAATAAACATTGTCGAATGCTTATGGATTTAAATCAGTTTTCCTCGATCCAAGCCAATATTGGTCTCTTTTGTTTATCGTCCTCCCTCCGCTGATTCCTCTTACTTGGATAGTTTGGATAGCATGCTAGCTAAAGCCAACACTGAGGATAACCAAACAATTATACTTGGAGATTTAAACGTAGAACTTTTGTCTCAGTCATGCAGTAAGCGATTTAGAAACTTATTCAGTTCTTTTGATCTTCATCAACTGATAACCACACCGACATGACCTATTTCTGGATCGCTTATTGATCATAATATTTACGTTACCCATAAGGACAATGTTTTTAAATCTGGTACTTTACCTATATCATTAAGTGCCCATTTGCCCATTATCGTTACGTGGCTAACCAGAGGTAATTTCACAAAGTCCTACAGTCATAAGTCTATTTTCTATCGCTCGCTTAAAGATTTTTCTGCTGATCGTTTCGTAGCTGATTTAAATAATACACCATGGAACACCATAGAAATGTTTACGGACATTAATGAAGCTCTTGAACATTGGTATGCTCTGTTTAATTATGTACTTGGCAATCACGCGCCCTTGAAGAAAAAAGGACTCAAAAGGCTTCACCAACCTGAATGGTTCACTGATGAGATTAGTCATGCAATTAAGAAGCGGAACAATCTACACAAACTTGATATTTTAAGTAACACTACTATTTACTGGCAAGATTATAGGTCGGCACGTAACAACCTCGTACCCAGGGTCTTATCTCCGCTCCCCCACCCCCGCCCACCGCTGTAAAAAGACTCTGGTCCAGGCTGGTCACGTGTCGTCTATCAAAATTTTCGACTGTGGGAGGGTCCCCTGCGTATCAATGCTTGACCTCGCTGGAGTCGTCGAAGAAATGCATGTTAGATTTTGAAATGAATGGTTAAACCGGTGATACGATTTTAAAATTGAAAAAAGTTGTTTTGACAGCTATTGTTTTTAGTTTATAATAAATCGCTGTGTTTATTTAAGTTTACAATGAAGAAAGTTTTAGACGTTCCCATTCGTTTTATAATCGTCAACCTGGGTGCTTAAATTATGCAATATATAGTCGATTAATCGATATCTTATTATCATTTTTCTATTTATATAAACTCCAGTTACTCCGCAAATTTGATCTTTCGTCGCTTGATCATGAAATATGAATACGCCACTACGAAAACTGTTGCCGCTCCTCCATTCGGCAAAGTATATTAAAATATCGAACAATAGCTAGTATTAATCAACGACAAATAAACAAAAATAAACAGTACTAAAATAGTAAAATACTTGAAACCATTCTATAATGCTATAGCAAGACACTAGACACATTTAATAAGGCAAAGGTGAAATGTTGAACCTTTGTTGTCATCTGTCTGCATTTCTGAATGCGCTGTGTTGTTTACTTAAAGAAATAGTATCTTCAGTAGACTTCAAGAAAGCGGGGAGTCTTATCGATTTTTCTGCTTCTTTGCTGTCACAACCTTCTTGTCCGATAAAGAAACCCCCGTTCAAGTTAACTTGGTACGTATCTTTTAGTTTTGATCGTTTTAAAACGCAGCAACCTAATACCCGCCGCTTTTCGGACTATTAATAATAACACGTCATATTAAATTATAGTCCCTCGCCAATTGTTTAAAATATAATAGGTACGGATATCGACTAACCTTTTTTAAAATGAACTTGAAAATTGGCATTTTATATCAAATATATTTATCACTTATCATGTTCGTAGATGACTGACGATAATTTTGTCCGCATGAGAACTGGTCAAAACAACGCAGCACAGTATTAAAAGCTCACAGTGGATAATGAAATGGAAGACTGTTTCAAACTCTCAATATAAACAATAAAATACGTATGTGTTTCACCTGTACGTTGTTGAATACCACACGTGAAAGCTGCCGTTATATTTAAGTGAATACGTCCAGTTAAAAGCCTCGCGATTCGAATGCTTAAGACGAATATTCTCCCATCAATAACACATGTCGCCAGCGCTACAAAGCCAGCAAAATATTGATCTTTGAGACTTTGGCATTCTTATTAAATTATATCTCGTTTCGGATTGTTTCTCCAAGCCGTTGTGCACCTTTCGTGAGTCGTGACATTTCATTTGGCCAGATGTTTTGCGTTTTGTATAAACACTACTCCTGTCGGTGAGTCGAGAAAGTTTTTTGTACCACCCTACCCACACTAAATTTATTTTGTACTGCCCATATTTTGGGCAGCACGTGACCAGCCTGGACCAGGGTCTTTTCGCAGCGGTGGGCGGGGGAGCGGAGATAAGACCCTGGGTACGAGGTTGGGCACGTAATCGAGTGGTACATTTAATTGGAGATGCAAAGCGTACCGTCTATCGCAAGTCTATAAATCCCAGAACATCTTTGGAAAATAATCCGTAACATTGCACCCTCGAAAGTGTTGCAATTTGTCTAACCACTTAACTATAGATGATATAGATACCCACTTGGGTGGAGTGGGCAAACTCATGTGGAGTGGGCAAACTTGGATGGAGTGGGCAAACTTGGGTGGAGTGTATAGGAAACTTACGAAACCGGAAACGATGTTTACACAACTTGCTATGGTAATTATACAATGCGTATCAAGTCATTTTCAAGTCAAACCGTGTTTAGATGAATCAGATTGGAGACATTCAAGTTGATTCTTCTCCACTCCGTGGATTGGCTTCAGCCATTGGTTTCGATCAGATCGAAAACTTTCAATCTTCTTCATGTAAACACAACAAGGAGAAACAACATGGGAAATTCAATCCGCTTCATGTAAACAGGTTCTTTAGTCGAATGTTTTATAGTTGGATTTGGCTCGAAACAAGAGCGACGTCTAAACTGGGCCTAATATAAGATTCCTAAGATATACGAGTTCAGATTTCATTCGAGCCAACAGACTATATAATCCTTTCGCATAATTGGTTTTCTAGTGTAAGAAAATTATATAATTTCTTGTAATGATTTCTTTTTTTTTTCTTTCTAAGGATCCGATGATTGGAGTGTAGTCTCATACTCAGTGAGGGTGAATGGAGACACATTGTCAATGAGTGTCGAGTTGCACGCATTGAAGTGTGAGTGAGCTTTTAGAACACGGGCGTTAGACTGAATAAGACAAGTCAGTTGCCCTCCAGCTCAACCGATCGAGCAGCTTTGCGATATGCTGAATCCCCAGTTCAAATTTCGCTCATTTCTCAGAAAATTATTCTGAATTTGAATTGAAACACGCACTTTCTGGTAGATAAGCGTTAAGTTATCGTCATGATGGTTAGAGCTCTAGAAAACCTCCGCTGCGTTATTTAGCATAATGATAATGTTGTTGACAAAACGTTTCGTGCACTTATAGGTGTATGTGATACGACGAAATAAATTAATGCCATTTTAGGTTGATCTAAATTAAGTATCAAGTATCAAACGTCGCACTTACAATAATCTTGGTTCTATCCGTCTGCACCAGATGGATAGCAGATGTTCATTGATTAAAATAGAATCAAACATAAAGCCACGATTTGTGTCGCCACGGGATTGCAATCATATTATTATAATCGGAATAATATTGCATCATTTGCATGTCTATATCACAATGGATAAATATTAAGTTGTGGCGAAAATGATTCGTGCGGGTTGATTCCACGAATGGAGTTGTCAGTTGAAATTGTTACTTTACTGAAAAGTGTGATTTTTGGCCTTATGCATTTCTTGGAAGATGTAATTGTGAATTAGAATTAAAACAAAAGGCGTTGTCGTCATGCCGGATAAGTGTAATATGAACTCAAGTTGTCACGAGAATGTCTCTTGCAACTAAGACTTAAAAATAAGACAACCACTCCCATAATTTTCAGCTGAAACTGATGGAGCGATGGACTGGCATGCTTGTACGACGCTCAAGAACACAGAAAATTATGAATTATTTTTCTAGGATTTCTCAGAAAATGATTCTGAATTTGAATTGAAACACGCACTTTCTTGTAGATAAGCGTTAACGAGTATTTGTATACGACGAACTAAATTAATGCCATTTTAGGTAGATCTAAATTAACTATCAAGTTTAAAAGTTCAAACTTCGAACTTACAATATTCTCGTTCTATCCGTCTGCACCAGATGGATAGCACGTGTCGGTCGATCCAAATAATACAATCAGAATTATAATTGAGTTCGAAACTTTGAACTTGTCACTTAATTCGCAGAATTTAGTTCGATTCATGTGAAGTGGCTTATCGGTTTCCGATCTGATATCCGCGTCTAGTTTGTTTTCCGTCGGACAAATATTTGTTACATGGAATAGTTACTCCAATTTCAGTCCGTTCCGATGAATCCAATGGACAACATGCACGTTTTTCCCATAGTATGTTGATTAACATTGGCTTTAGACTGGATAAAGGCTAGTTTCCACTCAGGAAAATCTTCCGCAGGATAGGAACGGACAGGAAAGTTCCCTTTATGTTAAAGTCATTAGTTCCGACCGATGTGATTAGCTCACAAGACAAAGAAATCTGTCCCTGGACAACATGCACTTTTTTTGCATAGTATGTTGATTAACATGGGCTTTAGATTAGATAAGGCAAGTCAGTAGTCCTCCAGCTCAACCGATCGAGCAGCGTACCGATATGCTGAATCCCCAGTTCAAATTTCGGTCGAAGTTGAGTCAACAAATTTAATGGCCAGTATGTTGATTTTAGCACTATAAATTATTAAACGCGTTTTCACATGTTTCTCGAAGGATGAATCAGAGTTAGAAATTGAAACAGTGTATATTATGCCCCAAGAATGCCTCGTGCACTTATTAGTTAGGAAAGAAACTACACTAGCATTCAAGTCTATCTAAATTAAGTATTTTAGAAGTTCTACAGCTTCAGATTGAACCCCATCGAGACAGCTGCATCTGTCGGCTGTATACCAGCCAGCATATGTTGATTTCAATCGGCGAACAGCCACGAATTCTGTCGCCACCTGTTGATGTGTCGCAACGGCATTGGAATCATATTATAATAGGAATTATATTGCATCTATTATGTTGCAGTACTGAAGTGGCGTGTTGCACGCGGTGCGGTATCTTGTCAGTTGTGGAACAAGATGGCTAGTAATTTCAGAACTACATAACAACATACGTACACCATATACTTCAACGATACGTGTTGAATGAGCTTTCATTTAATGTATCGTTCAAAATTCTGCGTTTTATTAAACTTGTTCTGAAAATGTCCAAAATGTGCGAACCACTGTTTGAAATAATATTACAAATAAACAGGAAATTGACTTCTCACAAGTGTTACAGAATTTTAGATTTCTTTTGAAATATTCAACGCACGACATTGAGATATATATATCGTACAGAAGCTCTTTAAAAATTCTATCCGGGGTGGAAATTTCAAGCTTCTAGTTAAACCGGAAATATTTTTAAAATGAAAAAACGTCTGTCGTTTTGGTTCGCGTGAGAAGGCTCTGGGAACGAGATTGGGTGAATCCCATTTTAGTTCAAATTTCGCTCAAGGTTGAGTCAACAAATTTTATTGGCCAGTTGATTTTAGCACTATAAATCATTAAATGCTTTTTCACATATTTCTCGAAAGATGAATCAGAGTTAGACATGCCCCCAAGAATGCCTCGTGCACTTATTAGCTAGGAAACAAACTACATTAGCATTCAAGTCTATCTAAATGAAGTATTTTAAAAGTGCTTACCGTTTGGTCCAAAGTCGAATTCAACCCCATCGAGACAGCCGTATCTTCTCTGCACCGGCTAGCAGATGTTGATTGATTCAAATAGAATCAAATCAATCCGCGAACATAAAGCTACGATTTGTGTCGCCACGGGATTGCAATCATATTGTTATAATAGGAATAATATTGCATCATTTGCATGTCTATATCACAATGGATAAATATTAAGTTGTGGCGAAAATGATTCGTGCGGGTTGATTCCACGAATGGAGTTGTCAGTTGAAATTGTTACTTTACTGAAAAGTGTGATTTTTGGCCTTATGTTTCTTGGAAGATGTAATTGTGAATTAGAATTAAAACAAAAGGCGTTGTCGTCATGCCGGATAAGTGTAATATGAACTCAAGTTGTCACAAGAATGTCTCTTGCAACTAAGACTTAAAAATAAGACAACCACTCCCATAATTTTCAGCTGAAACTGATCGAGCGATGGACTGGCATGCTTGAACGACGCTCAAGAACACAGAAAATTATGAATTCTTTTTCAAGCATTTCTCAAAAAATGATTCTGAATTTGAATTGAAACACACACTGTCTTGTAGATAAGCGTTAGTTATCGTCATGATTTATGGTAAGAGCTCTAGCAAACTTCCGCTGTCACTTAATTCGAAGAATTTAGTTCGATTCATGTGAAGTGGCGTATCGGTTTCCAATAGACAAACCACATATCCGATCGATCCGATATCCGCGTCATCTCACAAGACAAAGAAAACTGTTCCTGGACAACATGCACGTTTTTATGTTGATTAACATAGGCTTTAGACTGGATAAGGCAAGTCAGTAGTCCTCCAGCTCAACCGATCGAGCAGCGTACCGATATGCTGAATCCCCAGTTCAAATTCCGGTCGAAGTTGAGTCAACAAATTTAATGGCCAGTATGTTGATTTTAGTACTATAAATTATTAAACGCGTTTTCACATGTTTCTCGAAAGATGAATCAGAGTTAGAAAATGAAACAGTGTATATTATGCCTCAAGAATGCCTCGTGCACTTATTAGTTACGAAAGAAACCAAGTCTATCTAAATTAAGTATTTTAGAAGTTCTACAGTTTTAGGGTCAAAAGTCGAATTGAACCCCATCGAGACAGCTGTATCTGTCTGTACAGGCCAGCAGATCAATAGCCACGATTTCTGTCGGCACCTGTTTGTGTCGCAACGGCATAGGAATTATATTGCATCATTTATATGCCTATAACATAATGGATAAGTATTTTGTTGTAGCAAAAATGTTTGTGCAGGTTGAGTCAACGAATTGAATTGTCGCTTGAAATTGTTACTCTATAGAAAATTGTGATTTTGCTTTTGGTCTTATGTTTTTCGGAAGAGGTAATTGTGAAATAAAACAAAAAGCGGTATCATCATGGACAAGCGTAATTCGAACTCAACTTGTCCCTTGCATCATAGTTAATCGAGATATGGTCTGGAAACTCGGCAAACTTCAAAGCGCCTATAATGAGCTGGGATTTTATGTTGAACCGTACCTTACACCGTGCACATCTTTGTTTTAGGTTTATTAATATTTAAATAGTACGGTTGAGTGATTCAACCGAAACGTTGCTATTGGACAATTCGTTCATTATACTAAAATACAATGTGCTCAGTGACCGTGCACCGTGCACAAAAATGCATAAAGATTTAGATTTAATAACTTTATTGCCTATAGCAACTGGTGGTCAAACAGAGCGAAATGTCCCAATTGAACATGACTACCATGATGTAAGTGTTGGTTTCGCGGAGGGAGGAAAACCGGAGAACCTGACGAAAAACCCTCGAAGCACAGGAGAGATCAACTACAACTCTACTCACATTAGTTTCCAGCTCGACAACGGGGTCATTCCCAAGCGGTCACCCATCCAAGTACTAACCTCGTCTAACCGGGCTTAACTTTTGGTGGGAGGCAACGCGCTAACAGCACACGCCACCCGTGCTCCCCTTAGCACGGGAACAAAAGGATAACCCAAAGACTTTAGCTGAGTTTCCAAACCATATCTCGATTGACTATGCTTGCAATTAAGATTTAGGAATAAATCGGCTTGAAGTAGATTCAACGATTTAACGTCCGTTGAATTTGTATATCAAAGAAATTCATGATATTCCTTTTTCAGAAAATGATTTTGAGTTGAAATATGCTTCCTGATAGATAAGCGTTAAGTTATCGTCATAATTCATGGATGAGGGTGAAATTGAACTGAATCAACAAACGCGTCTAGCAAACGTCTGCAGTGCGTATTAATAAAATGAATTAAGCAATGTGAATGAGCAACAAATGCATTTGCTTACCTGCGACTAGAATACCAAAACCAAGTCGACCCATTTTAACTCCCACTTTTTACTGCTGTCTTCTGCGGTGCTCAATGTTCCAAGTGTGTGGTCTTGATTCTGTAAACTACCAGGAATGCCTTCCGGCTTTATAGCCACCGAGATCGAATCAATACTTGGAATCGCACGTGGTTTGTTGCATACGAAATTATGCAAAAACGTGTTGCGCAACTACGTGGGTGAGGAGAATTTCCATTCCAAGAATACCGTGGCCAAGAGTTCTTGGTAATAGTGCGGTATAAAGTGTAATCTCGAAGGATTTTCCTGGTAAAGTTTTTGTTTTTTTCATTTTTGAGTTGACTAGATGTGAAACTATCAGAAAATGATGGGGGTTTTCGATATTTCAATATACAGGGGGGTCGAGGGGTCGTAGACATGGCTAATAGGAATGACTCGAAGACCTTTCCTGACCCCTTGGTCCTAGAGCCCAAATAGTGTATGAAGTGGCATCAAACAGCTTTCGTAGGATTTGCATTCTGCTTCTTTTGAGTTGACTAGGCATCAAACCGTTCAAATCTTCCGAGCTATCAAACCCCCTGTATATCGAGAGATCGAAAATTGAACCCCATAGTTTTCTGATAGCTTGACATCCAGTCAACTCAAAATAGAAAAAAAATCAACTTTAGCACGAAAATCCTACGGAAGCTGTTTTCATGACACTTCATATACCACACTATAAACATGCATAAATTGAACTGCACATGATATTAAGTTACTTTCTTTATCCTACTCGTTTATCATTTGTATATTTAGATTTTCAAAATTTCAACAGCTTTTTTTTGTTCCTTTATTCATCATCGACATCATGTACAATCTTATAGCTCTCCAACCGAGCTAGAGCCGTTAACAAGCCATTAGAAGTTTGCAGGTTCGACCTCAGAAATTTGCAGGGGCGGGCTAAGAAATATTTTCTGAGAATTAATTGAGCTTGACAAAGGTCCACCAAACCGGTCTCGGTTACATTACACCAAGTTCCCAAACAGTTCTAGATGCACCACATACGAAACGGCGACGTTTTAGGCCCGGTTCAAACGTCGCGCTTATCATGTGCCGAACCTAATTCGAAGTGTTAGGCACATGATGAGTTCGACGTTTGAATCAATTAAGTTTGACGATTTTAATTAAGTTAGACGCCCACATTAAGTTCGACCGAGGCGGTCGCGCTTAGGTCGAACTTAATGTATTAAGTTCGACTTCGCGCGACGTCGATTCAAACGTCGAACTTATCATGTGCCGAACCTAATGCAATTCACGAAAAAAACGTGTTTGTCTAGTTTATCTCGCTGTAATGCGAGGTGAAAACATGAAATCTAATACGCGGTCTTTTCGAGTAAATATGGACACGATAGAAACAGTAATGATCTCTTCTCGCGAGTGCGTAACTTGTAGTAGCTATAAGCGCGCCGACATGTAAAGAAGATGAAGAAGTCAGTCGGACGGCGCACAGAGATACGTTCCGAATTCACCTGACAACAGGCTAGTGTAAGGCAGATTCAAGTCAATTATCTACTCACAATTACAGTAAAAACCCGCTAACAAGAACCTACATTTCACCAAATCAGCCTGGGATAGGTTCTTATATATTCTTATATAAATAAATTCTCAATTTCAGCCTGAGGTTCTTAATAGGAGTAGGTTCTTGTTGGCGGGTTTTTACTGTATTCTGTTTTCTTTTCTCGCTCTCTTCGGATTTACTGTCACCATATTTCGACAAGAAAATAGTGAGAAATAGACAAGAAAAACGAAAACCGTGCGATTGATGGCACATTATTTATGTTAAGCGGTACATTCGCGTAGGTGGACACTGACCAAATTCAACGAATGCTCGCATATGGCAATTAAGTTCGACTAATTAAGTTCGACGTTTGAATCAACGTCGAATCACGTCGAACTTTGTCGAACTTAATATGTATTAGGTTCGGCACAGATGGATAATGCGACGATCACGCGAGTTCTAGTTACACGGCGAATTATCGTCGCGTCGAATTAAATCTTTCTCTCCCGTCTGTGACAATTCGGCGCCAAGTTTTCAAGGAATCGTTTTCAGGCTCGACGCGTCTAAGTTAAAAAACAATTAAATTCGACTGAAATTTGACGTTTAACTCGACGTCGCATTTGCGTCCCCTACCGACGAAGTTAATTCGAATTAAGTTCGTCTGAATTTATTTTATTCGTCTATTGTTGCGACGTTCATCGCAGGCCTTAATAATCTTGTTGTGTTTCTATCCGTAATTTGATATAGTCTATGTCCATTATAATTAGTTTGTTTTCGTCTATGTTATGGGCTGGGGCTTTAATATCTTACGTACTAAGAAAAGAGTTGTAGCTCGGAATTTGTATGTAATTGTTCCTCGAGTTATTTTACTCAAACAATTTAATTTTCTGAGAGCCTGACCCCTGAGATAACCCGGCTAAGCTTTCACGTGAACGAAAAAACACGCCAGTGACGTCACAATTAAACGCACGCAAATGGCACGTGAACAAGAATAGTGCGTATACTGAGTAGGGGCCGACCATTTGACTTTTGAAGGGGGGGGGGGGGGGGGGGGTGTGATGTCAGAAAAAACAATCCTGCAAGGTGGTTTGGGAGGGGGAAAATAGCATGCATTGAAACACAAAGAGAAAAAAATAGAAAAAAAATATCCTACATCAAGTTTGAGCAAGAAAAAAGTAGCATCACACTTTTGAAAAACAAAGTTGAACGTTAATAGTTAATAACTGTTATTTTGTTTAAATTTGTCTATTAAATTTATCTTATATTTTTTAGTAGTTACAGTAAGTTTGTTTTGGCTCAATGCAGTTGTTCAGCAGGGCCGTATCGAGGGGGTTTGAGACGCCGGTACACCGGTTAGGGCACCCAAACCGCGCGAGGTGCCCAAAAAATATAAACTATGTACTACAATCTGAGGGGTTTTTCAAAAACCCTACAAGAATTTAAAAATCACCCCTCAGAATGTTAAAAATCGCATCTCACAATGCAGGAAATGGCATTTCTGAGACTCTAAATTTCACAATTTTCCGGGGGGGCATGCCCCCGGACCCACCTCGAGGGGTCTCGCGCGTTCAGAGCTGACTGTGCCCAAATAATCTCTGTATATGGCACTTCTCAGAACTACTCTGCTTTACGATTAATATATAGAAACGATGTTTAAAACGAATTAAATGCGCCCAGATCAGATGTTTTATCTATGTGCCCCACACAAATAAAACATCTGTAACCAGTGTCTGATACAAGTGTCGCTTTTCAGACGCATGGACTTTCCAGTAAATGCAAAAAAACTATTCCAATGTATAATTTCGAGCTTCGGCGAAAATATACTATCATCATATAAAATTATGACACGCTACTTTCGTCTGCCAGACTTGCACATTTAAATGCAACGTATAAACAAGGCCTATTTAATAAAAGCTCTGAAGAATTGCTAATTATTTACCCGTGTCATTGGTAGATAAATGCTAAACTAAAACTGCTCAAAAAAAAAAGATCTTGCCGAAGCTAAAATGGTGAAAACAATTTCACACATAGTTGCGTCCTGGGAAAAAAATAGTCTTCAGCAATATGGGTACCGAAAAAAAAATTCATGCCCAAACAAGATCCTCCCCCCCCCCCCCCTCCCTCAAAAGTCAAATGGTCGCCCCTTCGAATGTTTTTACAATGTACGCGGTAGGGTTACGCTCTGGGGTTACCCTATCGCTCAGACCGAGTTATCCCTTTCCCCCGAGATCTCGGTCTCATTTGAACAGTTTACGTTTTTAACATGGAAATATACCAACACCGAGATATCTCTGGCGATGGGGATAACCCTACCCCCCGAGATAACTCGTCCCATGCGAACAGACATTCAGTTCCCAAGCGGAAGTCGAACCCACACGTTCTGATCGCCTGTGAGGCGCTCCAATGTGCTACATGGGACTCAGAGGATGTAGGTTGACTTCTATGACTATAAGTGTATAAAATTGTATACTGCTATGTGAAGTATAATAATATATTAAAAGTGTTTGTGATGTTGTAATGCATGTACAATATAAGAGTTGTATTTGCTGGTGTAAAACCAGAGTTCTGCGTAGGCAGTGCTTTGAACAGAGCAAAGTGGAAATTAAAGTGGTGAATTGCCAAGATTTTTAGCAACGAAAAACTGACTTTTCGAGCGGAACTCTTATCTTCTTCAAAGTAAAATGCATGATTTGGTATTTTCTTGCTTGAATTAAAGTTAACTGACGTATAAACGTTCTTGAAGCTAGTTTAATTTACTCAGAAACATTTATGAAGTAACAGAAATCAGTTTCTCGGTAACTAAAATCAACTCATTTACACGAAGAACATTTACACGCTCGTTTTCTCCTTCTGAGAACGAAACTCGGATATTTTTCGAATTCTCAGTAAAATAGCTCGAACAATATTTACAAAAACTCAACTGCATAATATGTTGTATTGTGAAGAGTGCCATAAAATACAGAGACTATAAGAACGCGGCCACGTGTGTAAACAATATAAAGAATAGAATCTTAGGTCAAATTATACAACGTGCATGCTTTTCTAATTCCCCGCATATCCCGGGGGTGAGGGAGAATAATGAAAATCACGAGGCCGCAAGCCGAGTGATTTTTGTTTTCGAATGTTTTATTACTGAACACGAGAGAACGTTGAAAATTACGAGGTAACAGGGCCGAGTGATTTTTGTTGTTTTCGAGTGTTTGAAACCTCTGGTGAAACACGATACACGAGTTTATGAAATAGCTTCTCAATCGTCAATTATATTAGAGGGACTTGGTGATATTGGTGCATATTAGATTTAATAGGCAATGGTTTCACGTTGAATTTATAATTAAGAAATGTGGTAATAAACGGTTTGTTTGTGCCGTTTATTATCTGATTTCTTAATTGTAAATTCAGTTTGCACAACCCTTACCGGATTTCAAAACTGGCATACACATGAATATTTTTCTCTGATTGGCTAATTAGTTCAAGAATTATTAATGAGTTTGAGAAGTTTATACAGTATATAGATCCTTTTAATAGAGCGTTTTCATCTGACGTCACGGCGGCCATATTGGTGTACCAAAACAATGAAATGGCGGCCATATTGGTGTACGGTATGGGAATTAGCGCTTTCTTATTCAAATATTTCGTATTGTTTCACCACCCCAATGGGGCCACCGATCACGTGAGTAAAAACGCTCTATACGTGCAAAGTACGTCATTTTTCGCACTTGACGTCATTTTCAGCCTTTTGAATTCTATTGAAAATATACGAAAGGTAAGACAACAAACGAAATTGAAAAGAATTAAACTGAAAAGTTTAAAATAAATTACCGACGAACATTGATTGAGCAGGTATTTTTCTTCAAAATTCCACAAAACAACGAAGTCGTGCGATTGTGTATTTTAAAATTTGAATGTATAAAAATATACCATCATTTTGCCACTGTTCAACGGTCTACCGTAGTTGTGGTCCGTTGCCTGAATTTTAAAATCCCGCGCTACAACTGTCTATACCAGTATACCATGCACTATTTCACCCGTCACTGCAGGAGATAATACTGAGGGACTTTTAAAGCTGGATAGGAACGATTTCCTTCGTGCATCTGGTCCCGTGTAATCGCCCCAGGGCATCTGGTACTTGATGCCCCCTTCTGAAATCCTTCAAAATACTTAGAAAAACATCTTCCGCTACTGGTGACGGATCATTTTGATTTGTTGTGAACCTGCGAGGTTTTGACCAAAATTACCCCCCATGGGCTTAAAATGATCCTGAATGATCCCTTTTTAAAATGAGACCTTTATAACGATATGCCATGAAGTATTAAACGAGCTCTGACCTGAATTCCGGGTTGTGAATTTCCCGTGAGCAACAATGAACATCGTGGCATATCGACAAGAAGAAAATGGCTTTTATTTGTCAATATATAAGCGAAACCAACGAAAATTTAGGCTCTAACAACTCCGAAAGTAAGTATAAGCATTTGTTTGTTGTAATTATTTCGTAGATTAGCAATAATTTGGTAAAATTTGACGAAAACCATCTCGGCCGATCAGGTAATTATCGAACAAAATTTGCCAAGAGTTGTCGGCGAGTTGTCGGCGTTGTAATGGCAAACAGGAGTAAATATCACGCAAAATAACCTAAAATCTGAATAGCTGACTTAAAAACGATCTTACTGATGTATTATGGTCGTATGTTCTTGTATAATTCTGTTTTAATTTGTAAATTTCCAAAATAAGTTATATGATCGCGCGCCGGCGCACCATGGGGGGTCACAATGGGGGGGTCTCAATGGAAAATCGTAAAAATCAATATAATATTTGCTTTTTATTGTATTGCTTCAATTTTTTCAATATGAATTTGTGAAATGC
The DNA here is from genome assembly GCA_035771165.1 of Paragorgia papillata. NCBI lineage: Eukaryota > Metazoa > Cnidaria > Anthozoa > Scleralcyonacea > Coralliidae > Paragorgia > Paragorgia papillata. Next base: position 752,270 of record JAWNZC010000455.1, on the reverse strand, counting down.
TGCTTTTCATTCTACATGATCCAAAGTTTGGTGTAAAGTCATTTCTCGTTAAATATTTAACATTTTGTTGGATTATAATAATATTTTTAATAATAGTAATTAGCATAAATTAGCATAATTTGCAAAATGGGTTGTCTGACAAGACCCGAAAACCCAAAATTTGAATAGTAGAGTTAAAAACGATTCAAATGATATATTGTGGTATCATTTTTGTGTTATTATGCCATGTTAATTCACAAATTGCCAAGACCACCTGCTGTGACTGGTTTTCGGACTGGACGGGAATGAGTTAAACCAAGTTTGAAATGTATTGAAACTTGTTTCTAAACTAACAATATATAACTTTTAGATGGTGTCGTGGAATCTCCTTTCCACTCCGGTTCGAAAATCACAATGAGCGCGATCTCTTTCAAAGGGACTGTATCTTTCCTTTTAAAACATTTATTTCACTATCACAAACAATGTTGTCACTTCGATGGACAATCTCAATCTAATCGTTAAAAGGTTTCTTATGACAATTATAGTAGGCCGCACCCCATTATCAAATTACTTAAACAATAAACCATTTACCTTGTTTACCGTATTCATTACAACAATTAAACCCTATTCTATTTTAAAGTTCTCTAATCTAATTTTAAAGTTCTCTGTCATTAATTATTCTAAACTATACATTACATGAAATATATTCAACAGATGGTTACATGCGTTCGCAAGCATCCATGCAATAGACGTTGAAATGTCCGCCAAAGCCTGCCAAACTTTGTTGAAAATAAGATGTTTTACTAATTATTTTGATGGATTTCAGAAGGGGGCTTCTGGTCCTAGGGGGAGGAGGCATATGGTGCTATGTAGTACAATATGCCACACGTGGTGTGTGGGGACGGGGGAATTCTGAGGGGGGGGGGGGGGACTGGTCTTGTTACACTGGAACGGATAGGAAAGTTTGCCTTGTCTTGTGAGCTCTTGATCGGAACTAGTGACCTCTTAGCATAAAGGAAACTTTCTTGTCCGTTCCTATCCTGCGAAAGATTTTCCTAGGTGGAAACTAGCCTGAAGAAAACACAGCGACGACTATGGCAACGTGTTTAAACAATAGAATTTTATGTCAAATACAAAGAGCTTTTTCACATGACGGCCCCTTGAGACTAATCTTTACGCCTTCGTAGCCACAGAGATCATAATATAACCATTCCTATGCTGATCCAGTCAAATGTATTTATATACGGGTTGCTAAATGGAGGAATTGCTGTTGGACGATAAAAATAGTAACAGTGTGGAGTTACTCTCACTCCCAGAGGCCGTATTCCCGTTTATACGCTTCAACATCTGAAATTCTAGTTCATTAAGTAACTATAGGTAAGTGTTCAGGCAGTTGTATTAGACCCCGTTCACACGAGTCCGGAGCAAAACGCCGTTGCGTTCACACGGCACGGGATCGAAATTGTGTGAAAACGGCGCTCTAACCGGAGCGTTTTGAAACTGAACGATTTCTAGACGGAGCGAGATGTAAACGGAACCCTTGGCGGTGTCGTGTGGACATAAGATCCGGCACTTTTTCGCTCCGCTTTAGTACCCAGTTCCTAAATTTTCAGCTCCTAACCAAACGGCTGGCGTATTTTTCAGCGATGGAAAACTTTATTTGTCTTCTCGACTTCGGAAAGCTTTTGCTAAGAATTTGTTCTGCTGTTTGAACAATTATAACATTATTACAACAATGACTACAATCTTGGACAAAAGTAGTTGTAACAGTCAACCCCCTGCCCCCCGATTCAATGTTGTTATTTTAAACTTTTCGCCACACAGTAATTTTTAAGGAGTAAAAACTACTCTTATTCCGGTAAAAAATTACTCTTCCGAGTGGAGTAACCTAAATTGGAGTAAAAGTTGCCCCTGTTTGGGGGTAAAATAATAATGAAACTACTCTTGTGTGGGGTAAAAATTACTCATACGATCGAGTAACTCTAAATTGGAGTAAAATTTACCCATGTTAAAGGGGTAGTCAGGGTAAGACAGGGGTAATAAATACACCGTCCGGTGGAGTAAATATTACTCGCCGTAATATCAGATTAAAAATTAACCCTCTTCACGATATTTCAAGATGGCGTAATAATGGCGGATTTCGTCTGATTAAGATTTTATTTGTTTGATAACTCTGGGTACTGACGACCTTGAAGAGATGAATTGTCAGCAATGTACAGTCTTTGACATTGTGACTCCAGGGAAGTGAAGCTGTTATAAATATTTTTTAGTATTGATACTTAATATGGTTATGAGCGCGCTTAGGAGCGAGTGTCTGAGGCAAACAAATGCGTTCTATAAAGTCTATTAAAACAACCGTGTGTCTTATATTATCAGGTATTCAACATTTTAAAACTATATACAGAATTGGGAACACTAATTGAGATTGTTGAATGTGTATAGTCCCCGAGCCCGGTGAGGGTGCTAATCTCGACACGCGTGGAACCCACTTACACGCGAGTTTCAAAAGCCATGCGAAATCATTTGAACAAAAATGTTTATATATATATATATATATATATATGTGTGGACTTCGGTCCACTTGCGCGGTTAGGATTGATTGGCACTGGTAACGATGAAGCAAATCAAAGTGGAAAAAGACTTGGGAAAGCAGCTTTTTCGAATTGCGAATAGATATTAACTGTTAAAATACATCGCTTTCAAAAGAACATACACGTGATTATAGCAACTTTTACGTATATAAAAGAAGAACAACAATGTATTGAATTAAAGGAAACCGTCAACTCGAAATGGGGAAAAACAATACTGACGAAAAACCGACAAAGTAAAAGACCGAAAAGTTAAGTCAAAACATAGAGCAGCCGCTTTCAGACTCAGTAATGACAAACATTTAATAGCAACCAGTAGGTTTCCGTGTTTATATCCTGTCACTGTTTATAATGCTATTTTTGTTGGATGTTTTTGCTTACCCGTTGTATTCTTTGGTTTTAGCTGCTGATTGTCGTCTTATGGTAAACCATTGATGCATGGTGTTTGTTTATAATTTGAAATAAAAGATACGAAGAGAAGTAATTTTTGGTCCGTAAAATGTACAAAAGCTGAGAACAGTTACAACATTTGAGAATGTTTTTGTACTATATCTCTGACAACTGAGATTTGAACAGTCAGAGATTTGAGTTGGTTTTAACACATGTAAAATTTGCAAATGTTTTTAAAATACTTCAGCAAAAACGTATAGTAATTTCAACCATATGTAGCCTAAAAATCCGCGTAGAGAAGCCGCCAAACGCGAGTCACAACAAATCTCGCCCCATTCCCCTACTAGCTGTCGCGCGCCGCAAGGCCCCTTGCAATGATTACATCATATTATATAGAAATACATTAGGTTGGCAAGTAATTCATGGTTTACGAACAAACTACTTGAACAAATGGGAAAATACTTGGTACACCGTGATGAAAACTGACAAAAAATTAACGATACATTAAACCCGGATAATTTTACTATCTTGTCACAAACAAATTTTGTTTCAAAACAGCCGGGAAAGAGGTAAAATAGACACAAATCTGTGAAATTTTGTTGAAGATTTTCCCTGTCTCTATGCGGGATGCCACAGGTCGACGTATTCGTCATTTTTTTAAAGCAGCACTAGTAAGCCTATTGGTCAATAAAATACACAAACTATGACGTTCCTGGAGGGGAAAAAAGAGCTACAGGGGGGTTAGTCAGCACAAAATAAAAAGTGGAAAACTTGGCGGGATTGTTGGCGGTGATACGTAAAAGAAAGATACCCGACGTCGGCCGACAGTGAAATTTATTTATAGTTTTTTATTTATAATAAAGCCTAAATTGTAAAGGACTTTTTAAACAAAAGATGTGATAAAGGAAACTCGAAACGATTTTGTTCTGGTATGTATGAAAATATATATTTTTAAAATTATGTTTTTAAAAGATTAACAAAGACGAAATACCGTCAAAAGAAATTGCCAAAGCCAACAAAGGCAACGTACATTTAGCATTTACTTTTTATCTAAATAAACTATTAATAAGCTTACTGTTTATCGATAAAAAAAGAAATTCCGTCAAAATAAATTGCTCTACATTCATTTTTAATACTTTAACGAAAAAAAAAACTTAAGCTTTCTTTGTTTTCCAAAAACAGTCTACTTATTAAGATAAACAAAAAGCAAAGCCGAAGGTCCGTCTGTGATGGAAAATGAGAAGCCAAAGGGATTTTGCAATATAAATGTCAACGCTTTTTTCTGGTAAGCCTTGCATGCATACGATATTCTTTAAAAGTGAAAGACCCACATTACTGAACTGGTTATTTGCAAATGTTTATACCGCCGTATATAATTTGTCATATTTGAAAACAAAAACAGCCAGCGCTTCTCACAACGCAAGAACAAAAAATAGGTACGCAATGCGTACATGCGTCTACGTTTAGGGCTACCATACAGTGTTCACCATCTTGGTTGATTTCCGTTAATTTCCAATACCCTTGCTAAAACAAACATGATGGTGACCAGTGTATCAACAGTGTTTGCCAAGCAAAAAATCAACCAATATTATGGTGACATCATGTGCAACAAGCTATTCACATAATCTGAATTTCCTCGTGATATATAATTTAATAAAAACAACTACATGTATAGTAATTGCGATAAGACATAACTGACTACTACCTGTATAGTAAGTAAATCCACATTACATGCACCAGGAGGAAAATTGAGTCCAGTTAATCAGATCATGCGAATGGCCTTTGCTTGAAATAATCTTCTCAAACTCATTAATAATTCATGAGCCGAAAACAAAGGAAATCAGTACCGAGACGGTGGTTTGGATATCGGAGGAAGAAATTACATAAATTAAGCCAACTTTCGCCTCGACTTTCTCTTAAAATACTGATCTGTTTGAGAAGCTATATCATACACTCGGAAGAATGTTTCATCAGGATTCCAAACACCTCGAAATTTGTTAAAAAACCTCGGCTTCGCCTCGGTTTTCAACAAAAGTCTCGGTGTTTGGATATCCTGATGAAACACTCCTCCTCGTGTATGATATATTATATCAAAGACACTGGCAGGCAGTGTAAATGTGTAATTAAGTCATTAATATAACAGAGGACATAGCAATATACCAAATCAGGAAATAGCCAATTAATATTTAATTTGCTAAAATACATATTAAGAACTTTTCAGAATGTTTGTTGATATTTGACTAGTTTAGCATGAGAATTTTCTACTATGTGTATACACATGCAGAAATAATACTGTCATAATAAGTTACATACTGGCTATATCTTGTCTGCATATCATTGCAGTCAACAACAGCTAAAACTGACACAGATTGTTTGCCCTCACTAAAACTGGCAGATTTTTTACCTCAGTCAATTATATAAACAATGAGTCCAGGATTTTCCTCAATGTTATTTACTTTCCTCAGTAATAATGCAACATACTTACACAATATCTAACAGACATTTGGTGGACGTTTGTCAAACTCAATTACTCAGAAAAGATTTCTGAGCCCCAGACAGGGTTCGAACCTGCAACCTTCTTGGTTCTTTTTCCTTTTTCGTTGCAGACCATTGATTTTGTACGTTTATGGATTAAAAACTCTTTTGTCTTCTTACTTGACTTGCTCGTCAGACTGACATGCAGTTTTCAATAAAACTTCGAGAATGCATGTGGTGTTTTTATTGCAGTTTTGCCTTTTGGCTTCACGTTTTAGATCTTTAACTTATATTTCCCAGTGTGGACTTCGTTTGCGTGTGAAAGCATTTATAACCTATCGACCAAACGATATATTTATTCAGGTAAGTCAGTTCTCTTGTAACGAGGTATTTTCCCTGCATGGCCTTAGACTTAGTCATATAAGCTTGACTTGCGTTTTGGATGAGCGGGCTTTTAGGTCAATATTATTCGGTGTTTATTGCGGTACCTTGCTTTCCCTTCCTTTGTTTTTTTTTACAGTGTTGTCTATTCATGCTTAAAACACTTAAACAGTGATTAAAACGTCTTTCTTTGGAGATGACATTGTAATTTTTTGGTCTTCTTAACTGTTTGTACGATAGATTTCGTACTGAGGCAAACTCGACTGAAACTGATTGGTTTTTTGTTCTTGCGTTGTGAGAAGCGCTGGCTGTTTTTTATTTCAAATATGACAAATTATACGGCGGAATAAACATTTGCCAATAACCAGTTCAGTAATGTGGGTCTTTCACTTTTAAAGAATATTGTATGCATGCAAGGCTTACCAGAAAAAAGCGTTGACATTTATATTGCAAAATCCCTTTGGCTTCTCCTTTTCCATCACAGACGGACTTTCGGCTTTGCTTTTTGTTTATCTTAATAAGTATAGACTGTTTTCAGAAAACAAAGAAAGCTTGTTTTTCTTTTCGTTAAAGTATTAAAAATGAATGTGGAGCAATTTATTTTGACGGAATTTCGTGTTTTTATCGATAAACAGTAAGCTTATTAATAGTTTATTTAGATAAAAAGTAAATGCTAAATGTACATTGCCTTTGTTGGCTTTGGCAATTTCTTTTGACGGTATTTCGTTTTTGTTTATCTTTTAAAAACATAATTTAAAAAATATATATTTTCATACCTACCAGAACAAAATCGTTTCGAGTTTCCTTTATCACATCTTTTGTTTAAAAAGTTCTTTACAATTTAGGCTTTATTATAAATAAAAAACTATAAATAAATTTCACCGTCGGCCGACGTCGGGTATCTTTCTTTCACGTATCACCGCTAACAATCCCGCCAAGTTTTTCACTTTTTATTTTGTGCTGACTAACCCCCCTGTAGCTCTTTTTTCCCCTCCAGGAACGTCATAGTTTGTGTATTTTATTGACCAATAGGCTTACTAGTGCTGCTTTAAAAAAATGACGAATACGTCGACTTGTGGCATCCCGCATAGAGACAGGGAAAATCTTCAACAAAATTTCACAGATTTGTGTCTATTTTACCTCTTTCCCGGCTGTTTTGAAACGAAATTTGTTTGTGACAAGATAGTAAATTAAAATTATCCGGGTTTAATGTATCGTTAGTTTTTCGTCTGTTTTCATCACGGTGTACCAAGTATTTTCCCATTTGTTCAAGTAGTTTATTCGTAAACCATGAATTACTTGCCAACCTTATGTATTTCTATATAATATGATGTAATCATTGCAAGGGGCCTTGCGGCGCGCGACAGCTAGTAGGGGAATGGGGCGAGATTTGTTGTGACTCGCGTTTCGAGGCTTCTCTACGCGGATTTTTGGGCTACCTATGTTTCAATCTGCATCGCCTGCATGCTGTTTTTGTAAACATGGAAAAAGAAAACGTACAGATTTAATACGAAATTTTTCAGAACTTTTTATATCTTCTTCAGTAGCCAGGTGGTAACGTCACTGGTTGTTACGCGAAGACAGTCTGGCTCGAATCCCACTCAAATCCTGGCAGCGACATGCAACTTTTTCATCGAAATTCTTTTTGCCTAATGTTATCCGAAAGTTTTTCGGTCGTTTTCCATTTGTTTTTCAGTACTTTTTTTAAAAGATTAAAATAAACAGTTTTCAATTTGAAATATTCTACTTCATTTAAAACTATATTTTGAGTCGGAGAGCAGTGACTATTCCCAGGCCCTAATATATATTAAAGAGCGCGAGGGGTTGTTGCATTTACGTATTTCTAGTTATGCATATAAAGTATAATTTGCGCGACGTTTACTAAATATATACTATATCACTATTTTCTACTTCGGGTCGAAGGTTTAGTAAATTAATCTTCTTTGAGAACATTTTGTTGAGCACAGTTCATGATCAGCGCCAAGCATTATATATGCATATTTAACAGTTATACCATGAGCTCGAGTCGTATATGAGCTCATAGCCAACGAGGCGCTTCGCCGAGTTGGCTATTAGTTCGTATACGACGAGAGCGAATGGTATAACTGTTTTATTATATAGCCAAGCACTGTACAAAAGACAAAATTACAGCGAAATGTTTCGAACGACAAACTTCCGGCATAGGCAACTAATACTTCCGCCATGCGTAATGATGCATTCACATTGAGTTTCTCGCTGAGCTGTTCGGCGGTAAACAGCTTCGAAATGTTGTATAAACGTTGCTCGAGAGGCAAAAAATGTGTTAAGCAGATCAACAAAAAAGATTAAAAGGTAACTTTATGAAGTCAAAAGGTGGGTCAGTTGTTTATATTAGCGTTGCTGTCGTGAAAAAGGTTTTGATTTCATGCAAAAATGAAACTGAAACACCTTCGGCAGCAGTGAAACTAAATTACTTAGTTGGTTGTTTTTGAAAAAGAACATGCTTTTTACTACTCCAAATGCTTATGTAAATAAAAAGTCTCTTTACTGGTAATCCCCTACGAAATGTGTGTTGTAAGCTTGATTTTAACAGTGAGTTTCTTTGTTTGGCAACAAATTAATATCAACCCGTTAATTTAGTCGGGTTTTTGAAGTAAAAAGACGTAATTTTTAGGTGAATTTTACTATTTAACATGCTAAATTGTGTATCTGTTAATCTATTTTTACACAATGTTTGTTTTTTATACATTGGTTTGAGGGTGTTGATGTTTTTCTGTATAAAAATCCGTCAATTTCAACTCTTTTCGGCAGTTTAAAAAAACATGCCGCCATGTTGTTTTTCCTCTACTAGTAGGATATGAGCTGATAGCCTGGTAGTAGGGAACCAATCAGATTACGCAAAAGCTCATATTCGATAGCATGCTATATAATAATATCCTATATGCATAAGCGGTAGAAATTCGGATTATTAGTTAAGACGACACGTTCCGATGTTATTGGGAACTTTAACATGCATATATACGTAGAATCTTGCTAAACTTAATTCGGCGCAGAAATATATTCAAAATCATTAAAATCAATTCAATCATTTTCTACCAAAATCATTGAATATATTTCTGTGCCGAATTAAGTTCTGCAATCATGTACATCTGCTTGCCATATGTCACCTTTTACCGCGTTTATATAAAATATTCGTTTAATAGTTTGCCTTGGTAGAGTGATATAAGCGGTGCCAACGTTCTAGTTATGAACGATAGTTTTCGGTGTCCGTTTCTGGCCTTATATATTGTATAGCTAGCCTGATTGATATCCATGTTCTCTTATTTTGTCCTTTGAACACTTGACAGTTGGGTATTTTCTTGACGTGTTACAGAAAACGCAATTTCCACTAAAAGATAATCTAATTTAGTGAATCAAACATCTGTTTATCATACCAGATCATGCGTGTGACATGCACATATTTTATGGTGTCATATTTTCTTGTCGTAACCATAGCCAATCATTTGATTTCTTATGTCGTATAAACCAATCAAAATGCGTGCCAAGATCTGGCGCTTGATTCAGATTGTAACTCGAAAAATATTCATCAGAATTACGCCAAACTTTCTGAGATTATTATTTGGCTGGACATCTTTCAGTCTGTGTAAAAAACGCGATACTCATTTTTTCATGTCATAGACACCTTTAAGGCAAGGTGTTCGAGTGATTTTGACCAGGATTGTAGCTTTTTGTCGACATTTGACATATTTTGGAAAAGCCGCGAAATGAATGGACGGGTCCTCTCTCCTCCGCAGAGGCTTCTATTCGCAGGCGCGCGGGCAATCGTAAAGCGCGCGGAGAACGTCGGGAAGGTGGAAAAAGAGGTGAGAAAGAGCGAGAAGCCTCTGCCAGATAATGTGCGGTTCTCTGGCAGGATTTGCGGTTCTGTGGTAAGTGGCATAAAAAACCGACGATTTGGGAGAAATTCAGCACTCCCTTCAAGATCTAAGTATCAAAGGTTAGCATGACGATTTTCAGTGAAGAAATAGTGCGATTACATGAATTTATTTGATTCTTGCTGTTATTTACGTGTCTGCCATTTTAAATCAATTTAGATGTAAACTATATTTCAATTAATTTAGACTTCTTTATTCTCTTTACGATAACCATAATGCAGAAGAAGATATAGAATGCTTTGCAATAAGTGCAAGTACGCCGGAGAAGGATTTTTTAACACCGAATTCGAAGTCGGCAAACGAACCGAATCCGAAGAGATTTCAGTGAAGTATAAACAAATCTGCGGTTCTCTGGTCATGGGAGATAGCGACGATAGTTTGCACGAAGTACAATGTTTTCTTCAAGATCTAAGTCTAGAATGTTGTTCTGGACGTTATTAGTTCTGAATTCTTCTATGGAAATCACCCGGAACGAATAAAAAAATTCGAAACGCTGCCAGACTGACAAACGTTTTAATATCGAACGTTGAATCGTTGATAAACAAAGCCGACGAACTGCATGCGCTGGAATAGTCTCAGCGCTAACTTTCTACATTACACCAAGCTCGCAAACGTACCACATGCACTACGTGTATACGTGAAACTTATCATAGGTAAGATTTATGTTTACAACATTTCAGGGTGGTATGGGGGATGAGGTTTCGTTTTAAAAGGTTGTCCAATCAGATGGTGGTTTTAATAGTGGTTAAGCTTCATAATTTGAAGGAAATGATAGCTCCTGGCAGAGGCTTTTCTTTCCCTCTTCCCATCATTCCTCGCGCGTCTTCTCCTCCGAGCCTCTGCGGAGGAGAGAGGGACGGGTCCCTTTGAGTGATCCGTTTTAGGCAAAACTCTAGAATACTGGCAAAGCATTCTGGTAGTCGTAGTCACCCAACGCCACACGTCATCGTGCAAAATGGCCAACAATGCTAAATCATTAACACAACGCCTAAATGAAGTACCACCGTCATGTTGAGTTTATGACGCTGACCAAGGGGACAGAATGTGTTCCCATTTTGTTGGAACAAGAGAATACAGTGAAGAGAATTAATAAAGTAAAGAATTGTTTGAAACGTGAATACAAAGCTACGATGAATAACGACTCTTACTTGACTGAAAGGAATTCTACCAATGGACAAAAGTGTCATAGGTGTCCAGCTTGCATCAAGATATTTGGTAATTTATCAAGTTTAAGACGTCATATTATGCTAACACATACTGAGAAATCAGAGAAACCATTCAAATGTGATGTCTGTGCCAAGGCATTTCCTTATCCAAGTAACTTAACAGTTCATCAAAGAACACATACTGGAGAGAAACCATTCAAATGTGATGTTTGTGACAAGACATTTTCATGCTCAAGTAACTTAATAGTTCATAAAATAACACATACTGGTACTGGAGAGAAACCATTCAAATGTGATGTTTGTGACAAGACATTTTCTTATTCAGGTAACTTAAGAACTCATAAAAGAACACATACTGGAGAGAAACCATTCAAATGTGATATTTGTGACAAAACATTTTCTTATCCAAGTGACTTAACAACTCATAAAAGAACACATACTGGAGAAAAACCATTCAAATGTGATGTTTGTGACAAGACGTTTTCTTATCCAAGTAACTTAATAGTTCATAAAAGAACACATACTGGAGAAAAACCATTCAAATGTGATGTCTGTGACAAGATATTTTCTCAGTCAAGTAACTTCATAGTTCATAAAAGAACACATACTGGTACTGGAAAGAAACCATTCAAATGTGATGTTTGTGACAAGACATTTTCTTATTCAGGTAACTTAACAACTCATAAAACAACACATACTGGAGAGAAACCATTCAAATGTGATGTTTGTGAGAAGATGTTTTCTCGTTCAAGTAACCTAATAGTTCATAAAAGAAAACATACTGGAGAGAAACCAATCAAATGTGATGTCTGTGAAAAGACATTTTCTTATCCAAGTCACTTACTAGAACATAAAAGAACACATACTGGTGAAAAACCTTAGAAATGTGATATCTGTGACAAGGCATTTTCCCAATCAAATCAATTACTAGTTCATAAAACAACACTGGAGAGAAAACTTACAAATGCATTACTGTATCTGTGGCAAGACATTTTCTTATCCAAGTTGCTTTATACTACAGCATAAAAGGAGCCATACTGGAGAGAAACCTTAGACTTGTGATATATGTGACAAAGCATGTTTCTATTCAATGTTCTAGTTTACTGTATATCATCAAAAGACACATACCAGAGAAAAAACTTTGAAGTGTGATTACTGTGACATGACGTTTGATTGGAAAGCATCTGATCAACATGTATTCACTCATGAACTTGAAGCCACAGAACTAGGTAAATGAGATGGAGTACATAATATGTTTGAAATGTGATGTCAACTTTGACTTAGCCAGCACATTGGTAAAGCGCATGACTGAACTTCATTATGGTGGTTCTGTCTGTTTTGTTAGAAGTAAGTGAATTTACACGCAGTACATGTACAGTATATAATATTTTTTTGAAACTACAGCTATAGTGGTTGAATGCTATAGCAATTGTTGCTTACAATGAATCCAAGTTGATACAAAAAATGTTGTGATTCCTATTTCATGTTTTTTTTGTTTTTTTAAAAGTTGGGTTGGTACAGTATGTTGGAATTTTCTTTATATTAATTTTAATTTTTTTGTGTTTGTGGTTGACACCACTCACTGATAGATGTGATGTTCACACAATGTTCATTGATATTTATTATATAAAACAGTGTGTTTTATTGATGTTTCCACCACTAATAAAAATGATAATCTCACATGTGTGATTATTTATGATAATCTCACATGTGTTGATTATCATGTTACTGCTCTATTTTTGTGGGGAAATAGGACTATTTTTTATATAATATGGAAATATGAAAATATGAAATTTATTTCTCGTGTTGACCAAGATATCTCATGAGTGAGCAAAGCGAACAAGTGAGATATCCTGGTCAACACTCGAAATAAACTTCATATTTCTGCGCATCCATGTATTATTCTCTATTTCTGTCACCAATAAAATTGATACTGTAATCTCATGTGTTATTATTCATGATAATCTCACATGTATCAATTATTATGAAATGCATTGGTCTTAGTGAACCACTCTATTTTTGTAAGGCAATGGGACTACCTTTTATATAATAAACAGTTTACAATACACGGATGTTTGGATATATGAAATTATTTCTCATGTTGAACAGGATATCTCACTCATTCGCTTTGCTCACTTGTGAGATACTGTATCCTCGTCAACACTTGGAATAAATTTCATATTTCCACACATCCATGTATTATCCTCTATTTATACCTTCTCTCTGTAACACTAAGGCATTTTTTATATGTACAGTAATACTTAAATTGTATATCACAAATTACTGTATAGTACAAGAACACACTTAGTCTCCCTCGCAGCTCCCTCGCAGCTGCTCTTAGTGTCATCACTCATTCCTCCACCCACCCCTTTCCCCGAGATAATTATATAATTAAAACTTCAATGTGCACGTTAACTTGTACTGTATAAAGTTCATTGAACTAACACATGCAAGGTTAATTGACAATAACTCAGTCACAACTACATGTAACACCATCTTGGCATCACATTGTCAACAGAGCAAGCAACCCAGACCCTGGCTCATTGCTTGCAACATTGTCCCTAGGGTTTTCTCAGATTTCACAATGGCTGGCATTCCACAGAGATGACTCATCATTGAAAAATAATACAACCTTCAATACCATTTTTGTGTACTACAATACCTATCTATGTACAGTAGGCCTTTGAACTACTGTACTTCTTGGAATCTATCACAGCTTGGTACTCTCAGTTAATGAAACTTGTGCCAAACAATCTAGAAAAAATATTCCCATTAATTTTTGGAGGAAAATCACCCTCAAGTGTGGTCATGTGAATCAAGTCACAATTATAGTGACAATGCATGTGAAAATTCGGGTTTATACTAAAATTTGTGAGTTCTTTTGAGAATCTTAGATGTCAGTTTTTTTAAGAATTCAAAACAATTAACTTCTTAGCCACTGATTGTGGCTCACTGTGCCTAAGACTATTATCCTCTCCTTTTGCCAGGTTACCAAGCCAAACAAATGCACGTACATGTATTTCTAAAGCCGTGCTTACAGCTGTTCAACTTTGAGCACTGTGATAAATTATTATTGCAAATGACTTGAACAGACATTGAGAAAACAAAACCATAGATGTCTTTCATAAAGGTCTTCACTTTAAATATTCTGTTATGTGCATCTAAATGAGCTTTTCTGCCCTCGTTATGAAGTAAACATTCTTTTGAATTGCAGAAACGAGGCCAGAAAAGCTTATTAAAATGTACATAAAAGAATATTCAAATTATTCTCTATTATGAAAGTGGTCTATTGACTTTCCCCTAGCCCGGACGAAGGGTCGAAGACGAGAGCCCGGGGAGGGTGCTAATCGCGACATGCGTGAAATACACGCAGGTATATATCCTATATATATATATTTATATATGTCGGTATAAATTATATCCAACAAGTCCACAACATGCGCGGTTTGGATAGCAGCGTATTGGTGACAAGAGAGCAACTGTAAATAATGTCAGAATTAATTTTAAATATTTAAGATGACGAAAGCAAATAAGCCAGTTCGTAATCTCGACCGCGCATCAAAATGACGCGTTCTGCGTCGGGGTAAAACTTATTTCAATCCCTTAAGCCCTAATCAAACGAGAACGCAAGTCATCGCAAGTTGGCAGTCACGCTATCTCAGCCAGCCGCCCTGAATAGTTTGCCGAAAATATCATGTACCGTGACAAAGTTAAAACTTGTTTAAAACACTCATGAAAGGCTGTGTGCACGATGTTGATACCCAAAGCCGTAACAGGCACGCTCTACCGTGCCTAACCGTGCGTAAGGCACGGTCTACCGTGCCTAGACCGTGCCTAACACTAATTAGGCACGCTGCTAATTAAGTGGACCGTGCCTAGCACCACTGTGGTCCCGGCATTGAAATGATGCGATACACGGTCGGCTAATGAATATTATCCGGTGAACATTTGCCGCCCGTGCCTACTTGGCACAGTAATTATCAACACAAGTAAAATGAGTTGATGTTTTTTTAGTGCGCGTTGATACGCTTGAACCGAATTTTATTTTATCAAATTGCGGTGCGTATTTTTTATGAGTACGACGGAATGTGAAGCGAATATTCAGTTCCAATATACGAAAGCATTAACAAAACGAAACAAAATAAATCAGTTTCGATTTCCTTATGAATTTAGTCCAAAGGTAGGTTTGTATATCTTTTGCATATAGTCCAAAGACGTAGTGTGAACGCTGCCGTATTCTTAACGAAGTCGTCGAAGGCCTTGCGTTCACACAATAACCGCAATGCTTTGAATCCGTAACGCCAACCGCGTAAGATATGAAACCGAAACGGAATGACTGCTTAATCAGCATCGTTGAAACATTACCTGAACGTTTTTGCCACAATTTTACGATTTTATCTTTTCTCTCTGTGCTCAACGCCGTGAGGGCATGAAGTGATACCGGCACAGTGTGAACAGTTTGGTACATAACGATTGCGTACGCGGGTATAGTGTGAACGCAGTCTTAGTCTTTCTTTGTTTGCATGCAGATTGTGTCTTCTCTACAGTCTTCCATTATATTCTAGATCTTTTTAACCAGTTGACATCATGCAACGCAATTATGACTTTATATATTCTTTTCAGAATGTGTCAATATTAGGCATATGTTTGAACGTGCTGTGGATGACGTTATTCCTTTCGTAGGCAAGGTTTGCACGCAATATTGTTTTGTACTATTGAATCTTTACGAATCTACGGAGTAACACCTTACATCTATCTGCGCAGCACCATTCTTTTCAAATACTCAAAAAGCAAAACAAATCTGTTTATATTGCGGGAAAATGACTACTCTAAGACAGCAAATAGCTAGTTTACAACCCAGAAGGTACGGATTGTTCACGAACTTCTTCCAGTTCAGCGGCTTTTAATTCCTTAGCTTTCTTTCGCTTTTCACGTCGCTTACGATTGATGCTTTCTTTATTCTCCCGATAATATTTTAAACTCACAGCGTTGATTTTTTCTTTCTTTTTCCTTTCGGCCTCCCTAAGTCTCCTTGTTTCACTACTACTAGTTTTCCCCATTACCTTCACCCTACAAATCACGCTGCAGACACAAGGACCTACAGTAGCTTTTGATGTATGGCGTTTTACACCGTGCCTAAACACTTGGCACGGCGTGCCTAAGTATTAGGCACGCCGTGCCAAGCATTAGGCACGGCGTGCCAAAACTCTACAGACGACAATAGCGTGAATAAACAAGTCTCTTTTTTACGGTAACATTTGGGGAGGGGGGGGGGGGGGGGGGCGGACTGCGTGAATTGTGTCAAAATACATAATGGTATCCTTTACTTAAAGAAAGGAGTACACGGACGCCATTAATCCCCCATTATATAAGGTACATTATACTGTTATTTGTTCATAATTAATTAGTAGTGTTATATTACAACTGAAAAGAGTTAAAAAACCCACATGGAAATCAACGCGCATTCTAAAATCTAGCTATACGTTCACGAATAGCTCTAATCCCACCTTGTAATCCTCTTTTAAAGGGGTTAGATGAACAGGAAGATAGATAGATTTTTGGTTATGGTTTTTAAATATAAGTATACGCTTTACAATAAATGTCAAGTTAGCGTGCGAAAATAAAGCATTTTGGTCATATACAGTAGTTAGAAACACGTAATTGAATCTAAACCGTGCCTAAACCGTGCCTAAACCGTGCCTAAGCCGTGCCTAATTGATGGGTTATAATACCGGACCGTGTATACAGACCTTGAGATTGCTTAAGAGGAAATTAAAACATGTCAAGACCGTGCCTAGTGGTATTTTACGCACGGTCATTGGAATGTGGAAGCGTGCGTCAGCGTGCCTAACCGTGCGTAAACAAGATACTAGCAAAGCAGTTTGGACAAACGTGGTTTACGATGATTTAACGCATTGTACACTCATAGGATCGAAAATTTGCTGGTTAAAAAAAGAAGAACCTGTTAGCTTTGTATATTGTCATGGGTAAGAAGGCTGATTTGTACTATCTTATCTACGTATCAAGGAATAATTATTGATTTGCGCTCCTCCACCTCTTGTGTTGGACAAATGGTTTTTGGTTGAATACATATATTTACACTCGCTAGAATGCAATGTGAACGAAAAAATCGTTAGTTATTGAAAGTATGTTATTTTGTCATTGCTGTAAACAAAAATTCTGCCATGAAAATATATTTCCTTAAATTTTACAAGCATGATTTCGGTAAGCGTCGGTGATTTGTTACGCCAAAAATCACAAATTAACGAGATTATCGTTGTTTTTTTCAATTTCTGCTTCGTTGCTGAAGTATTTGCAAGCGTCAAGTTTGAATTATGGACAAAATCGTTCTGTCAGATAAATTTTGAGCGGCATATAGTGTACTTAGTTGAATATTTTAGCTTACAAACGTGGAATTTGACCGTCCTCCATATTGTAAACCAACACCTTGCACACAGCCGAAACCTTTATTTTGTTAATTTGGGTGTTCAAACGACCGCCACAGAAATTCTGACTGCCAACATGCGATGACTTGCGTTCTCGTTTGATTAGGGCTTAACACCATGCAGGCTGGGGAATTCAGTATAACGAATTTCTAAGTGAAAATCGAAAATGAACCCTGAGGTGCTAGGCTGATGTTATGTATTAGAATAAGTTTTATCCCGACGCAGAACGCGTCATCTGGATGCGCAGTCGAGATTACGAACTGGCTTATAAACATTTGGACTGCAAAAGCATTTGGCAACGACTTTTTGTCTCTTTTGTTTTTTACAAAAGAAGTCTTGGTAAGAAGAAAAATCTTTGCAGGTACTGTAAGTATACATATAATAATACTTATCTGAAAGAAAGCCAAGAAGAGTTCATGGCAGCGAGAAGTGGCAACAACACGACGTGAAACAACTGAAAAACGACCAAACATTTGAGCGAAAAAGGATGTCTCCTAGCTGTGGCTGTTCAAAGCCGGTAAAAACTTTTGCTGACTGCAATAATCGTCTAAATCGACATAATTTACTGACTGAGTTCTGTTTCCATGTTTTGACGTTTGAATGTTTGAAACTCAAGTGAGCTACAATATATCATGAGTAATGACACTGACTTGACTAAAAAAGAAGTTTTAGCAATGGAGAAAAGTCTCATACGTGTCCAACCTGCATCTAGCCTTCAGGAGAAAACAGCCGCCTCTTCTCGCTCGCCCCCTCGCGAAAGAGATATCTGAGCAATGAGCCAAGAAATTCCATGCTGATGACGTAAATGTATCGAGATTCGGGTACTAGGGCAGATTGGTTACTTTGTAATCATACGATAATTAATTCAAAACTCGGCTCGACCAAGGTCAACTCCGATATCCTGAAATAACAAAGTTAAAGCTTAGTTTTTGTCAACAAAGAAAGATAGATAGTTAGTTTTTCTAAAGCGAGTTTGAGTTGCATTTCCCCATCGAAATTGAACGATTTTGCCAGACATCGAGCGCCACTTCTTGTCGCCGAGACTTCAAACTGTCGTATTTTGCTTGAATGAAATTTGAAACCTTCGTTGCTACGTAAACTAGTGAAATCAGGTATTGCGGTAATTAAGAAGCTAACTTTCCAGGCCGCTTATAAGAAGTTCAAGAAGTAACAACAGCTGAAGCTCCCGCGGAGTTTCTTATACCAAAATCACAGGAACAGACAAACATGACTCAGCTTCCTGGAATTCACGAGTTTTAATTTGTTGACCGAAATTTTGAAGAAAACAATTCTAACGGCAAACAGTGTGCTTTCATCTGTTAAGTCATCCATCGCATTATAACTTTCTTTATACTCAGTCTTCATAAATGAACGGTGTTTAATTTGTAGATTTTTTAGTCATTCTACTTAAAAATATGTTATATGAAAAATTTACTATAATCCGCAGTCTGTCAGATTTTTCCTAAGTCGAAATCGCATAATATGATGTGGCAAAGCATAGTTAATAGAAAATATACATGGTTTGGAAGCTCAACAAAAGTCATTGTTTTATGTTTTTGTTCGGGTTTATGGAAATTTTTGCACTTTCATGGTTACTGAACAAATTATGTTTTCTGTATGATGAAGCAATCATCAAGTAGCAACGTTTGGGTTCAATCACTCAACCGTACTGTTTAAATATTAATAAACCTAAAACAAAGGATTTGGCACCTTCATGTACCTTTCAACATGAATTGTAGCTTGATTGTTAACTGCTTTGAATGTATATTTTCTATTCATAGAGCAAAGTGAAGTTGACAAGACGTCAAAACCGCTACAATAAGCTAGCTTGCCAGAGAAATTGCAAGGCTGAGGCGTTCTAGCTTTTCAGTTCTACATGTATATTTTATTATTTGGCGTACATGTAGAAATATGTATATTTTTATATCAGGAAAACGACATGTTTAAAATATAGATTTTCTGCGCAGCTATTTTTTGTTGACAATTTTTGGCCGGTTATTTTCCTTATCACTCTACATTGTTATCTTAGTTGTGTGCTTAAAATGTGACATTTAATAGCCACTATAAATATTGGTCATTGAGGACCACATTTTAAAGGCGTTTCCGAGAGGTTTATCTACCACTCTTTGTGCCTTGAGATTTTTTGCTTTGAAACAGGAAAATGAATATATATATATATAAAGACTTATTAACCGAGTGCGAGGTCTGTACGGGAAAGTATTTGCCTGAGGTTTTCGTACAGACCGAGCGTCGAAGGAGCGAGGTTTGTGCGATAAAACCGAGGGCAAATACTTTCCCGTACAGACCGAGCAGACAGCAAGACATTTTATAGTTCAGAATATTTGAATAAAGATACTTAGTTCTCTTTTATTTGTATTCAAATCAACTCAGAAATTTTCTCGCCAAAACTTATGCGGGGCCAAGAAAAAAGCGTATTGACCGGTCGGCCAGTATCGTAAAATCCCGATCTCTCGGGAACCAATCGGCGTGCGTCGTTTTGCGTACGGACCGGAATTCAAACCCAGCCATATAATAAATATATTAATACCATGATCGCCTTGGATTCTTTTGTTCTCCGAGGGAATGTAAACGTCGTATTTCCCTCATCGCTCATGCAAGAGGGAAATTTATCCTTTGTCTTCTAATTTTCCCGTGCATGTTGATGAGGGAAAATTAGAAGACAAAGAAATATTTTGTCTTCTAAATTTCCCGCTTGCATATATTTCCCCTCATCAACATGCACGGGAAAATTAGATGCAACTTCTCTGATCAACCGTGTAAATTTCCTGTTGGTAAGATTCTCAAAGTTTTCCTCGGCGATCATAATATTACAAACTAATAACATGACTTTACGGGAAATTAGCGATTAAATTTCCCCTTTGCCTCGGGAAGATTTGTAAAAGTCCTCGGGCCGCACAAATCTTCCCTAAGCAAAGGGGAAATTTAATCGCTAATTTCCCTGAAATCATGTTATTACTTATAAATATACAACCTCGAATGTGCAAGTTTACTAGATTCAAAATGTGATACACGCGTTGATGGTATACAAGTTCAATTTCTCACAACTATTTTTTAACTGAACTGACTGAACAGTATAAAATTCCAAACTCGTACTCACTCGCGCTGTCGTACCGATGTGCTCTTAAAATTAAATGAATTTTATACTGCTCCCAGCCTCCACACTTCGTTTGTCGCTACATATTTGCATACTTTGGCTCTTGTCTAAAGAAAAATACCTCGCACTTTCGCAAATCAACTTTGAACTCGAATCGTCCTCGGTGATCTAAATTATTTGACAAGTATTCTGCACATTCTTAATTAATTATACTTTATCACCTATATATTTACAACAAAAGAGACAATAACAAATAAGAAAATAGTTAAGGTGATTGGTGGTCAGACAGAGTAAAGCCCCATTTGAATTCGCACATAAATCCTTGTCATTGCTGCTTTTACTGAATACCGAACCATATGACGACTTTCGAAGACGAAAGACGGCAGATTAAACTCCGAGCAAAGATTTTCATCCTCGAGAGTCGGCTTTTCGCCACTGCCTGAGTATTTGCGAAACGTTATCGGTATCCGCCATTATCGCTATACCATAAGTATATCAAACTATAAACGTGGACGCTTATGACCTCGAGTTATTGTCAAATATGAGCCATTCATCCTAAATTAATTGAAACCTTGCATTAATTGTATTTGCGAAGAATATTTACGAAAAGCGATCAACGATTAAAACGCAGAATCCAGGCCACCAGCCGATGCCAGGGACTTTTCGCGCTGCCCCTCCGCAAAAAGCCCTAGCTGGGGACGAGGTTGCTAGACGATGTTTAATATTACACTCATGTTACACTCATGTTATTAACCCAATCTCGTACCCAGACACATACGCGCGCGGGAAGCGAATAGCTCTGGCTGGGGTAGCCATTTGATTTGCCGGCGCGGCCGGGCATATTTGGCTCTGGGAACGAGATTGGTTATTAACCGAGATGTGCGATAGCCAATGAAACTTATTGTTTAAAAGAGATCCTGCGCTTGACCAATCAACGTCTGCGTCCAGATTTCGGAACGTACTGACCCAGACAACCTTTTCATTGGCTCGGCGTGATCAGAGAAATGGCTCGGTGTTCCAGAGCCCTACGAATTTACCGCGTGGCGTCCTCCCGTATCCCCATTGTCCCTCCGAGCGTGGAAGAACCTCTTCCAGGGTGCAATATTTTGGCAATCTTCTCGATATAAAGTCCTCCGCAGGAAACTCTTTTCTTTAAAACGGGACAAAGCCGAGCTAGCCTTGACCCATGAGTCACAGAACACAGAAATACGAACCGACAGTGTTTTAAAGGCATCAAAGATCAAAATATATGTGGTCTTACAATGATTCAAAAGGTATGAGGAGACTATTCATAAGAGCAAAGGCACAGCTTGATAGGGTTGCAAGAATTCATAAAATAAAGACGAATAAATACTAAATATAACCTGAATTTTCGTCAGGAGTTTCCATCAATCCAAGCAAAATTTTGCTTTCGTTTGACAATATATTTCCTGCTTCAATCTATTTTTGCCAGCAAACATACCTCAGACAGAAAGGACAATGATTCTAATACATACTGACTTCGTTATATCAATTCAAAAGAAGTTCAACTACAAAAAAATAAAAAATTCTGTTTTCTACCGCTCCTTGGGCGTTGGTCAGACGTTCATGTGTTGCCCCCAGCAGCCGGAAGTTTGGCTTCATCCAATCATAGGGCCGACCTTATGGATCGGTATCGTTCCAGTCTTTATATAGAGTTTACTGCTCACGACAAACACCGAAGCCAAAATAACTACTGTACACCAAGTATTTCGTAAGTCATTGTTGAGGCACCTTGTAGCGAGATATTCAAGGAGCGTGATATTCAACAAGAGGAAGAGAAAGTTTTTACAAATTTAGTAAGTATTTTAAGTATGAATCGTAGGCAATTCTTAATTGTGATGTACCAGACGTTGTTGGAATGATGATCAACCTCGTACCCAGGGCATTTTGCCTCCACGTTGCGAGGTCGGCGAAAATGGCCCTGGCATCGGCTGGTCGATTCTATAATCTGATTGGCCGGTTTAAGAACTCGATTAATTCAGATAGAGTGTAATTTATTTATGAAAATTTGAATTGTGATAGACCGACTCTGCGAAGTTTACCCAAAGAATGGAAACGATTAACGATAGCTTTGGTTAAAGTCAAGAACAACATTAGATATATGTTTGTTCATGACATTTACATGTATCCTGGATAATCGTGGGAGTATGAAGAATAACGCTAGCCAGTTGCTTTTATCATAAAGGTTCACATGAGTGAGTCGGCAGAGCGTTAAATATTTCTCATTTATTATTCATGTATACGTATTATACAAAAACAAAACACAAAGACCGCATAAATTTTCTTGCCATAACACCCCAAAATTCTGGGTGTCACGTGACCAGCCGATGCCAGGGCCATTTTCGCCGACCTCCCGGCGTGGAGGCAAAATGCCCTGGGTACGAGGTTGAATGATGATAAGTTTTTGAAAGCAAGGTAATCGGGTCGTTACGTGGACGATTCACGATTTCATATTCAGACGAAGCAATTTATATGGCCAACATGTCTGACCGAGCTTCGTAAACTGACAAGACTGTGCGTTGCCGAACAGAAATGGATGACCTTCTTCTAAGAAAACAAGATTAGCGTCATGGTCAAGCAACAATGCCCAAAACCTATGGTAGTCCACGAGCGAAATTAAATATGCTATTAAATAGCATATTGTCGATGTAGATGACAAATAGTCAAATGTCAGTGAAGACTTGAGTGCGTGAACTGGCTAGTGTCTATATACAGTATTAATAGAGTAAAATTTTATGCTGCAGTTGTCAATGTCATGCAAAATCTGTGTTATGAATGTGCAAACATTTATTGTACCTGTTACTGCATCTATGCATATGTCTTGAAGAACAATTAATGTGGTTGCTGTTATAATTTTGATGACATAATTTGTTGGACATCTTTGTCATTCACTATTAAATTTTACAGCTGCAGTAATACTAGAGATCCTTAGTGTTATATCAAGCTATTTCCTTTACCTTCTAACTAGATTGCATTATTGTTTGACAAATTGTTGCAATGAAAATTAAATATTTAAATACTGTATTAGTCAATTAAGTCAAATTTTGTGAGTTGTTAGTTATGTTAATTTGAATGACTATAGCTTTTAGTACCATAGCTTAATTGTCAAGCTATTAGTGCACTGCCTCTCACCACTGAAGACCGGAGTAAAGTCCAGGTGGATTGAGTTAAGCCTGGTTTCCATATAGCCGTAAGAGTCGGCGGCATGGCTGCGGCAAAGGGCAATGGTCCAATCGCATACAGCTTTTTATTGCTGGCTAATTCAACACTGTCTATTATTGGACCATCGCCCCTTGCCGTAACCATGCCGCCGACTCTTACGGCTATATGGACACCAGGCTTTAGTATTTGAATGGGTGACCATGCAACTCATATGCCAGAAATTAGTAGAGTTGTTAGCGCTTAGCCTTCTGCACCTTGCTGGGTTTACTCTGAGAGTATGAGTTGAGCGAGTTATTTATTAAAGTTAAAACACGATTTCTAGACATGCACTGAACAGTTCAACATATTGAACTGTTCAGTGCATGTCTAGATATCGTTATCTTACCGGTATTTGCTCTGTTCGGTGCTTAGTGCTTATTATACTTGCATTTTGTAGTTGTCGGACTATAAATCAGCAAGGTCAGGGCCAACCTGTTTTGAAATAGCTCGTCATCTTTTACGTACTACGTCTATCGCGATCGCCGGCGTGTGCAGTTGTAAACATTGTAAGCCTTTGGCTAGCTTTGTATATAAGCATGTTTATGATGAAGACAATTGTCAGCTATTCAAACAAGGAGAAAGTCATTACTAAGTAAACAGTATACGTATATTATGTTCTTTGATATACTGTGGCCCTTTCTTGTGTCCCTAGTCCTCAAGTTCAACTTCCTAGGTACTGATGTCAACACGGCATTTTTTCCCCGTCTGTAATAAATTCATCTATTCTGTCTTCATGGACAAACCTTGTCAGCAACATTACTGATCAACTACTCATGAATTCACCAATACCATCGGAAAACACCTCAACCCAACTCGATCAAAGCAAAAGAAGTAAAGAACTCAGAAAAATCGAGCACGCAACATGCCTTACAGTTTCGCAAGGCCTGACGGGATGATGCAATAATGCAAATTTTGTGGACCCCTTCGTGTACCACGCGTGAATGCCACGCACGATTCACGAAGCTGTCAACAATGGCGGAGTTAATTGGCGAGACAAGAAAACGTTTCGCCTGAACATTCAGATGTTGACAAGAAGATTGTTAGGTTACAAGAAAATAAGGATTCAGGGAATACAAAGAAAGCAACAAAGAATGCATCCAGGAGCCTTGAGACGACACTTAATATCAACAGAATGGAAAGACGCAATGAAAAGCGGACAAAAGTTAAGCTAAGCGAACTTTATTAACATTATTTAAGCTTTTTTTGGAAAGATTAATATGTTTCGGCATAATATATAATTTATAGACCTTTCGCTCGGGGAATTCGATGAAATATTACCCCTCGCTCCAGGTCTATAAATGCTAATTATTATTTATTATTATTATTATTGTTATTTTATGCATGTTTTTCAATGTTTGTAAATCTTACCTAGTGCTATGTATGAGACGATAACATTTATTTTATTTTTTTCAAAGATGCTTTGATATGCATACAAAATATTCATAGCATACAAAATAGACTCTATACTTTATTGATATAAAGTATATAGAATATTTTGTCCTTTTATTTATATCAATCTCATTTTCTCTTCCTACAGGCGGTGGTGGAGGAGGATTTTACAGCAATGGACGAAGTAGTATACTGTTTGGTGGAAAGTACGATGGAGAAGGAGGTAAAAGTTTCTTGCAAGGCGGAGCAGGAGGACGTGCTAGGATACATAATGCAGTAGGTGGATTTGGAGGAGGAGGTGGTGCTAATGGATCGGGAGGTGGTACAGGAGGTGGTGGAGGGTATTCTGGAGGGGCGTCAGGAGACAATGTGGGTAATTCGTGTGGTGGTGGTGGTGGATCGTTCAACATTGGCAGGAATCAAGAAAATAGTGAGGGATTTCAAGACAACGGACACGGCTATGTTGAAATCAACCGAATCTTTCCTGATGTGTAGAAAAGTCCGTAAAATAAATACTGATGTACTTTGAACTAATTTATCAACCTCGTCCTCATGGTCTTTTCTTCTTACTTTCATTGACCACGAATACGTATAAACTGTAACACTTTTTAGCGACACTTTCAACTTTAGGATTAACTGATGGGATTAATTTATTAGGAGTATACGGCGCATTGTATGTCATTATTATTGGTTACCGTTTACCTTCAGAGGCGAATTTTTTTCGAACAAACTTTTTTTGGACCATGTTAAAGTTTCATGCTAAATTTTTGTACCAAAGAAAATATGTTAAAGTGGTTCTCTGATAAAAATATTGTTAATAATGTTTCTGCATAATACTAAAGATATTATGGTACTTGGTAATTGTGCAAAGTTTATTTCGAAATTCTCAAAAACAAAGTTGAATTTCACGTGCGAAGTTTGTATTTGGAGCGCCGCCATTAAATTGGCGTGTTTGGGAAGAATGAGTCGAGGAAAACTTATGACGTCCTAGACTCAATAAAAACAAAAGATCATTGCTCTTGTCAAGAAAAGGGTCATTGTTGTTATTGAGTTTATGACGTCATAAGCTTCCTTGGTTCATTCTTCGCAAGCTCGGCCACTTTAATGGCGGCGCTACAAAATACAAAGTTCACACGTAAAATATCACCTTTACTTCAAGCAATTTTGAAATGAAACTTTGCACGATGACCAACTACCACTAGAAATACATGAACGCAACAACCCCTCGCCCGCTTTTACATGCTTTTTTGAAACACCCCCCCCCCCCCCCCCCACCCAACCCACCCACCCCCTGATTAAAATAAGCACTCCTAATATACAGCCAATACAAAAACAAACAGATATAAAAACAAATGATATTAAATCCTTGGGATATTAAATTATAGAATTTATGGATAGGTCGATAGGATGACAAAACTGATTTAAATCATTTAATGAAAGTTGAACATATCAAAGCAAAATTTAGATTTCATTATTAAATTCTGGTTGTAAAAAAATATATTGTTTTTAGGAGGTTTCAAAAGGGATTAATTTCAGCAAGCCTTTAAATGGCTTCTCTATGCATGTACATTTTGCAAAGGCAGAATTAAAAGTTAACAGCTCAAAAATTACATTTATAATAGAGTCTGAGATAAAAACAATTCAGTAGAATCGGATTCCAGAAAGAAGAATTAAAAAGACAACGTTTTAGTCGAAACACAGCCAAGAAAACCGACAAAGCCCATCAGTGTTAATTATATAAGCCTTAAAGGTAGTGTTTTAAGTTAGCTTTAGTTAAGCTGACTTATGGTTTGGACGAGCAAAGGGAAAGCACGAAAACGTGAAGCTGTATATTGTTTAGGTTAAGCGAAAACTTGAAAACAACAAGAATCCTACCGTTAACTTTAAAATGATTTGACCAGTGACCACGGACTCACGAAGTGACTACAAAAACTGCAGATCGAGTTTTTGTTTACTATACGGCGTTTAGTTTCTTCAAGTTCTCTGGTTTCTCTTCAAGATATATTAAACGGGTTTAATCCTTCTTTTCTTCGTGCTCCATTTCATTTCGTTTCGTTTAAATAAACGAAAGCAAAATACTATTTGTTTGAGAGTTTGTAGTCTTCTTCGTCCGTGACACCGTACCAAACATATATATATATATATAAACTATTTCCCAGATTTCGTCTCCCTCGCTTTTTCTCCACGCGGGTAAAGTGGACTACACGCATGTCGAGATTAGCACCCTCACCGGGCTCGGGGATAACATCTTTAGGATTATGCAAAAACATTGCCAACAATATTTTCATCAGAGAGTCACTTCAAGAAAAACTAGTAAATAGTGAAATGACAGTAATGTTTTTGACCAGGAGTAAAATTTAAAGGAAAATTTCCTTCTGGGTGCCGATTGTTTCTTGAAATGTATTCCTCGCCACAAGGGGAGATTTTAAAGATTTACAAATTAGATAAACATACTGTATATCACCTACAAAACTTTGTAGAATTCGATAATTTCGAAAGCTTTTACGTCGACGGCCATTCCCATACGATTACTTCAGGCTTTTTCTTATCAATTTACAAAATGTTGTATAACTTTTCACTAAAATCAAATACTGAAAAACCCCAACACTGTTTTTAGCGCTTTGTATCAGGACACGCAGAAAAGAATCGAATTAAAAAATAACGAAAACCACTTTAAGTTAAAGCTTGTGAAAGGCGATCACGACATCCGTAGGAATGGTGGAAAAATGGTTGATTCCTTAAAATCGAAAATTATTGGCATATACTTGTCGCACATAACTTATTAGCTTTTATTTGATGTGGAAATTAAGCTATCTGCGACATAACGCGGACGCACTACGTCTTTTAGACTAGAGCCACTTGTGAAGGTATACGGTAATCTTAAATAATTTTTTGAATAGTTGAACATATATACAAGTCAACTATTCTGTTTATCAGTGACTATACTGATCCCCCGGAACAGTATAAGCCACGTAGCAAAATACTCTAAGGTTATTGTAGTCACTTGACTTGCTTTTGCTATAGTCTTTTTAGCTCTCCATTTTGAAAGTAGGGCCGGGGCACGAGGTTGTTAATTTATCAGTTTTATTTGATAACCTGAGTAGATTAGTTACGGGTAGACTACAGTAGCCAAGATAAATAGGGCAACCACGGAAAACGTACCCACGGCATGACGAAACTACGGAATGACGGAACCATGGGCTTCGCTTGCTTTCAAAAACTATTTAGTGCTTTGATTAATGGATTATTTATGCGTTGTTTGGAGTAATACATCCTAGCAGAATCTGTCGAATACATGGCTTAATAATAACCTATTGTAATTCTAATTATCCTGTTTAAATTAATTTGTAATTGTGGTAGTGGTGGTAGAGATGGTGGTGGTGGAGGTAGTGGAGTTGGTGGAGGTAGTGGTCGTGGAGGCCTGTAGTGGTGGTGTAGGTAGTGGCGACGGAGGTAGTGGTGATGATAATGGTCGAGGTAGTGGTGGGCTGTGCTGGTGGTGGAGTTGGTGGAGGTAGTGGTGGTGGAGGTGGTGGTGGTCACGCCGGGCACAAAAGGTGCCAAAATCTCCGGGATAAATTGTCGCATTCCGCCATATTTGACGGGCGGGCAAATGTGGGAGTCTGGTGACGAATACCGATCTTGCCCGAGTGGTCGAACTTAAAGCCCTCGGATGACGATCGTATTTACTCGGAGAAAAATTGAGAGTCAGAAATGAACAGAGCTTGTCTAAAGCCTCATTGTGATATCAAACATGCTGTGTTTTCTTCAAATGACTTCATTGTAGGAAGCGTCAAACTTTATGAATTTTGTATGCTGATCAAAAAAAGGAAATTTTGAGGCTTGTTTTATTTTTTTAACGGTATCATCCTTGGGTGGAATTCCTCGTTCAACTGATGCCTGGACTTTTGGTCTCAAATCTGTTCTTTTTGGTTTTGGAAGTTTAAGTTTAGATTTTCGATTATTTGTGAATTTCAACGAGGCATCTCACGCAAACAACGTGCGTTTGGACTTACGCATGGACAGAAAATAGATTAAGAAGCGAAGGCAATATTCACAGGATTTGACATTTCAAAGTTTCTACTTTGTCTAATGGATGTGATTAGTATGGTCGACAAATTTAGGCTTAAGGATGTGCCAGTCAGTGCCTTACAAAGACAAGAGAGGTAGAGAAATTTTATAATGTAAGGAATGTAAACAACCGAGATTATTTACTATTTGTAGCATGGTGCTAGAGTCTTGATACTTTTAATATATATAATACTTTAAATATTTTCTAATTGTTTCTTTAAGATATCCACAATAAATAGGTTGAGAAAAAAACAATATTGGGTTCATTTTAATTGTATGTATCTAGCAGCCTGGCACCGACATCAGGACATGTATTTTTTCATGTATATGTTCTTTAATAACATTTGCAGTATTAACTTCTTATTAACCAAGAGCGCGGTCATTACGGAAAAATATCAGACCGAGGTCTTGACAGTACAGACCGAGCCCGTAGGGCGAGCTCTGTACATAAAGACCGAGGTCTGATATTTTTCCGTAATGACCAAGCGGACGAGGTTAATAAGAGGTTTATTATATGGCATTTTGAAACAACACATCTTACATTACCTTGTCAATAGTGTGACCTCGAGCGTGTGACATAGACTCGTTTTCAATGTTGTTGCTCTTGTTGTCATCGCTTTCGGAATCCTAAAACTCACTGCCAGTTTGCTCATCGTCCCACTCATACATAATTTAGTCCTCAGGTTATTGAATTCACAAACTTTTTGCGGTTTTCTTTCATTGTTTAGTTGCAAACAACATGTCTGCCAAAATCCGTAATCGACCGGTCGATTACGGAAAATTATCGACCGGCACGTGACGCGTCTCCGCCAATGAGAACACACGATTTCAACGGAAGTAACTTGTGCCATATAAAGTGACCTTATAACCGACTGTTATAAGGTCACAATCTGGCAAGTCACCAAGTAGACATTTTCCAGATTGTTATTAACAGTCTGGAAAATGGCTACTTGGGGACTTTGCCAGATTAACGATTACCTTAAATCATTTGTTGTGTACTACAGATATGTTTTAACAGTACTGGTTTAATGGAGTCACTGGTACCGTCAACACTTGCGTGGTTTTTGCTAATAAATTCTAGCTGCTGATGATTGAAATCATATTTTACTGTCACATGTATATACATGCAGGTGTAATTTAATTTGCATTTCCATATAAAAAATTATGCTATTTTGGCCTGCTTTCACAGTTTTTGGCATCAGTCTAATTGTCTAATATTATACGCTAGTCTACAGTAGCTGATAGCAGCAACTAATGATGGTACCTTGATAGATGCCTCAACATGTCACAAATCTACTTTTCTGGTTCTGGTTGATTGTAATTCCTGGTTTATTAACTACATGTACATGGACTTGGCTGCAGAGCCACATTATTAATGACTTTGTTGATTATTAGCCCTATTAACTAGAAATACATAACTGCAATAACCCCTCGCCCGCAGTTTACATTAATTTTTGTAAATACCCCCTGATTAGAAAACATTAATGCAACCCCCTTGCCCTCTTTTCTATTGGGGGGCCTGGAATTAGGCTACTGAGGCAGGCGTAAAAATTTTGTCAAAATATTAAGGTTATATTTTACAGTTCTTTTATTCTATGTTTACAAAAAACATCGCGACAGCATCTGAAAACATTTTTCAAAAACATTGAATTGATTGAAAACTACTCAAACAATTACCTGGTTGGCTGCCACGGCTATATTGATTGATGGCATTTCAAATTCCTTTAAGCTATTATTAAACAAAAACAATTTCTTATTTCGAAATCTGAAGTGCTGAAACTGTTTTCACCTACATGTTAATAAATATTTCCACATTTGTACGTTTTACAGAAGAAAAATTTCTCCTTTTCCGAGTTTTATGCCAAATTATGGACAAGCTACGTTAAGTCACAAGTAGTTATGCAATAAGAAAACCATTTAAACGAAGATATTAAAACTGCACCCACAAATAAATACAACAGGCAAGCAAACTGACATGCAATGGATATGTTTAAAACACTTTAAGGACAAACAAAAAAGAAAACAAAATTAACAATGATAGGATGTAAACAGGGAAACTTGAACAGTTTTGCTACTAAATGTTCGTGATTACTGAGAGCGGCTACTCTACAATATTTTTACCGTAAACTTTCCGCCGATCTTTATTTCTTTGTTGGTTTTCAAGTTTTACTATTGCTTTTTCCTCCTTTAGCGTTTCGGTTTGACGGGTTTCCTTCTACTCAAGACCTTGTTCTGCTTTATGCGTAGACGTTGATTTGTTTCTGTTCTTTCAAAAGTGATATATACGTTTCCAAAAAACTCCTTTCTCAAGTTTTTTTGTCAAGAAAAAATGATGTTGATATTTCAAATCTTTTTTTCAAGAACTACATTCTTCCCAGTGCCCCACAATCTTGACCGTGCATGGTCCGTCGACACATATATACAAATAAATATTCAGATCACAGAAATTTGTTCGCATTTAACGTTTGTCCACGCGTGTAAAATGACTCCACGCGTGTCGAGATTATCACCCTCACTGGGCTCCGGGCCTTCGGCCCTACGCCCGGGCTCGGGGATAACATGTACAGTATGAATATGAGCCTGGCTACATGGACAGTATTGGTACGGGCCTGGCTACATGTACCATATACAGTATCAGAATGAGTCCGGCTTCAGATACCTAGACAACAGATACCTAGACAACATGTAGACATGTTGACATAGGCCTGGGCCACTATTACTTCATGTTTTAGTTGATTCTAAGCCCATGTTTATACCAGTATGGCTAAATTGACAGACCCCTCTATTACAATGCTTAATTTCCTTGCTAAAATTTGGGCCAGCCTACTGAGTTAGCTGGCATCTCATTCATGACGTTAACTGGGACAGAAATGTCCTACATGAAGCGGTTACATAGTTTTATTATTGCAAATACTAGTGTTAGATGTGTATAGCCATTGTTCATGAAAATTTATTTTTATTATGAACCAATATTTTTATCAGAAATTGACAGTATAATGTAATGTTGTTAATGTTAAGTCACTAAATGTATATACTGTTTGAAAGTTTATTTGAAAAAAAAACAATCAAAGTATATAAAGAATACATACAACAAAACATAGAGTTTGAAGCTGCACTGTAGAGGTTTTACTGAGCAATTTAATCTAATTTTACTAGCCAAACCTCTCTGCAATCATAGCTACCTTAGTACACCTCAACTCTTTTTCAATAAAATGTAATGAGCAATTTGCATTATCGCAATGCATACTGGTAGTTGAGGTACGGATTCACTTTCAGGGGAAATGGCCGGCGTCAGGCGAGCATTTCGCCTGAAAGATTAATTCACTGTTTTAGCGGTATTTTCTTTCCCGAATGAGAGATTTTTACTTCTCGTTAGCACAGGTAGGTTATGAACTAAATTTTGTGTAAATGGGAGCGAAACTGCTTTTGATACTGGCGAGAAAATTACTTCAGAGTTGTCGATGGAGTGAAGAACGTTCGAACAAAACCATGCTTGAAGAAAGAACTTTTTGCACATTTCTAGGTGAGTAAAGAAATCGATTGCTGTACAGTAAGCCATTTGGCCTCACATTCATGCATATGTAGTAGATCTATTCAGATCGTATAGTTGATGCCCTTGTAAATGTCTCTTCTCTGCATTTTCGCTTGTTGAAAGTGACAAGGCTTTGAAACAGCTCACGATCACTTGTTGTTCGAATAGCATCACCTCGTCAGGCTTTGTTTTGATTTGTTTTGCATGGAAAAAAGCTTGTTTCACTAGCCACTGTTCAGGTATTTTGCAAAAACTCCGAGTGCAAAGTGATTTCGGTTTAATTTGGGTTTTGGTCTTTGTTTTTCTTCTCTTCCATTTTGTACTGGTGAAAATACTGTATACATTTTAGTGTAAAATACAGTAGAATAGGCTAAAATAATTGTTCTAACGTTAATTCTATTCGACTGTTGTCACAGAATCCTAGTCATCGTTTTTAACCTATAGCTATAAATTGATTCAATAATATAAACTGTAGTACTATTAAAGAGTAGTTTTAACATACAAAGAATGCACTGTAAGCATATATTTAAACGGATTGGTTGCAAGATCTGGATAGGAGGATACAAACTGCTTGCCACTGAGCCAATCAGAGCACACAAATATTGAGTTGGATACTGGACCAGAGAAAAATAATATCTAATATGGTTATGATGAAATTTTGGCTCTATGAGTCTAAGGGAGAAAGTAGAAGTGCAAACATTTTCAGTTCAACGTTTCAAAAACAGTAATAAAAAATGGGAATTGCACACTGGGTTTCCAAATTATGAAACATTTCTTATGACTTTCTCAGTCCCACTTGTGAAAGACTGTAAAGATACAGTGGATCCAATAACAGCCAAGTCAAAAGAAAATGGAAAAGTGGAGGACACTGTCACTGACACAGGCACTAATAATCTCCCAATGAAGAATTATTTTTATACCTTTCTAGGCTTAGAGTAGGTGTGGTCTGCTGGAGAAAGATCTGGTTATTTGATACAACATATCTGCAGTGTCACAAGTTTTGAAGGTTTAGATAACATGGCTGGACTTCCTTCGAAATACAGGTTAATGTTCATTCCCATTTGGCCCACACAAGAGTCCAAGGCACTGGCAGGACTGGCATATTGGTGGGGTGGGGTGGATTGGGGCCGGGGGGGATTGGGGCTGGGGGGGGGGGGGGGGGGTCTGAGGGCATTCTGTATATCGTAGACATTCTTTTTCAACAACATTCTTAAACATTTATAGGAAAATTCAATTAGGCATCATCATGCAAGTGACTTAAGTTTTGCAGAATGCAACATGGTGATGTTATCAGTAGTGTAGTCAAGGGGATGGTGTGTGTGTGGGGGGGGGGGGGGGGGTGGTTGCCCCCCCAATGGTCCAAGACCGTTCTCGTGAAAAGTTTAAATCCATTGAGAAACTTGTAGGGGGGTACATTGTTTTAAGGCCAAGTTATTAGACTAGTAATGTGTTATATATTTAGCAGGCATGCTATGCTATAAATTACAATACTAAGGTCTATACAAAATGCCTCCAACTTGTTTTTACATTTACAACTGGTTTATAAATACATGTAAATCTAAAGATATTCTGACGTGTATCATTCTATGTTCTGGTTTGATTTCAACAAAATTATGTAATTTATGGCTTTTGGATTACTGTACTCTTAAATTCTTGCCTCAAAATGCAGGAAATAGCGTTTCAGAGACCGTAGAAATCCAAAATTTTCCGGGGGGCATGCCCTCCCCAACCCCCTAGGAATTTGAGGTTCTTGCCCCCCAAAACCCGAGACCCTGGCTATGCCACTGGATGTTATTAATAAACATGGTAAAATATCTGCAATTTTGCTAACATTAATTATTCTTTCCCCCCAGTTTCTCATCAAATTTCACACTAACGGTCCGCGTGACAAATAGGGGCAGCTTCCCCCCTTGCCCCCCCCCCCTGCAGCTGGTGCCACAGGCACAGATCACAGATGAGACTTTGTAAAAAAAATACCCCAATTCCCCAAGTTTTAAATGCAAAGAGTTATTATTGGATATCTAATTCAGACTTATAGTTTACGGTAATTAGAAATTTACAGCATTCAGCTACAATCCTGGCCAAAAGTCCTTGGGACACCACGCGTAAATCTCTTACACAACTTCCTGTCTTTAGCTATTCACATCAAACTTATGTTATTTAAAGGAATTATTTTATTCTCCCTCCCCCCTTCCCACAATACAATGTAACAATTTTGTCCAGGATTGTCTGAATATATGTTTACACATCATAACTGTCAGAGACAATTAATTCATACTGTAATTGACGTCGCTTGACCCTGCGAGTGAAATAGGTAGAAATACCGGGAAAAGATCATAAAGTAGCAGCCAATTTGCTGCAAAAAGTTGCAAATCTGTACTGTCCGCTTAAACTGTTGATGTATATGGACACTTAAAACCTTTTAAAGATCTGAATACATTTTAATGTGACAGGTAATATTATCAGAGATTAGCAAGATTGTGTCGAGGAGGTAATTTTGAAAATACTAACGGGAAAACGGTAGTGCGCGCGCAGATTTATTCATATTTTAAATTTTAAAACTGGAGTATCAACGGTTTGAAGGTCCAGACTCGCACGTTAGAAGCATGGCAACACTTCAATCACGGCAACAGAGAATTGTTTACTTGGTGACGTACGGCAGAGCTGATTTTAGCAAAATCGCCTATCGAAACCATTTTGCAGAGACTGTTGTGCAAGGCTGGGAGAGAAATGGTGTAAAAGTGGCAGTCATTGGGTCGTGTCCATGGAACGGCATACCCAACCAAACGTAGACGTCGCCGAGATGAGCACACCAAACGAATACCACTTTCACATGGCTATTAAGTTACAGAAACGTTCACGGTGGTTGCAAGTAAGAAATTATCTGGACGAGACGTGTGGGATTCAAATTAATTTTAGTAGCAACCACAATACCTACTACAGTGCCTACAAGTACGCGACGAAGAAGGACGAAGAGCCAGTGCACTCGCCTGCACATCCCGATATTGGTAACAACGCACCAAAGACCGCCAAAGCAATTGCTACTAAGGACAAAAAAGGTGAAGTGTCCAAGCGTGACAGAAAGAGAAAGCGAGGGACGGAGAGGTTAACTGTCTATGACATGACGCAATTAATTCAGAGTAGGAACATAAAGACACGACTTGAGCTGGTGTCGTTGGCAGTAACCCGGTTTTATGGCCCAGTTTATTGCAAATAGAGGCAGCAAAGCAGTGGACGAAGCATTGTCATTAGCAAAATAATTTTCAGAGGCTGAAAAGAACTTTGCTTGTTCAAAGAAATCTCGCGTCGAAATCTTACAAGAAGCTTTCCGGAATAATTGTGCGATCAGCTGCGATGGGAAGTGGCGTCCTGCAGCGGTAGAACTACTCGAGAGTCATGGGATCACGGTTTTCGCGTTTTGTACTGCAGTGTACACAGCATTAGAGCAAGGAAGGGGAAAGTATCGCAACGTTTACATTCATGGCCCAGCAAATACAGGCAAAACGTTCATTGTCTCGCCATTAAAGTCAATTTACAAGACGTTCTGTAACCCCGCAACTGGTTCGTTTGCGTGGATGGGTGTGGATCAAGCTGAGATTGTTTTTTTGAACGACTTCAGATGGGATCCCAAAACCATCGCTTGGGCTGATTTTCTGCAAGCGTTAGAAGGTGACGTCGTTCATTTGCCCGCTCCAAAGGACGTTTGCGCACGAGATATCGAGCTCGCAACAGATATCCCGTTCTTTGTTACGTCCGACGCGCCTATTATCTTAATAAAGGGGGGTCAGTTGACAGAGCAAATACAGATATGATGGATGTGAGATGGCATTTCTGCAACTTCTGGAAACAAATTTCTCGTTCAGATCAACAGAGCTTGATACCCTGTGGCCACTGCTTTGCACAACTTATTTTTGAAAATAAATCCGATTAACGATTTGAGACGACTGATAGAGAACCACTTGAGTTGACGTTCGTTCGTTTACATCGTCATGACTCCACACGGTGCTCCACTACAAAACTTGACGTAACTTTCGTTTGCTTTAGCATTTTGCGTGACAAATGCCATGTGCAATGAACAACAATGTAGATAATTTGTAGACATTAATAGTAGCCTTTGTAACTATTCTTATTGTACACCCAACAGTGCTCCCCTTGCTATAATATATAAACCAAGAATTAGAAAGGAATTTTAATTATGTTTGTGGGGAGCACTGTTGGAAGTGTATCAAACCCGCACTGTAACAACCCATTCGTTAAAAAATCACGATAATAACAATAGTTTAAGTTGATTCGTGTTTTTAAAAGTATCGAAAATGGCATTTTCTTTGGAATATATGCGTATTTTAATGGAGCACTGTCGTCTGGCTCCTCAGTAAATGTGGAGTACTGTTACATGCGAGATGACGTACATTGATAAGCTCGCCCACTTAAGTTCGGGTGGCTTACTTAAGTAGAGATTAAAGAATAACATACAATGAATTGTAACTTATCGTTTATTCAGTGACAAAGTCTTTCTAAAACAGCAAAGAAAAATGTCATTACGCTAATATTTTATTCGGTCTCCTCTCGATTTTATTACTGCGTTTACTCGTTTTGACAGACTTGCAATAGTACGATCTATCAGATCGACTGATAGGTTATCAAATGCTTGTAGAACACGAGCGCTAAAATTTTGAAACGTCTCCGATGTAATATTTAGCGATATTGCTTCTTTTTCTAAGCTTGTCTTACCCAAATGAAAAATATTCTCGATTGGATTAAGGTCGGGTGATCGTGCTGGGATTCTGTGTAGCTCGGCTTCAATGTCGTCTAATGCTCTCTTTACCACCTTGCTTGCCTGAGAAGGATCGTTATCCATCAGAAATAAACGTCGTCCATTTTGTTTTGGTCCACACCGGGCAAAACACATGTTGAAATTCTGCCTGATAAATTGGGCAAAAAAATCACCATCCATCTTTTCATACGGAACGTTGAGGACAACTCCTTTTCCGTAAGCCACTGCCACCAGAACGTGTAATCGTTTTCCCCCGGCTAGCTCTTTCGACCCTTTACCTGTAAGCTGTAGGCCCTCAGATCTCTTTCTCCAAATTCTTGATTTTGGAGTAATAGCACTGTTTAGAAGATAGTGCTTGTAAACAAATGACACACCGTCCAAATAAAAAGCTACTTCATTTGTCCAAAAATTGGGGTTCTGCGCAAGGGAACGTCTCATTTCTTTTGCGTATTTCATGCGCAATTTTCGATCTTTATTGCTTAATAATCCTTTTTTCCTTGCTTGGAAAAACCCGTACCCGTTTTCGTTTAGACAACGGGAGAATGTTCGGCGACTGGCCATATTTAACTTTAGGCCGCTCTGTTCTACTAACGATTTAACAGTCACGTTTATATTGTCAGTTTCTTGATTGTTTTAATGTTCGAATCAATGTTCGAGCACTGCGCTCATTTACTTTTCGCGGTCGGCCAGCCTTTGCGCCGAGTTTGACGTCTCTTAGGTTTACTTTGCAAATTCGTTCTACTGAAGACTTTGATATGCGACATTTTATTGCGATGTCCCTGTAAGACGCCCCAGATTCATTTCTTAAATATACGGCTAATGCTCTTTTCTTGTCAGATATGTTGCTAGTGTAAACCATGATGGCTGTAACGGTGACAATTGTCCAAAGAAAATATGTTTTCGTATTTCAGTCCTCCGTTGTAACTTTTATTTATACCCACCTGAATACGCGATATAATTTCGCCACACCTTGACAACAACGTCAAAGGCTTAAATCATGCGTTTTAACTTGTAAAACTGTTGTATCGCGTGTGACGTTTATCATTGAAACATATCGATATATGAAGATATATGTCGTGAAGTATAACTGGTTCACATTTGCAGCTTAGAAATAGCGTTCAAAGAAAGTTATAAATCAATTTTCTTCTATTTTCACACTCAGACAATCCTGGCCAAAAGTCCTTGGGACACCACGCGTAAATCTCGTACACAACTTCCTGTCTTTAGCTATTCACATCAAACTTATATTATTTAAAGGAATTATTTTATTCTCCCTCCCCCCTTCCCCCAATACAATGTTGGACTAGGCACCTGCGAAGATTTTTTTACCAAATGCAACATTGTGCCGGGGGGAGGGGCAAATTTTGTGTCAATTTTGTATAAGGCGGGAAATTTGCTAATTTAGTTTGCCAGTGTCCCAACAATTTTGTCCAGGATTGTAGCTACCTAACAGTTTAAATATCTGCCTACAGTTTATATTATTGAATCAATTTATAGCTATATGTTAAAAACGACGACTAGGGCTCTGTGACTCAAAAGTCGAATAGAATTATTTTAGCCTATTGTACTGTATTTTACACCACACTAAAATTTATACAGTATTTTCACCAGTACAAAAGGGGAGAGAAGAAAAACAAAGACCAAAACCCAAGTGAAACCGAAACCACTTTGCACTCGGAGTTTTTGCAAAATACCTGAATAGTGGCTAGTGAAACAAGTTTTTTTCCATGCAAAACAAATCAAAACAAAGCCTGACGAGGTGATGCTATTCGAACAACAAGTGATCGTGAGCTGTTTCAAAGCCTTGTCAATTTCAACCAGCGAAAATGCAGAGAAGAGACATTTACAAGGTCATCAACTATACGATCTGAATAGATCTACTACATATGCATGAATGTGAGGCCAAATGGCTTACTGTACAGCAATCGATTTCTTTACTCACCTAGAAATGTGCAAAAAGTTCTTTCTTCAAGCATGGTTTTGTTCGAACGTTCTTCACTCCATCGACAACTCTGAAGTAATTTTCTCGCCAGTATCAAAAGCAGTTTCGCTCCCATTTACACAAAACATAGTTCATAAGCTACCTGTCCTAACGAGAAGTAAAAATCTCTCATTCGGGAAAGAAAATACCGCTAAAACAGTGAATTAATCTTTCAGGCGAAATGCTCCCCTGATGCCGGCCATTTCCCCTGAAAGTGAATCCGTACCTCAACTACCAGCATGCATTGCGATAATGAAAATTGCCCATTATATAATGTCAATTACTGGTGAAGTCTATAGTAACTGTTATAACATTCTGTATAGGCTAAGGAGATATATCTACTTCAACTTCAATACTAATAAACCCACAAAGGAATCTTCACTAGACTTTTACGAGTTATACAAGCCAATTCACAATTAACACTAGCCAGCATGCTACAAGAAAACATTTATTTTAGTTTGACTGTAATACACAAATGTCTATATATACTATAATACAAATTAGAAAAGTACATGTATTGGGTAATTAAGGTTGTAAAGATGTCATAAAACATGATTTAGAATACAAACAATATTGGCGACATATGCATGTGACTTAAATTCACGTGAGGGTAAAATCCGCGAAATCTTTCGTCACTTGTGATATTGTCCTTGTTTAGTAAAATATCTCGCAGTAGAGATTGAGTGACCCCTGACACCTGTTCTGCACCAGGTAACTGCATTCTCAACATCAATGTACTGAGCCAGTAATGAGTCCACTGGAAACCTGCTTAAACTAACATTTTCGAGTGTTTTGTTACGTCAGTCAAAGGGGTTTCAATTAAACAACACGTGTTACACTTACAAATTCTCTCACAGATATCGCAGCAATCGTGTTCATTTTGAGCCCTGTTATGAAAAGGGGCATTCTTTGCTGCGAATGAAATCCTTCATAGTAGGTTCTACATGAATCTTGTTTGTTGAAGTAAGCTACGGTTGACGCCGGATAACCATCACGACCAGCTCGACCAACCTCTTGAAGATATGCTGCGAAACAAAAAGAACACTGTTTCGAAATGTGCGACTCATAATTATAATTACTCCACTTTTGTCCTACTGAGACCCTCATCCCACCATGATAAACCCACAAATCTCAAAGTCAAAGGAACTGGATAAATTAATCATGTTAAAAAGGTAAACAACAACAGTTTAATACTTTCTAATGATTTTAGTACACAGTAGTGCAGAATCCTCCTGATCAGTCAGGTACATCGGTTCCCATACTGTACGCTTCGGTGGCAAACAAGAAACAATGTTTCCACTGTTCATTTCGTTGATTACGGTTTTGTTTAACTGTCGACATAAAATATATTAAGTACTATGAATCAGATATTCTAGTTTAATTACACGTAGGTAAGACTGAGAGTACTGTACATATAAACGTCGAGAGCGAAGAGATTTACTGCTAAC
The DNA here is from genome assembly GCA_035771165.1 of Paragorgia papillata. Classification (NCBI taxonomy): domain Eukaryota; kingdom Metazoa; phylum Cnidaria; class Anthozoa; order Scleralcyonacea; family Coralliidae; genus Paragorgia; species Paragorgia papillata. The sequence continues at coordinate 711,399 of JAWNZC010000455.1, read as the reverse complement.
CTATCAAGAAAACCGTACCTGTTCTGTGCAAGACGCGTGGTATTAGGGACCTTAAGATCTACGACGGCAACTTCGAGGACGACGTCCTTCAAACAAAAGCATTCTTCTTGCAAAACAAAGATAATGAATACTTTCTAGTCCCAAGAGTAATCTTAACACCGTCCTCGCTCTGTATGCAACGCCACTCAAAGCATTTTCACGTCTTCAGGACGACGTTGACTCGTGGGGTGATGAGAACTGTTGTCTGAGATTGCCTTAACACAGACACTTCAACCGTTTTAACACTTTGAAAATTATAAAACAAGCTTCAAGTATTGAATACAGTAGTCAGTTAACCGTGACTTCTTTTTAATGCTAAAATTTGAATTGGTTTTTAACCGCCGTCGTCGTCCTAGCATCTTAAGGTCCCTATTGTGAAACCAAGTTTTTTAGCTGCTTGGACAATAATAGCCTGCGAACCCAGACCTATTTTTCTGCCCTCGTTGCCTCCGCGAAAACTACGGTCTGCGAACCCGAGCCGAGATTTGATTTCCGTGACGTAATACCTTTTGTCTGGTGTTATCCAATCAAATTTGAAAATGTATTTAGCTAAAATTGCCCACGCGTGGACTCACGTTGAACGAAGTCATTAGTCAAGGAAGGAGCACAAAATATTTGCAATTTTTGACAAGTTATTGTATAGTATTATATAACGATGAACGACACTCCGCAGAAATTGTCACACAAGGCCGATACCTGTTTTCGTTGTCAAAAAACATTTCCCGCGACACGGGAGAAAATTATTTAACACTAACCAGATGTTGACCTCGACGAGTTCGAGCAGCTTCAGAAACTCAATGCAAAAGAAAGAGACTAAAGTTCATCTTACTGTAGAATATCCGAGTAAAACAATACGGAAAGAACTGGTAAATCATTACCAGAAATTTGGGAAATTTTGCGCCACGTTCGTAGCCAGTGGTTACTCCCATGATAATAATATACAGTAAATATTTTGCGAAAATGCAAACGGCTGCTAAGAACAAAGATCGCCTCTGCTTTCAAAGTAAACAAACATGGCTGCAGGCTGCTCGAAAGAGAAGAGACCTCCGTGGCTTCGTCGTTTGTCCTTCTCGCAGCTCAACTCCACGTTTAGACATAACGGCCTCCTGCTGATAGACGAAATCGGAGTTTCGACTGTGCATACAATCTGAGTCGGGATAAAACGTAGTTCGTTTATAACATGAGGCTGAAGCAGCCGCAGTAAACATAACATTTCTGATTTCAGAAACCTTTTAATGCTTAGGTATTCTATAAGGATAAAATTTGCTTCTCAATTATCCTTGACAATATATAATCCTAAACGTAGTGTCTAAAAATAATGAACTCAAAACATGAAAAAATAGTCCCAGCCTATGTTATCTTCCCGTTATGCTTTAATAGACACGATGTAATTTGCATAGGGGCCCAAATTGAAAAGGAAACTAATTTGCATGTGGGCCTAAATAAAACTACGATTTGGTGTATTGCTCAAACACACTGTAAAACCAAGAAAGTTTAAAGGCTTTGGGAACCGCAATGTTGTTAGATACGGAGATATTTACGAGTTATATTAGCAGTTCGAACATTGCTAAATACATAGCAAGCTCCGCACTTTGCATCGTTCGCAAGGAAAGTGGTTTATTTGGCAGATTTGTATCGCATGTTTAGCAGGATTACTATGGCTTACATAACAGAATGAGTCAAATAAGCAGCGTAAATAAATCGATGTTGGGAACCGGCTGTGTATTTCGGTAAGCGAGCATTTTTTGTTTTAACGTTTCCTTACTTAACTCTTAACAGGAATCGAGCTCCGCAACCGAGAAGTCTATGTCCCTAGTAGGATAACTTTTAAAATTTACGATTTTACTGTATTATTCCTTATACGATTTGGCCGTCATGTTTAATGGCCTATATGCGCCCGCGCGACGCCATCTTGTCCCAAATTTCTGGTAATGTGACTTTGCATGCGGTGCTCGGAAAAGCAATTGTTAACGGCTTTCATCAGAGAATTGCCACGGAATTGCTAAAGCGGTATTGAAGAAAGACACGTTGAAACGATGCGTCCTGGACTTCTGACTTTGGAAGTTAACGGCTTATATTCACGACGACAGCCTTCCACGCTCCGAGTAAAAACAAAGGAGCAGTTAACAAGTTTTGAATTTGAAAAGTTATGCCTATAGAATGGAAATAGAGAGCCCCTCTTCTCTATGCCTTTTTGATGACTATTGCGTCTTCAAGAAAATAAATTCCTGAGTGGCTTCCCAGTATAGCAGTGGCTGGTTCGACAATAATCATAACTGTAGTATAAAGCCTGGTTTTCACTAGAGCATAAGCACAAGCATATATATGGCCATGATAAACAAAAGACAATACAAAATTAAGAAATGTAACTCCTGTGTATCACGGGAAGGTATCTGACATTTTGCCTGGAAACGTCAACAGTATAATAATTGTTGCAACTTGCAACTATAACGGCGACAATTGTTGTCGTTAATCCGCTGTAATGACATGTTTAATATAAAAGTTTCACAGATAAACTATTTTTTGTTTTGTTTTTTCTCGAGCTGATACTAGTTATGAAAGCTGTAATTTACTAATTTATATTAGGACAAAAACAACAGATATTTTTCTCAACATTTTTGTCTTAAATATAATCACAACAACATAATAAGTCAAAACATATTGCACTCTCATTGTACCACGCTTTAACACTTATTTTATGAAACATTCAACTGCACATGGAGGCTCAATCTTATGGAATGCACTGTCAGTGTCTTGTGATGAAGACAGTTTACAAGTATACAAATGTTTTGTACAAAGGACGACACCCCCCTAAGAATGGACTTTAATGCCTTATCAGTGCAATCAATTCCAAATTTTATGCCTGATTTTATATTATGTTAATTATCTTTTATATAATTTACTTTACATATATTATTTTGTAGTTAAAGTAGACTTAATTACATTTTATTATAATACAATAGCTTAGAATTTAATACACGACCCCACAAGTAGCAAGGCTTAAACTCCATGGTGTTCAAATAAAGCACATTGCATAGCATAGCATAGCATAGCATAGCATAGCATAGCATAGCATAGCATAGCATAGCATACATAGCGTAGCGTAGCGTAGCATTGCATTGCATTGCATTGCATTGCATTGCATTGCATTGCATTGCATTGCATTGCATTGCATTGCATTGCATTGCATTGTATTGTATTGTATTGTATTGTATTGTATTGTATTGTATTGTATTGTAAAACCCATGTTGCCAAAGCAATTGTAGCTACAATTTTGTAATATGTTTTCAAAACTAAAATACAGTAAGTCTGTCATAATTATTTGAAAGAACACTTTAAATGTCAGAGTAACATCTTTTTCAGTTTTTCATTTCTATGCTTTGTTGTTGAAACATTTCGGGTTGATAAATCAGACTCAGCTTTATTTGCTCACACATAAATACAGTTGCTTTCTATGTACATACATAATAGATTAACTAAATATTGATTTTTAATTAATGTTTGAATATGTTGGAGCCTGGAAGCTAAATAGATACATACAGTACTGTAGAGTGTAGATAAAAATATACATTAAAAACTTTAGTTGTGATTGACTAATTTTGAAAAAATAAAACACACTTCCTGTGTTTTGACCAATCACTGCATAAGAAAATGGATTTACTAGCTCATTTTTGGTATTGGCTAGAACCAGATGTGTGGTGAGTATAATATTTACTGTAATACTACACTGCATATGTATGGTGAACACCATCTACTGTACTTTGTTCAAACAAATAATTTATACATGTAGCATTACAACCATTTTGAGTAAATAAGAGTAAATATTAAAAATACAGTAACACCTTGTACATGTGTACTGTATATATAAAGAATATTGAAAATTGTGAAAACCACTATTGTGGGCAACAACACTATTGTGTCAGTGTGCATTAATAAATATTCTCAATGACTGTGCAATTAACATCCTATATACACCTACACCTTTCAAAAGATTCCTAAGCCCTGCCTACATGGCAAAAAATACTTGCAAGTGTCAAACCCACTCCTGTTGACCACACTAAGAATAAAATGCTACTCACAAGTGGTATACTACATACATCAACTGAGATTCACTTCAAATGCTATAATGTTCAACCACTAGTTTCAGAATAACGTATACATGTATTATATACAAATTCACTTACTTCGGGCAAACTAGACAGAACCACCTTGATGAAATTCAGTCATATGTTTTACCAATGCACTGGCTAAGTCAAAGGTGACATCACACTTTAAACATATGTACTCCATCCCATTTGGTTCTGTGGCTTCAAGTTCATGAGTGAATACATGTCGATCAAATGCTTTGCAATCAAAAGTCATGTCACAGTGATAACACTTGAATATTTTGTCTCTAGTATGTGTCTTTTGATGATATAGTAAACTAGCACGGTGGGAAAATGCTCTGTCACAGCTATCACAAGCATAAGGTTTTTCTCCAGTATGCTTTCTTTTATGATGTAGTAAGACATGTGACCGAGAAAATGTCTTGGCACAGATATCACACCTGAAAGGTTTCTCTCCTGTATGTGTTCTCTTATGAGATTTCAGGGTAGAAAGATGAGAAAACTTTTTATCACAAACATCACATTTAAATGGTTTCTCTCCAGTGTGTGATCTGTTATGATCCAGCAACTGATATGAGTGGCAAAATGTCTTGTCACAGACATCACACTTATAAGGTTTCTGTCCAGTATGTGTTGTTTTATGATCTCGTAAGTTACTTTGTTGGGAAAAGGTTTTGTCACAGACATCACATTTAAATGGTTTCTCACCAGTATGTGTTCTTTTATGAACTAGTAAGTTACCTAAAGCAGAAAATGTTTTCTTGCAGACATCACACTTAAACGGTTTCTCTCCAGTATGTGTTCTCTTATGAATGAGTAAGGAACTTGAATAAGAAAATGTCTTGTTGCAGACATTACATTTGTAAGGTTTCTCTCCAGTATGTGTTCTCTTATGAGACAGTAAGTTACGTGATTGAAGAAATGTCTTGTCACAGACATCACATTTGAAAGGTGTGTCTCTATGTATTTCTTTATGATAAGATAAGCTAGTTGACTGAGAAAACCTTTCGTCACAGACATCACACTTAAATGGTTTCTCTCCAGTATGTATTCTTTTATGACGTACTAAGTTGCTTGACTGGGAAAATTTCTTGTCACAGACATCACACTTAAATGGTTTTTCTTTGGTATGTGTTCTGTTATGATCTAGTAAGTGACTTGGTTGGGAAAATGTCTTGTCACAGATATCACATTTGAAAGGTTTCTCTCCAGTATGTGTTCTTTTATGAGACACTAATTTACCTGCTTTAGAAAATGTCTTGTCACAGACATCACACTTAAATGGTTTCTCAGCAGTATGCCTTCTTTTATGAACTATTAAGTTACTTGGCCATGAAAATGTCTTGTCACAGATATCACATTTGAATGTTTTTTCTCCAGTATGTGTTCTTTTATGATCTCGCATGTTACTTGAATAAGAAAATGTCTTGTCACATATATCACATTTGAATGGTTTTTCTCCAGTATGTGTTCTTTTATGATCTCGCATGTTACCTGATTGAGAAAATGTCTTGTCACAGGCATCACATTTGAATGGTTTCTCTTCAGCATGTGTTACCATATGGCGTCTTAAACTTGATAAATTATCAAATGTCTTGATGCAAGATGGACACCTATGAGATTTTTCTCCATTGCCAGAACTTCTTTTAGTTGAGCTAGAATCATTACTCATTGTAGCTTTATATCCACGTTTAAGACAGTTCTTTACTTTATTAATGCTCCCCACTGTATTCTTTTAACTTCTACCAAAATACGAATGTGAAATTCACACTCAAAACATGACTCGACACGACACGACACGACACGACACGACACGACACGACACGACACGACCAAACCACAGGTTGCTTGCACTGCCTGTCTTCTTGGCCAGCGTTAACATCCCGACCGTACTATGTACTACATTTAGGCACCGTTTTAAAGGTTCGTTTAACGACATCAAGTAAAAATATAGAGGACGCGCGGCCAGGTAAAGACATAATGAAATAAAAGAAACGTTCTCTGACCAAATGGTTTTATTACGAGATTTCGGCTACCAATCTGTAGCCTTCGACGGGTGAAATAAAAGTGGGATAGTGACAAAACAGCGCGAATATATACAGCTAAATCAATTAAGGTTGTCCTGGCCAAAGCCAAATGGTCAAAGCCAAGCGCGAAAAGTACGATGGGAATTACTATATTTAAATAGCGAAGCAAAATTTAACATATTTATAGGCCAAAATCATACAAATAAACCAAACTTGCCTCTCTGGGGATTATTAACGAGCATTTTCGCGCTTGGCTTTGACCTTTTGGCTTTAGTTGATTTAGCTGTATACATACTAGAAATACATAAATGCAATAACCCCTCGCCCGCTTTTACATGAATTTTTGTAAATACCCCCTGATTAGAAAACATTAATGCAACCCCCTTGTCCTCTTTTCTATTGGGACCCTGGAAATAGGCTACTGAGGCAGGTGTAAAAATTTTGTCTAAAATGGTTTTTTTCCAAAAACATTGAATTGATTGAAAACTACTCAAACAACTTGCATTTCAAATTCCTTTAAGGTGGCTCCATACAGTTTCCTGAAAAATGGAAAATACAAGTTTGAGAGTCCAAAACACGTGATTAAACAATTCCGACAAAGAATAAAACTAAATGTTATGCATAGGTAAACAGTTTGACAATCAAAAACTGCTACCAAATAAATAGCGCCATACGTGGCTTAGCTGTTGACTTTATTATAATGTATGTTAATTCATATTAACTCCCATATAAGGATATGTCTTCCTTATTAGGGAAGCACGCTTCTCTTATTATTCCTCTTGTTACTTCGGCTCTCTATCGTATAGCCATTGTTGTACTCTTTCCACTTTATATTAAACCGAGTTTGGTTATCGTTGTACCGAGTGTTTCCTTCCTGACTGGCGTGGTGGCAGCGGTCAACTATCATTTTACTGTCCTACGATCTCCGACACAGTGGAGATCATAAATATTTACAGCTCAGAAGGAAGTTCCTCGCACCTAAACAAGGTATCAACGAGACAGCTTGTACATTCGCTGTTCCAAAAGACTGAACTCAACCCGAGTACCAAGAGTCCAAGACTAAAGTGAAGCCATTCTTCAGCGAACCGAAGTCTGTACTTTTATTAAATTTAATTGTTTCGCCATACCGTGTCAATGTCAGGCATTCGTGCTCCAAAACAATGGTCGTTGACCAAGCAAGAAACGATAACCTCTTTCGACGCTTGGCGTCAGAATTTAAAATATTCATTATCGCTTGACCCCAACTTCGCTCCATTCTTTGTTGATGGCGCTTCGTGGCTAAAGAAAACACCTTCAGCTCCTTTACGCGGTTTCGAAAGTGATGGGGAAGACGTGCCTACAGCTAGACGTCGTACTGCTGAGCAAAAAGTGACACATTTAGAGCTTTTGCTTGGCCAAATCGCCAACTACTGCCCGGTTATATCTCGAAACACCATCACCAAAACTGCGACGTCCACAACAGCAATATGGCAAGCAATTCGATCCCATTACGGCTTCCAATCAACAGGAGCCCATTTTTTGGCCCTTGATAGCATTCACTTGGAGCCTGGTGAGCGTCCAGAAGATCTTTATCAACGACTAGTAAGCTTTGTCGATGATAACTTACTGGCAGCCAATGGGGGTATTCGACACCATGGAGAAGTAGTTACATCTGATGAGGAGGTGACCCCTTCTCTTGAAAATTTAATAACTCTGACATGGCTACGACTGGTACACCCCAGCTTACCTGCTCTCATTAAGCAACGATATGGTGCTGAGCTTCGTTCACAGACACTAGCATCGTTAAAACCAGAGATATCTCAAGCCTTGGACAGCCTCCGTGATGAAATTCACTCATCAGATGAAGCTAAAGTACTACGTACAGCATTCAAGAAGCAAAATTTCAACAAAACCCGCCCATCACCAGCTTATAACCGAGACCACCGCTCAAATACCTCACAGCCTTCAAAAGCCAAAGGATCACCAATAACAAAGAGCTGTCCCTTGTGCAAACAAGCTGATCGTCCACAGTATCAGCATTACCTGAGCAAATGTCCTTACCTTCCACACGAAGATCGTCAGTATTTAGCACGTTCGCGTCAAGTCCTTAGTCCTGAAGACAACATGGATGACAAGCCCCTCTCTGATTCAGAACCTGAAGACCTTCCCAGTTGCCATGGCTACCACATCAAAACCACTACCCAGCGTGTCACTATCACACAGTCCCCTCTTCTAAAAGCATTTTACTGTCATCATCCACTTCAACTAACGCTAGACACTGGTGCCGAAACCAGTATGATCAAAACCCAAGTTGCTAAAGCAATTGGAGCAACTATTAAGAAAACCAACCAAAGCGCTCTCCAAGCCGATGGTGTCACCCCTCTAGCAGTAGTGGGAGAGGTACATCTAAGCCTAACACGTAATAATATGAGTCTACAACTAGATGCCCTAGTTGTTGACAACCTTGATGTTGATGTGTTAGCTGGGACCCCGTTTATGACTGTCAATGACACTTCCATTCGTCCTTCCAAACAACAAATCACTATCCAGGGGTCAGACATTTCCTATTATGGTTCACCCTCACCCAGTCCTACAACGAACAACATCCGACGTACTCAAGCAAGGGTCCTTCGTGCCCCTTCTCTATCAACCGTAGTCTAGCCTGGCAACTACCTAGAACTGGACGTTCCCAGTGACATTGATCCAGATGCCACTTTAGCTGTGGAATCTCGCCCAGATTGCTCAAAGTCTACTGGAAGTTGGCCCCACCCACACATCATTGAAGCTGTTGCTGGAAAGATCCGGATAGTCAACGACACAGATGAACCCAAAAGTATTCCTCGGCATGACCATCTGTGCCAAGTCCTCCCCACCCACACACCCAACTCCACCGAGCACAGTGTGCCACCCATTAGCACCAGTCTTCCACCACGCATCACACAAAACAACTCATCTTTTGTGAAGCTTGACCCTGATACCATTCTACCTGACAGCACACGCTTACAATTCCAGCGCTTACTCAAATCATACGATGAAGTATTTGATTCTACAATCTCTGGGTACAATGGCGCCGTGGGCCCCTTTGAAGCCGTCGTGAACATGGGTCCAGTGCAACCACCACAGCGAAAGGGAAGACTTCCCCAGTATTCTCGTAATAAATTAGTGGAACTGCAACAAAAGTTCGATGATCTTGAATCCCAAGGAGTGTTTCAACGACCCGAAGACCTTGGCATCACTGTGGAGTATTTAAACCCATCGTTCCTCGTCAAGAAGCCTAGTGGGGGGCATCGCCTTGTTACTGCGTTCGCCGACGTTGGACGCTACAGTTAACCACAACCGTCACTCCTACCAGATGTAGATTCCACCCTACGTACAATCGCCCAGTGGAACTACATTATAGTATCCGACCTAACCAGCGCCTTTTACCAGATCCCATTGGCTAAGGCTTCTATGAAGTATTGTGGAGTCGCAACTCCGTTCCGTCATGGTGTCAGGGCTTACACTCGATGTGCCATGGGCATGCCGGGATCTGAGACAGCCCTTGAAGAGTTAATGTGTCGGGTTCTCGGAGATTGCCTACAAGATGGCATAGCTGCCAAGCTTGCTGACGATTTATACGTTGGTGCTGACACACCCGAGGAACTGCTACAGAATTGGGATCGCATTCTACAAGCCCTCAAAAAGAGCAACCTCAAACTCGCTCCTTCCAAGACTATCATATGTCCTCGATCTACCACCATATTAGGATGGATTTGGACGCAGGGACGCTTATCTGCCAGTCCTCATCGTATCGCCATCCTTTCATCGTGTCCTCCTCCTGACAAAGTCCGTGATCTTCGTTCATTTATCGGAGCTTACAAGGTTCTCGGTCGAGTCCTACCTCACTGCTCGCACATATTAGCCCCACTGGAGAATGCTATTGCAGGTCAGCAGTCACAAGATCACATACAGTGGACCGATACACTATCCGAACTGTTCCGTTCAGCTCAGAAATCCCTTTCAACGCATAAATGTATCACTTTACCGCGATCATCCGACCAATTGTGGATTGTGACAGATGGTTCCGTAACTAAACGCGGCATCGGAGCGACCTTATACGTGTCTCGTAACAACCACCTTCTTTTAGCTGGGTTTTTCAGCGCAAAGCTGAGGAAACATTAAGTCACCTGGCTCCCATGCGAGGTCGAGGCCTTAGGCATTGCTGCCTCCGTAAAACATTTTAGTCCGTTTATTATTCAGTCGAGTCACCAAGCTTGCGTGCTCACGGACAGTAAACCTTGCGTCCATTCTATCGACAAGCTCCGTCGTGGAGAATTTTCAGCTAGTCCCAGAGTGACATCATTCCTCTCTACAGTTAGCAGATACCAAACAAACATTCAACATTTGGCTGGATCAGCAAACATTCCCTCGGACTTTTCTAGTCGAAACGCACCAGACTGCAACGAGCCACAATGTCAGATTTGCAATTTCATCAACACCACTGAAGATTCGGTTGTCCGTTCAACGACCGTCCAAGACATCCATCGCATGCCACGTCTTCCTTTCACGACCAGATCAGCGTGGATCCAAATCCAGTCAGACTGCCCTGATCTCCGACGAACTCATGCCCATTTGAAACAAGGAACGCGTCCCTCCAAGAAGATCACCAACCTCAAAGATGTCAAACGCTATCTTAACGTCAGTACCATTGCCAATGACGGTCTGCTAGTGGTCCGCCGAACAGATCCTTTATGTCCATCAACTGACTCCATTGTTGTCCCTCGCTCTGTCCTCGATGGCCTTGTAACAGCTCTGCATATTAAGCTTGACCATCCTTCGAAACATCAGCTTCAATTAGTGATGAAACGTTCGTTTTACGCCCTAGACATGGCAAATTCCATTGACCGTGTATGTGAAACATGCCACACATGTGCCTCGCTGCGGTCGTTCCCTCAGCCTTTCACACAGCATACCACCGACGATGCACCTGAAGCAGTTGGCCTCTCCTTTGCAGCGGATGTTCTCAAACGCTGTAAACAACTTATCTTGGTCCTACAGAAACAACCACTTCTTTCACGGTAACTTCCATCATCCCTGACGAAAAGAGCTGCACTCTTCGCGACACCTTGGTCACTTTGTGTAGCGGTCTACACCCATTAGAGGGCCCTCCAGCCATCATCAGAGTCGACCCTGCGTCGGGATTTGTTGGTCTACGCGACAACACCACACTCAAGAGTCTCGGTCTATCCTTAGAATTTGGTCGCGTCAAGAACATTAATAAGAATCCAGTGGCCGAGAAAGCCGTAGCTGAACTGGAACTGGAACTCCTCCGCCAAGCGCCCAACGGTGGCCCAGTAACGAACGTCATCCTCGCAGTTGCCACCTCCCGCCTTAATTCACGTCTACGCAGAGGTGCTCCTCTATCGAGTTCTGCACCCTCTAGTCCTCAAGATAATCGTGATGAGTCCACAAGAAGCAGTAACCGACCTCAACGTGACCGTCGTCCGCCTAAGTATTTTGAATATGACACTTAGTCTCCGTTCGCTTTGTAACTACATAGCAAATTTGTATTTTACAGTTGATCTACTCTAGCAAAATTGCGATAAGAACAAAAGAGAAGCAAAAGAAAAGATACCACGCCATACGTGGCTTAGCTGTTGACTTTATTATAATGTATGTTAATTCATATTAACTCCCATATAAGGATATGTCTTCCTTATTAGGGAATCACGCTTCTCTTATTATTCCTCTTGTTACTTCGGCTCTCTATCGTATAGCCATTGTTGTACTCTTTCTACTTTATATTAAACCGAGTTTGGTTATCGTTGTACCGAGTGTTTCCTTCCTGACTGGCGTAGCAACAGTTGTTGCTATGGCAACATGACTTTTCAAAATGGCTGCCAATTACCTTTCAAACTAATTAAATTCGAAAAAACTTTGGTGACCCCCCATTTTTTTTTCATAAAAACGTTTCTTGAAATATGAGTAATCAAAAGGCCGATTTAAAAAAAATTCTGTAACAAAAAAAATTAACAAATATGATTTTTCCGGGGAAAAAATTATTCGTTCTACAGAATTTTTTTAAAATCGGCCTATTGATTACTCATACTTCATACTTCAGACGAGAGGGCTAATTTCCCGGGGGCACTTACTTTCAAAATGGCGCACATCAAAGGTGCCGACACTGAGTCGGACTTCTGGTCAATCCTTATTCTGTGACCGGGCTCGGGAATGATGACGTAATAGCAGCTGTAACTGGCATGTATTAATTACTTGCGTAGAATTATTGTCAGCTCCATCAATTGTGGCAGTGTGCCAAGATTCTAATGTTTTTCTGGTACGGTTACGTCCTTCGTCGATTATTTGTGCGTTGCTAAAGTCAATTTTCTGCGAGCTTGTCCAAGCATGGTTGGCGATGTTTGAATTTTCGGCAAAGTTTTTGACGTTTCTAACGTGTTCCTTTTTCCTGGTTTCAAATGATCTTCCTGTTTCCCCAATATAACACCACGAGCAGTCAGCTCAAGGAATCTTATACACGACATTGGTTTCTTTTTCAACAGGAACTCTGTATTTCGGCGGTGGGAAATGTTGTTGAAGTGTCCGTATTGGTTGATTGGTGACTTTTATGTCTTGTTTTCGTAAAATTCTCGTCAAAGGTTCCGTGATGCCCTTTATGTATGGCAGTGTAGCAAACTCTGACGCGGATGGCTCCACCAAGTCAAAAAATATCTTTGCTAGTTCTTCGGGCGCGGGTGCTGAATTGCATTCCTTGGATTTATGTATTTTTGATATGACTGGTTTTGGGTAACCGTTGGCTTGTAAAGCATTAGTTATATGGTTAAGTTCTTCGGTCCTGTCTTCAGATGTGGTAGCTAGCTAGGTAGGGAGATGGCTCGGTGGATTAATGACTTGGCAGTGCTCAGTTTGTGTTGTTTGTCATGGTGTGAATGATCTAGGTATCTGTCTGTGTGGGTAGGTTTTCTGTAGACGGTAATGTGGATCGTATTGTTTCGTCGCGTGGTTAGCGAGGAATGGAAGTTGACCGTTGGTTCAGGGTCAATGGAGTTGAGATAAAGTGAGCCTTGCGTAGCCGGCGCAGGGTGATCGCCTGGGGAGCGCCTATTGTTATTTTTCGTGCCGTGCCCTAATTAAAACAGTGTATTTTTGGAAGTTATCAATTTCAAAAACTTGAGCTAAATAGCTTAATTAATTTGGAAGTTCATCGAATATTTACTCATTTAAAAAACACGTATCTAGAATTAACTAAAATAGTACAGTTATGAATGAGTATGTCATTGTGTATCAAAGTGCATCATTGATTCAGGAATTTGTGTGGTATATGTTTGCTGTGTCGGCGTCAGACAACATAATATTATTCTGCTGTTGCTATATGTTGTCTGGTTTACAGTTAATAGCGTTTGGAGCGTAATAGATAAACAACCGTTCAGACAGAGACCTGGGAACGAGTCACAGAGACAGGCACCTGGGTACGAGTTTAGGACGAGATTGGTTCACATTTTATAGTAATTCTCTCATCATTCTTTGATGATATGTTATAGTTAATAAAAGTCTTTCTCATACACGAAATGGACGAGGTTTTTGACTGAGATTTGAAATCTGGCTCATGGGAACTACTAATAAAACACCTGATTTGGTCTTGTTCCATCAATAGTCTTCAATTAAGCGGTATATATCTCTCTCCTCCACAGAGGCTTCCCGTGGAAACCAAGAGGGTCAGCCGTTCCTCACGTTGTAACCAATAAACTATTGTAATTGTAAGAGCATTGTAGGCAATAAATTATTGCATTGTAATGCTAGAAGAGGTTATTAATGAAAACCTCTCCCCCCCGAACCCCAGAAACCTAACCTCACAAAAAATGAATTTCCCGGGTGTTACCCTAACCCTAACCCCAAAAGTGTCGGGGGGGGGTTTATCCACCTCGTCCCTCCATCACTCCATCCACCCCTAATGTGTTCGCAAATTTATGGTCCTCCGTCGTTACCAAACATTGTGGGATGCGCAGTGAAGTTACAATGCAATAATTTATTGCGTACAATGCTCTTACAATTACAATAGTTTATTGGTTACAACGTGAGGAATGGGTGAGAGGGTATATATCATTAGTGTATCGCAGGCGCTGATTACAACGTCCGAATGAAATCCGAAGCCCGATCGTTTTATATTTCCGGAACGCACTCGGGTTTCTTTCGAATTTTTTTCCTAATTACCTGCCGTGGGACAGATTATAGCCTGGGGATGAGTTTACAATTTTACAACAACTGGAAGTAAATCGAATTTATTCTTTGGTGCAAAATGTTCAAAGGCAGAGACCCGTCAAGTGAAATTGTGAGTGAAGCAAATAGAGCCTTTGTTGTCGAATCTGGACCAGTATCTGTCAGATATCTCCCTTAATTTTTTGACAGTATCTTGTAATTTATATGAAATATGCCGTACAAAGACCTGAAATGTGTAGTTTTTAGTGTTTTCTATGACGTTTTATAATCTTCAAGTTTCTGTAAAATCTCCCCCAAAATGCAGGAAATGGCATTTCAGAGACTCTAGATTTCAAAATGTTCCGGGGGAGCATGCCCCCGGACCCCCCTACAGGTTTCTCGCGCCTTCCGCGCTCGCATTGCCCCCCCCCCACTTTTCGCAACCTGGCGCCGCCACTGCCAACACTGATTTGAAAAAACTTGCACGGAAAAATTAAAGAATATTTGGCGCGTACGGCGTACGTCACAAGCAAATTATTCACACGCATTGATTCAAAAGAAAACAATGTTGGCGCTTTATTTGTGTCAATTTCTTTTAATTTCCCTGTATAATTTGGCTGCGGCGTATTTTCTCTCGTGTCATTACATGAAAAAGTTCAAAACGTCTGGTTATACCTTTACCTCCCAAAGCCCCCAAACACAACTCTAGAATAATGCATATTATTTCTTTGTGAACGGGTGACATTTTTGCGTTGTAGTTGTACACATAAAATTCGGTTTCGTTTTCGCAATTTTTCTGAATAGCAGCGGTATAGAAACTAAAGCGCCATGGGGAAAAAATTCTTCCCTATGGATAAGAATTTTCCTGTTATTGTAGCTTGCAAGTGATTTTGAAACGATCAGACGAATAAATAATTTGATCACTGAAGCGGTCGGGCGAGTCATTCAGCGCAACTAATAGGTTGTCTTGTCTTGTCTTGTCTCGTGGGCTGTTGGGTTTTTTTCTTGCCCGACTGGTAAAACGGCCAAATTTCTAGACTTTTATAGTTTATTTCTCCTAGCCTGCGCCTCAAACGTCCTTAATAAATAAACATTTCTATTAGTGGTGCAAAACGTTTTAACGGCCCTCGCTCAAGTTAATTAGATTACTGCAACATGAAAGTGAGATTAGTAGCGTCTTCGAACACAGGTTCTCTCGCCGCTTTCAGCATTTCGGGGGGGGGGGGGGGAGCGGGCGGCGTAGGACCTCTGCGACCAGCCGGTACCAGATTTCTGTCGGTTTCTTGCACAAGATGTTGGTTTCTTGCTAATTCACGGATAACTAAGCCATCCACGTCTATATTAGTAACATATTTGTTGGTAAGTGATTATTATGACATGTTTATAATATGTCTTTCTTGTAAAAAAGACAAAATATACTCAGTTTTGCCGTTTAATATATCAGACGAAGACTGACGAACCAGAAGGATAACATACTTATATCAGCCGACGTGTAGCTCACATTGAAACAACGAACTTTCCTAGTTTGTCCACACATTTAACTGTAGTCGTGTAACCTTCTGCTATATTCGACATGTTTTCTACAACCCGCAGTTCCAAAAGTTATTGACACCCCCCTGATGCCGCCATATAATTATCATTGACACAGAAATCTGGAATCGAAGAGGTTCTTTTTTCGCTTTCTCTTTCGCTATCCGCCCGCACTCCTTATGTCCAGCTGACGATTTCGACGCATCTCCGACGATCCCCGACAAAGCCGATCTCCGAAAGAACCTCTGTGGAGGAGAGAGATGCCGATACAAGACCGCACCGCCTCAGGGCTACATAGCATCAGGCGACGGTTACTCGAGACGATTTGATGAGATTGTCTCTCACATCCGGAACAAAACTAAATGCATCGACGACACACTTCTATGGGCAGACAACCTCACCGAAAGGTTTTACCAGGCAGTTGATTGGCTCGACATCTGCGGACGCCATGGCATCACAATCAACCCCGAGAAGTTTGTGTTTGGCCAAGACACCGTCGAGTTCGCGGGATTCGAGATCACCACTAACAACATACGACCAAGCAAGAAGTACCTCGACGCCATCCGTAACTTTCCAAAGCCAGCAAACATAACAGACGTGCGCTTGGTTCGGCCTCATCAACCAGGTGTCATACGCATTTGCCGCAACAGAGCGCATGCTACCGTTCCGTCAGTTACTCAAATCTGGAACGCCATTCCTCTGGGAAGACAAACTCAACCAGGTCTTCGAAGATTCCAAGTCAGTGATCATCGGCGAGATCGAGGAGGGAGTCCGCATCTTCGACAAATCTAAGCCAAAATGCCTAGCCACGGATTGGTCAAAAACTGGCATCGGATACTGGCTCTTCCAAAAGCACTGCCAGTGCATATCCTCCGAGCTCTTCTGCTGCCCCACAGGTTGGAAAACAACACTCGTAGGGAGCCGCTTCACCAACGCTGCAGAGTCACGCTTTGCCCAAGTTGACGGAGAGGCCCTTGCCGTAGCCGACGCCTTAGACAAAGCCAGATTCTTCGTCCTGGGCTGCAGTGACCTGATCATCGCGGTGGATCACAAGCCCTTGCTCAAGGTGCTTGGTGATCGAACCCACGAGGATATCTCCAACGCCACGCTGCGTAACCTCAAAGAGAAGACGCTACGCTACAGATTCAGAATGGTACACATTCCTGTTGTGAGACACAAAGCGGCCGACACAGTTTCCCGCCACCCCACCGGGCCAGCAAATCCAGAAAAACTCATCTTATTAGACGATGTAGCAACCACCAGCGATGCAGTCATCCCACCCCCACTTGCCACCATTAGACGCTCCTTTTTGGCTGACATTCGCTGTGAAGAGCGTCCATCACCATCCTACTCCTCTACTATTAATGACCAACTGACATCATCTGCTCCTTCAGCACTGAGCACTATGGCAATAACATGGGACAGAGTCAAGCTGGCAACAACAAGCAACAAAGAGATCCAGCTAGTCTCCATCATCGAATTGGGCTTCCCTGAGTCTCGACGCGAGCTGCCACCAATACTCCAAGAGTACTACCAATTCCGTGAGCACCTACCTATACACAGTGGACGGTGTCATCCTCTACAAGGCCCGCATCGTCATACCACCCTTACTCCGGCAATATGTTCTGACTGTACTCCACTCCGCACACTAGGGCATAACCTCCATGACCGCACGTGCAGAAACAACAGTGTTCTGGCCAGGCATCACTTCAGCCATTAAAGCCTTGCTGGAAAACTGCAACTGCTGCAATCCCATGGCACCTTCACAACCCAATGCCCCTCCCTCACCACCTACACCACCAGCATATCCCTTCCAGTACGTGTGTGCCGACTTCTTCCACTAGAAGGTAGTGAACTACCTTGTTGTGGTAGACCGATACTCCAATTGGCCCATGATCGAACGGGCACATGATGGTGCAAAGGGCCTCATTAACTGCTTGCGACGAACATTTGTGACATTTGGTATCCCAGATGAGTGTGGAACCGATGGTGGTCCCGTGTTTACAGCAGCCAACACACGCCAATTCTTAAAGGAGTGGGGAGTACACAACCGACTGTCATCCGTGGTATTTCCCCATTCGAAATGCAGGGCAGAAGTCGGCGTGAAAACTGTCAAACGACTCATCACCAACAAACCAGCCCAAATGGTAGTCTTGACACAGACGCCCTACAACGCGCCATACTCCAGTACCGCAATACTTCGGACCCCGACACGAAGCTGTCTCCAGCCCAGTGCGTATTTTGAAGACGAATCAAAGATTTCATACCCATCCTACCTGGCCGATACCGATCCAGTTAACCATGATAAATCATATGGGATAGTGTATAATAATTTTGAAGGTAAGGGGGGTTACCAGTCACATTATTGATTTATATTCTAAAATTTGTAGCTTTTTAAAATCACAATGTGATGGATGGGATATCTGTAAAGTGCTGCCTAATGCGGTTGTGTTTTATCTGGATTGGCTAAATTCAGAATGCTATCCAATCAGCGTGCGTGAAGTTCTGATTATTCTAATTCGCATAACTCACAATCATAAACAAACAAACAAGAAACATAGCGCAAATTTACCTAAATACAAGCAGCCAACTTTTTGTTACAAACAGGTAATCACCATAGAAATGTAGTTTAGATCTTAATCAAGATGACTAGGCCCGTTGCCATCCGTGTATCACAAGATAGCACTGTTGATACGGTGAGTTAAAATTCTGAAGATATCCGAGCAACACTGTGCTGTAGTACAAAAGCTCAGCTTTAACATTACGTACATGGCGGTACCGGCAAATTACCAAAATAAAACGAAGTAATTTACGAATGTGAGACTTCTCTGTATCTACCAGATCAAATAAATTTCTGATTCTTGGCAAACTGACGTTGTTGTGGCTATTCTTCGAAGTGTTATATTTAGGTGTATTCAAGGCATATTTCTTGTTTGTTTATGATTGTGAGTTATGCGAATTAGGCTAACCAGAACTGGAGGCACGCTGATTGGATAACGCTCTGAAGCGAGTCTTTCAAAATAAAACACCTGCGTATAGTTTGGATCACCCCATCGAAATCCCACTCATCTCAGTGTGCCTTTAAAAAACCCCAAATTTTAGTATATAAATTTAAAATCACGGCTGGTAACCCCCCTCAACTTCAAAATACACACTATCCGATACTATCTGGCATGGTTACCTGCTTGTAACAAAATAATGCCATCAACGATGTTTTTGAGACACTTTTATCGAAGTTGGTCGTCCGTCTAGTAACCATGTGCGGATCCAGAACCAGATCGGTCCACATCCTACCAAATGGGACAAGACAGGCATTGTTATCGAAGTCCGCCAGTTGGACAAATACGTTGTACGTGTACCACCACCGGCATCTGTCATACAACCTCCACCTTTTACAACCCTTCCACCACCTACAGCTGAGAATCCATCTGCACCCACTGCAAACACCCGTGGAGTTAAACCTTCAACCAAGAAACCACCACTAGTTCTTAGGAGGTTAATGGACTACAACCAGAAAGGCATTCTCGAACATTGAGTGCCAAACACCTTAAGACAATCATCATTTGTCTGACGTTGTTGTGTTATGTTAAATATCAGTCTTTATCGCCCGCTTTCTACAGATCTTTCATATTCACGAGGAACACTAAAGACTTAGGGGGAGATAGATAATACAGCGTAATAGATAAACAACCGTTCAGACGGAGACCTTGGAACGAGTTTACATTGTGTTCACATTTTACGGTTCTCTCATCATTCTTTGATGAGATGTTATAGTTAATAAAAGTCTTTCTCATACACGAAATGGACGAGTTCCTATTTAAACACTAGTTTATACGCTTTCAAATCATTTCTTAAGATTTATTATAAAAATGGTTTGTTAAATGTTTATAATTGTGATGATCCTCGTACTTGGAAATCCGTTCCATCAAATGCAGAAAGGCTAGGCCTCTTGATACTTCTCCAAACTGCTGTCCAGTAACCAGCATATAAATGTTTTACTCAATCATGTCATTAGCGGTTTAATTAGATTAATTTTGTGTTTGTAATTCAGTTTCTATTATGGGATCGCCGTAATTGGGGTTACCTGTGGCGAACTCCCTAGCTCTGCTTATTTCTAATGTAGTGGCTGAAGCTATCATTAAATCATATATGCCATGCTGATTCTAGAAAATAATGTGTAGCTGTGGTGTAGCTGTTAACTTTGTGACACATAATATATGAACACAATATTACTGAATGGAAATGGTCTTAATATGCACAGTAGCTGTATATAGCTGTACAAATCAGGAGCAGGATCTTTATGTGCTCTCGAAGTAGACTGACTCATGCCGAATGCATCGCGAGCTGCGCACTTCGCGTCGCCCGTAACGTTGTTGGTCAATTGCTAGCACCTGTTTACAAAGATTGCTATGGCTAACACTATGGATAGTGGCGCTTTTAGTGCTTTTTCGTCGAGGTGATCAAATGTTTTTTTTAGTTATTACTGTTGCTTACTCCATGCTGAAGTCAGATGGAGCTGCGCAAAGAAGAAATATATCACCGTTTAAGCAAAATTTTAATTGTTGTGTGCTTTCCTTATTATTTACTGTTACGCCACTTTACGCCACTATAATGGTCGTTAACTCTTTCCTGTCCGAATCGGTCTTTAGTGTTTTATTCTGGCTAACGCCAGACGATTTTATTCACCTCTGGGGACGCCTTCGGACAGGAATGAGTTAGTGCGCATGCGCGCTACCATCTTGTCCAACATTTCTGGCAATGCAAAGAATTTTGATGTTATCAGCATGAAGTAGACACATGCACGTCCGCACTGCAGACCTATTTTTTTTTAATGTAAAGAGGTCTTATCAAACATATTCAGATAGTTTTACTTTTTTGTTTGCAGAATTCTCCCGCATACAAAATGTAGAATCGCATATGGTAAACAAGCACTCACAAAACACGAGATTGTAATTATTTTGCTTCAAATTTGGTGTAGATATACTCCATACTCCATAGGCATCAGTGAATTCATTTTCTTAGTTTATTCATGCGTAAATTATCTTTGATATCCCGCGGTTAATGAATAGGTTATTGACCTTGCATATTAAACGACCTACTATATCGCTTTAAAACTACGTCTAGAATACCATTTTTTTGTTAAATAACGACAAATATCGTCTGTGTCATGAATAAACTAAGTCGGTTAGTGACCTCGGTTTCGGTCACTAACCTATACTTATTTGAAAATGTCAAACTGAACAATTTCCCATCACTTTCAACCCAATGTTTTCTTCACTTGTACAAAAATTTTAGCAGATGCCATGTTTGATTTTTTTAGCCTAGTTTCCAGGTTTTGCTTGTGGTGTGAATATATTGTGGCTTGTGATTGGTCAGAATAGGAATATTCCAGTTATAAGACGGTTCGTCATTCGATAATACTACTAGTGATCTATCACCAATAGACCACTAGTAGCTCGGCGAATCAGAAAGCCTGATTTGTAATAGTCCACCAGTTGGTCGATACTAACTTGGAATGCACTGTATGTGCACAGGGAGCTCTAACATGTATTTTTTGTTTTAAACAGTATATACATCCATACACACATACATATTATATATAAATTACGGTATAGTAGTGTCTTTGCTCTTGCCTCTTGTTGCTCCAAAAACAAGCCGAATCAAGGATTCCAGGATTTTCTTGTACTCAACCCCCGCTCGGCCAACTCGCCATGCGGAGAGAATTAATAACAAGAGAAGGGAGGAAAGCAATTAACGTCATGGCTTGATGATCACCGCATATAGCATGGAACGGAAGTAAAACCTCGAATTTCAAATTCAAATTTTAAACGGATTAACGGAAGTTAGAACAGCTCGTAAATAATAAACAATGAATAAATAGTATGGACAAGCGATCCCCTTTAATTATAAATGTACAGCAGCAAGAAAAAAAATCATTAATATTCACTTCCGTTCCAATGTTCCATGCAATATGCGGTGATCATCGAACCATATCGAACTATATATACATCTGTCTTTATGATTCTGATCTTTTTCGTCAGATATTCTTCGTAAAACTTCGCACACTTGTTTATCTATGTTATAACATTACACAGAGCAAAAATTGTTCCACGTTTATAAACTGTGACAACCGATATGGGGTGATCATCAATCCATGACGTGTTGCTTTCCTCCCTTCTCTCTTTCTTTCTTCTCTCTGCCTGGTGAGTCGGCCGAGCGTGGATTGAGTACGAGAAAATGACCAAAAGGATCGCAGGCTCTGTGTAGGAGATTGCCTTGAATCCTTCTTGAATCCTTGATTCGGCCTGTTTTTGGAGCAACAAGAGGCAAGAGCAAGGACACTACTAAACTATACGGTAATTTATATATAATATGTATGTGTGTATGGATGTATATACTGTTTAAAACAAAAAATACATGTTAGAGCTCCCTGTGGTATGCGCATAGTGTTGTGTGCATATATATATATATATATATATATATATATATATATATATATATATATAATTATTATTTTGGCTTAAACCTCGATCAATTAATTTTATGTAATAGTAGGCAGTGGTCAAATAGAAAGCTACGCTTCTTTGATCACCGCACACTATCACTAGAATTATATTGATGTTTGTAAACTCTGTTATTAACTGTATATTATATAAAAAATTGCCTCACAAAAATAGAGTGGTCCACTCTAAGACTAATGCATTTCATAATAATCGATACATGTGAGATTATCATGAATAGGAACACATGAGATTATTAATTTTATTGGTGGCAGAAACATAGGCGTATGGGCACAAATTTATAGGGGGGGAGGCGAGAAAATTTTGCCCGACTGAAACGGCAATTGCCCGACTTTTGATACAAAAAAAACCACCTTTTCCTTATTTTCATCCTATTTTTTTACTTTTTTCCTATATTTTTTTATTCAATCGAAATCTGACAATAAGTCATACGTCAGTTTTCAAGATAATCATGCTGTCGGCCGAAAAGACCTCCATATTAATCAAATTGATATATGTTTAGGTTTTTCTTTACTTTTTCGAAGGCGGTTTATGTTGAGAAATATATTGTAGATTATAGCCGTCAACTCGATGCTATTCAACTTTAAGTGTGGTCGTGCAACATTGGAAACAGGGGCTGTTAGCTACGCCATATATGCATGCATGGGTGATAGGTCGATAGGTCTAGAAACGCTTCAGCGATCAGGTTGGCGCTTGTGATATTTTTCTTTGAGACACGCGGCAGGAAGAGTGGCTGACCGAATTCATACGCTCTGATCATGAGATGACTAAACAAAATATGTTCGTCGCTTATACCTTTGTCGGACTAAAGAATTATGAAGTCTTTTGGGGACTATTGAAGAAAGGTAAGTGTAGTATCGAAAGTTTCTATTTCTTTGGTAACAAGACGCCCGCTAGGCGTTAACTCGGGCTACTGGGCATGGGCAATGGGATGGTGATGTGGAGAACGAGATTGGTGGAGGAGGACATGTTACTAGAAAGCTAGTTAGAAAGCACACTCACTTGTTTTACAAAGAACAATTTTTTATTGACTACCATTATAAATTACTTACATGCATGGACAACCTAGATTGGGACAACATAGAAATGATAATACTGAAAGCCATCATGGCATTGGTTTAACTATAATATCTCGAACTATATGTAATTGTATGGTAATGTGACATTTTGTGCACATATTACACTTTAATATTTTAGTTATTGTTAATAAATTGTTTAGATGGTGTTCACAGATCTGGCATAACGATATCTGAAGGCCGCAACAGCACTGGTCTTGCTATATGTCAAGTTAGCATCACCATGTTCAATTGTACATACTTTTGGCATTCTTACATATAAGTTTGGTGTTCACATAATTATACTGTATAACTTTGGCATTGATACATATACTTAACCAGATATGTCAATGTTATAAAGTCATTTAATACCAGAGTAATAAATTGGTGGTTGATGGTTTAATAGTCCAACTCACAACTCCAACTGTGTGGTCCGAGAGGCCCATTACTTCAGACACCGGTGTTAATTTATTTGCTCTTTCATTAATACCAGATGTCAATGTTATAAAGTCATTTAATGCTTTAATACCAGAGTAATAAATTGCCGTGGTTGACGGTTTAATAGTCCAACTCACAACTTCAACTGTGTGGTCTGGAGCCCTTTACTTCAGATGCCAGTGTTAATTTGTTTGCTGTTTCATTAATACCATATGTCAATGTTAAAGTCGTTTAATACCAGAGTAATAAATTGGTGGTTCACGGTTTAATAGTCCAACTCCAACTTTGTGGTCGTAGAGCCCTTTACTTCAGACACCAGTGTTAATTTGTTTGCACTTTCATCAATACCACATATTTCAATGTTATAAAGTCATTTAATACCAGAGTAATAAATTGGTGGTTGACAGTTTAATAGTCCAACTCACAACTCCAACTGTGTGGTCCTAGAGGTCCTTTACTTCAGACACCAGTGTTAATTTGTTTGCTCTTTCATTAATACCAGATGTCAATGTTATAAAGTCATTTAATACCAGAGTAATAAATTGGTGGTTGACGTTTAATAGTCCAACTCACAACTCCAACTGTGTGGTCGTATCAGTGAAAAATGTTTCAACTCTGAGTTGAAAATGCTTTGCAACCACAACAGGATTAAGATTTAGCATTGAACATCTTTCATTGTAAGATAAAGCTTCAATTTGCTCATCAGTCATGTTTTTGCCTTGAGTTCTAGCTATAATCTGAAACAATTCAGACCATCTAAGATCAGCACATGATAATGTCATAAACCATGTTGGAATCCCAAGTTGTTTTACCATGGCTACTACTTCATACATAAATTTTTGCCAGTAGGGTGGTGTGCCTGGAATTTGCCTTAAAAACAATTAAATATGCCTGATCTTGACAAATTAAGCCTTTTAACTTGTTTACATCTGATTTTATTTGTGATGCAGTTACAGGTTGGCCATTATAAATTGTGCAAAGATAAATTTTGCATAGCGAGATCTGGACTCTGAATTATAAGACTCTGAGTTACTAGCAGTAACTTTTACAGATAACTGCAGATTATTTGGTTTCTCAAATGACTGTAAATTATCAAGCGACATGTTACTGCATGGTATCTGATACTATAAACATGTGCTCGAACAAAATCTGTGAATAAACGATTGATAACAAATACATATAGCAGACAATAATGCACACAGTTGATGAAACAATGAAAACAAACCTAATATTTACCTTTATATCACTGTTGTATGAATTGTCAGTTACTAACTTCAGGACTGGAAGACTTGGACATTCAGTTTCAAGGTAATACTTTCCAGCACAATACGTAGAGTATACGCAGTTTGTTAAAATGAACTTGATATTGATGTAACGTTGATTGTTTATACTTTTGGCTTTCATATAAGTACTGTTGGCATTCATAGATATTAACTTGGCATACATAGGTAACTTGGCATACATAGGTAACTTGGCATTCATATAGTGAAATAAAAGTAGCGTGCTGCGTAGGCAGTGTTGAAACAACAATCGAAATATAGTAACTTAGGTTAGATATACTGCCGAAACAGAGAACGTAGGAATCTAACGTTTCGAGCGAAGGCCCTTCGTCAGAGAGAAACGTGTTCTCTCTGACGAAGGGCCTTCGCTCGAAACGTTAGATTCCTACGTTCTCTGTTTCGGCAGTATATCTAACCTAAGTTACTATATTTCGATTGGCATTCATAGTTGGTTGATCGCAGAAGAACCCGTGTCGAAATTGCTCATACTTTAGTGTAGGTTCACTGCGATCGATAGTATCGGCGTGTGCAGTTGTAAGCATTGTGAGCGTATTTAAGAACAAGATACTTGCCAGCCACATAACTGACCCCAGACAATTCTAAGCAAGCAGGCAAGAACACTTCGAACCACTCAGTCGAAAAGAAAGAAGGCCACAAATCCACAATGCCACATGTCGTGCTAGATATAGTCACATGCCTCAGTTTCGCAAAGCTTATTGGTCAATATCGCCAGCGGCCGCGCGGAGGACTAATAACGCGACACATAAAAATAAAAATAAAAATAATCGCGCAACCTAGACTCGTCTACCATAGGTAGCCCGAGTAATAATCCCCGAGCCCGGTCGTAGGGCCGAAGGCCCGGAGCCCGGTGAGGGTGCTAATCTCGACATGCGTGGAGTCCACTTTACACGCGAGATGAAAAGCTGAAAGTAATTCTGAAACCTGTTTATATATATATATATATATATATATATATATATATATATGTTATATCAAATCTCGTCACTCAGTGGTCTCAAAATCATTTTAAAGTTAACGGTAGGGGATTTGCATTTATTTAGTATTATAAATAATTATATTTATTTAGTATTTATATATTGTGTAAACGCCAAGAACGGTATACAGTTTCAGTATACCTTGACCTTTTCCTTACGTTGTTTTGAAGTTTTCGCTTAACCTAAAACAATATACAGCTTCACTTTTTCGTGCTTTCCCTTTGCTCGTTCAGACCATAAGTCAGCTTAACTAAAGCTAACTTAAAACACTACCTTGGCTTATGTAGACGTGATGTTGTTCATTGACTTTGCATGCACTTTTTATTATTAAAAATACTCATGGGCTTTGTCGATTTTCTTGGCTATATTTCCAAATGTTCGACTGAAACGTGGTCTGTTTAATACTTCTTTCAGGAATCCGATTCTACTGAATTGTTTTATCTCAGACTCTATTATAAATGTAATTTTTTAATTCTGCCTAGCTTTGCAAAACATGTATGTATAGGGAAGCCATCTAAAGGCTTGCTAAAAATAATCCCTTTTGAAACCTCCTAAAAATATATATATTTTTTACAACCAGAATTTAATAATGAAATTGGTATGTTCAACTTCATTAAATCAGTTTTATTAGTCATCTTATCCATAAATTATATAATTAATTTGAGGATTATCATTTGTTTTTATATCTGTTTGTTTTTATATTGGCTGTATATAATCAGGAGTGCTTATTTTATTCAGGGGGTGGGTGGGTGCATGGGTGGGTGGGTGGGGGTGTTTCAAAAAAGCATGTAAAAGCGGGCGAGGGGTTGTTGCGTTTATGTATTTCTAGTATATATAGTTATGCTAATTTTTCTGAACTGAATGTTTCACGACTGTCGTGTATTATAAACATATAAAGTATCTACGCTGTAAATTTATTGTTGTTGGGTATGTTGAAGACAAATATATCAACTTGGTTAGCTAGAAACAAACCTAATTGGCACAGAAATCTTCTGTAAACGGCGAGTATTAATGAATTATAGGTATGCACGTGTAATTCAAGATCTTATGACTTATGGCATGCAAGGTTCATCGATTATCACTTATATAGCCCCGAAGTAAGTTTTATCACAAAGCAATTGAAAGTCAGTCGTATACTAACAAATTTTGAGAAAGACGTTAAGGCACTGATATTTTGGTTTACTAATACGGCGAAAAGACCAAAACAAGGAGTGCGTTGACTTATAGCGTCTTCGTTTATAGTACGTTGTTCCGCATATTATTATCTAATATAAATATTGTTGTTTGTATTCGACAGAATTCTAAATTTAAGAACTACTCTATAAAGATTATTTACAATTATAATATCAGCCACACTACATTACTTCATATAATGTTTTAAATCGCTGTTACTTCTTCTTAAATAGGCGAAGCTTTCAAGCATAGCGGAATACGAAAGTGCCTCACTTGCAGATATTTCCACCTGATACAATCAAGTGCTGCGGAGTTTTTCATTACAATGAATGTTAGTTTTATGTGTTTTTGTTACTTAAGAAATGGCTCATGGTTTAGCGTGCTCCATCGAGTTATGGATGTTTCCCAAGTGCATCCATAACTCGATGGAGCACACTAAACCATGAGCCATTTCTTTTATAACATAGCATTAAATCCTTTCACAAGCCGGCGAATCGTTTTGGTTGTTGTGTTTTTCTACTTTCGTAGCCAAGTCTTTTTTGTTCACTAAAATCCAACCAAAAGGACAGTTTAAACTCGGTTACCTGGACCCAGTTTATGTCTTCTGGGTCGTTGTTCTTTATTACTCAATAAAATTAAATGACTCGGTATTTTGATAATATAAAAGGCCATAAAAAGACCATTAAAACTCAGTTTTGTTTTGAAATTTTTCCCCGCGCTTTTTCCCCGTGCTCCATCGAGTTATGGAGCACGCACGACAGCCAATCAAAAACGTTGCTATATCAAAGCTATGTTATAATAATAAATATATAAAAAAATCGGCTGTTTCTTATTTATAATTGTCCAAGTCGTCCGTTTTTAGGCCGATTTTTGTGTTCTTTATTTGGCCATCGTAGCCCTATATAGCGTAATTCGCATATAATAACACATCTTAATGTGTGTAAAAAAAACACATCTAGATGTGTAAAAAAACCCACCTAGGTGTGTAAGAAAACACACCTTTTCAAAAAACACAGCAAAAGGTGTGTTATTTTGGCGACAAGCAAATCTTATCGTGTGTAAAATTACACACCTTTTCAAATTACACACCTTTTCAAATTACACACCTTAAGGTGTGTAAAAAAACACGGCATAAGATGTGTTATTTCGGCGACAAGAAAGGTGTGTCAAAACTACACATCCTTTTTTAGAGTGAAGGGTATCACTTAGCCATGGCTATATAATATAAAAGAGAAGAGTATATATTTGATTTGTCATACACGTCTATTTAATTTGGTCGTGAAGTAAAAGGTTTTAATTCATTGAACAGCTTAGGCTATGTCCACAGGTATATCGGGATTTTTTTGAAAACGCTTCTTTTTTGTTACGGATATTGACCTTCTACACGTAACAATGAAGCGGTTATCAAAAACGGAACTTTTCAAGGACGGTCTCCAAAGTGTAACTTTTTGAAAACGCCGTTTTCCTGTTCTCGTGTGGACGTGGATTTTTTGTAAAGGGATAAAAAAAGTTGAGTTTTCTAAAAAAATCTGGATACGTGTGAACATATCTGTTGTAGATTCCCAGCGCAGCGCCACCAATTCAAACATTATACTTTATTCATTGTAACAATCATGTAACATAATGATTCTTTAGTTGATTATAATAGGATAACTTAAGATCATGACATCATTGTATTATTATTGACGCATGAATAGGTTGTTGTTCAGACAACGGACATTGTCATCGTGTAATAAGAAACGAAGAATATGTAGCATATAGTGAGTCGCATGTTGAAAGTAATGGTGGTATGAGCTCAAGTGTAAAATCAATCGAAATCAAATAAATATAGAAAATCAATACAGTCCCTTGAGTGTCGAACCGGTGCAGTGGAGAACGAAAGGAAGGATCTGCAACACAGTGGACCTTCGAGCCGGAAAGTTGAGCAGTGAAGAGCGCGTGACAGTGGAAAGAAAAGCGGTCGATACTGCCCTGCCTGTGATCGGATTGAGAGGCTTTCATTGAGACTCATAGACCAAGCGACGCAATGGACGAACTAGCGAAGAAAAATAGAATAAGAGAAGGCCACAGAGGATCGGCGAGAAAACTTGTGGCAAAGATCGAGGAAACAGTACGAAGCGCAAGCCCCGAGAAAGACAAAACTTGGCTGAAACAGAATCACATTACTTTGAACGATAAGATCAAACTCTTGAAGGAACTTGACGAACAAATAATGGAAATCATGAGCGCATCCGAAAATGAAGGTGTTGAAGAGCAAATAGAACGCGAAATCGAAGAATCGGACAACGTGATCGCCGAGTTAGACAGAAGATCAGTCGAGATAAACGAATCGCTGATCAAAGGTCAATATCTGTCATCATCGCCGACAAGAACACCTGAGGCGAATCTTGATCGAAGTTCAAGTCACTCTTTAACAACCGAGAACGAATCCACAACGACCACACAACGAGTACTCCCGAAGTTAGAGATACGAAAATTCAGTGGGAAAATCTGCGAGTGGCAGGAGTTCTGGGATGCGTTTCGGGTTCGATCGGCCAAAACGACGGATTGTCGGACGTCGACAAATTTTCTTATTTGCGATCGCAGGTTTCTCGTTAACATCGGTGAATTACAAATCGGCGGTAGCTCTGTTAAAGAAAAGATACGAGAAGAAAAGCGCCGTGCAAAGAGCACATATATATCAATCAACTGATTCAATTGTCGTCAGTTTACAAAGAAAGAGACACGTCAGGACTGAGAAGGTTGTATGATACGTGCGAAGCGCACTTCCGAGCACTGAATGCTTTGGGAGTAGGAGAAACTTGGTATTCTACCAAGTTTCTTCCCGGTTATCATGGAAAAGTTGCCAGAGATGTTGCGTCTGACCATTACAAGAGGCGCAAACTTTCTGGAATGGTCCATGGAAGAGATGTTAGAAGCTTTCGTGAGAACTCAGGGAAACCCACAACGCCGTCAGCTCTACAGCAGAACGCGAACGTGAACGTAAACCCGGGCGAGAACGAAGTAAGAAGTATCACAACCCGCCAGTGACGGCTTCCGCTCTGTTGGCCAGCCAAAAGTATCAAGATTGCGCGTTCTGCTTAAAGAAGCACGCACACGAAGACTGCCAAGGAGTCAAGGATCCACGGACACGTAAGACTTTAGCTCATAAGTACGGTAGATGTTTTAAATGTTTAGTTAAGGGTCAGATCCAATAGTTGTACACTAAGCATTAAGTGTAAAGTTTGTGGGAGTGGTCACCACACTGCTTTGTGTGACTTAGGAAATAGGCAAGAAGCAAATAAGCTTGAGACAATTAATAGGCAAGAAGCAAATAAGCTTGAGACTGAATCACCTTCCAATGAAACTGTAACAAGTCAAACTAGTAGCTTGCACATAGGAATTGATGGCCTGGTTGCCTTGCAAACGGCATGCGGGATTTTAAGGGGAGAAGGGGAAGCTAAAGTGCGGGTGTTGTTCGATTCGGGAAGTCATCGTTCCTTTGTTACTTCTAAGGCAGCTAGCATCGTTAATCCAAGGGCGTTAAGACAGGAATTGTTAGGTATTAATACGGTTGGTGAAAAATGCCAGAATGCCAAACTACGGGATGTGGTCGAATTGAAGCTCGAACCTTTAAGTGGAGGTAAGGTTATACCTTTGGAAACATATGTGGTTCCAGAGATTTCCAGTATACGGAATGGGCATGTAGGGATAGCTAGGGAGGAACATTCACACCTAACTGGGATGTGGTTTCAGATGTGTGCATGTCTCAAGAGGAGTTAGAGATAGATATACTAGTCGGGGCTGACTATCTTTGGAATTTCCAGACAGGAGTCACAAGGATAGGTAAGCCTGGTGACCCAGTTGCCATAGAAACTGAATTGGGGGTGGGTGTTTGGGCCTTTGAGAGGACAGGAAGTAAATTGTAGTGGAACTGCTCGGGTGACTTTTGTAGCACAGGAAAGTGTTAAGTGGAATAAGGATAGTCTAGAAAATAACATACAGAAGCTTTTGAGTTTTGAAGATCTAGGAATACAGGAAGAAGATGACGATGGAAGATGGCATAACTTTTACAGGGAGTAGGTATTCAGTGAAACTACCCTGGAAAGAAGCCATGAAGAATTACCTGACAATTAAGCCAACAGCCTAGCTAGAATGAAAGGTCAGTTGAAGCGACTGAAAAAAGAACCAGAAGTGTTGAGTGAGTATGATCGCATAATCAAGGAGCAATCAGAACTAGGTATCATAGAACGAGTAGCAGATTTAGAGAAAGTCGAAAAGGCTCACTATCTTCCACACCAAGCAGTCATACGCAAAGATGCTGTAACAACAAAATTAAGAATTGTATATGATGCTTCTTCGAAAGAGGTTAAGACTGGGACATCGTTAAAACGACTGTTTACATGTGGGACCATCCCTCAACCCACTATTGTTTAACATTTTGATAAGATTTAGAGAAAATAGGATTGCCCTAGTGGGTGACATTGAAAAGGCATTCTTGAATGTGGAAGCAGATCAAAGAGACAGAGATTTCTTACGATTTCTGTGGATAGAAGATACAGCAAGTGAGAATTTAGAAATAGTTTGTTTATCGATTCTGTCGGGTGGTTTTTGGGTTGAATGCCATTTTTACTTAATGCAACGCTGAGGCATTACATTCTGAAGTATTTTGAAGCAGATCCACAATTTGTTCAAAGAGCATTGGAGAGTTTTTATGTAGATGACTTGGTGAGTGGGGAGAGTACAAAGGAGAGAGCACTCACCTTGTATGGAAAAGTCAAGGACAGGCTAGATAGTGGTGGATTTAAACTAAGGAAATGGTTGACCAATGACAAAACCTTGACGGAAGCCATTGAAATTGCAAGAGCAGGGTCAATCCAGTACTGACAATAATTGTAAATTGCATGAGGAAGAATCTTATGGTAAGTTATGGAAACTGAGGTAGTGGGTTCAAAAAGCCCGAGAGTTTTTGGAAAAGCATGGGAGTGTGAGACAGATGACCTTAAGTTAGATGTTTTACTTGTAGGTAATAAGGGACAGAACCTTTTGCCCACAAAGCGAAACATGTTAAGTACTTTGGCAGGTTTATTTGACCCTCTTGGGATAATGAGTCCAGTGATAGTATGTGCAAAAATACTGTTCCAAGAGGTGTGTAAGGATAAATTAGAATGGGATGAGAATTTCAAAGGGGAGTTGCTTAAAAAGTGGGAGAGTTGGTACAGTGATTTACTGCAGGCAAGACAAATTACCATTTCACGTTGTGTATATGGGCACCCTGTAGAAGAAGCTCTAGGATGTTCTCTGCATGGCTTTGGTGATGCCAGTAAGAAAGCATAATGTGCAGTAACTTACCTTGTTTATCGAACAGCCCAAGGTGTGTATGCCCATTTACTGACATAAAAAACAAACGATTGGAGCTTATGTCACCAAGGATTTTGGCCCAACTAATGAGCTCAGAGAGGCACTTGAACGTCAGGCCAAATTATCTTGCACTAAGTTCTGGCTTGACAGTATGACTGCATCTGCCATGGATAGGAAACAGGGGTGAATGGAAGCAGTTTGTACAACACCGGGTAAATAAAATTCTGAAACTCACAGACAAAATTGATTGGGTCACTGTCCAGGGGTTGACAACCCCGCTGAAATAGGATCCAGGGGGGATTAGCTACGCAACTGAAGGACAACCAACTATGGTGGGCGGGTCCCAAGTGGCTTTCTGGGCGAAAAGAAGGCTGGCCAAGACGTGAAAGTAAACACAAGAGTCTGGAAGTGGTGGAAGAGGAACGGAAGATCACTACAATGGTGGTTGAGGTTAGAAGGGTTACAGGCATTAGTGTGCTAATGAGTTTGGAAAGATATGGTAAGTTAGAAAAAGGTTTTAGAGTGACAGCATGGGTACTGCGGTTTAAGAATAATGCACAAGCAAGAGTGAAGGGATTTGAAAGACGTGATGGAGGATTTAGCATAGAAGAGTTGGTTGAAGCCGAAAATATGTGGATTAAAGAAGCTCAAACCTTGTTAAAGGCACAATAGAACAACATTCAGCTTAGTGTTAAATTGGGGTTGATAGAAGAAGAGGGAATTTTGAGATGTAAAGGGAGGCTTGGTAATGCCGATATGCAATTTAGTACAAGATATCCAATATTACCATGGGAACACAAGTAGACAGAGTTGATTGTCCTAAACTGTCACAGTCCAGTATATAAATACGGGGGGCGAGCAACACTGGGGAGGTTGAGGACAAAGTATTGGGTCCCAAAGGGAAGGCAAATGGTAAAACGCATAGTGAGTGGCTGTGTGATATGCAAGAAATTGGAGAGAAAGCCGTTCAACGCACCAGCAGTAGCTGACTTGCCAGAGTTTAGAGTCAGAGAGGCTCTGCCCTTTTCCAAGGTGCGTGTAGATTTTGCGGAACCACTTTTTGTACAGGATTGTGCTAAGCCAAAGGGTTCCAACAAGGTGTACATAGCATTGTTTTCATGTTGTGTGACACGAGCAATATATTTAGATCTAGTCAGCGACTTCTCTGCAGAGACGTTCTTGCGATGTTTAAGGAAATTTGCAGCCAGGAGAGGAATGCCGAGTCTTATAGTATCCGACAATGCTAAAACCTTTAAATCTGCAGAAAAAGCAGTTGAAGAGATTTATAAGCAGCCATAGGTTAAGTCTGAGTTAGAAACCAAAAGGGTAACATGGAGATTTAATTTGGAGAGAGCACCATGGTGGGGTGTGTTTTTTTTAAGAATGGTGGGTAGTGTAAAGAGGTGTCTTAGGAACGTTTTGGGCAATGTTAGGTTGAAATTTGATGAGCTTCACACAATACTAGTCGAGATAGAAGGTACATTAAATGCTAGACCATTGACGGATGAGTATGAAGAATTAGAAGGGGAAGTCTTAACTCCATCACATCTCATTCATGGCAGAGCAATAAATATTATGCCAGACAAGGATAAAGAGGTGGTGTCAAAAGTTAGTAGTTGTTTAGAGCTGTTTACAAATTATAAACTCTTGCTGTGTAACCAGTTTCTTAGCAACATTAATCCCTCGGGCTTTGGTCTCAGGGATATATTGTGCTATTAAACTTGTTCAGGTTAGGTGCTTAACATGCATGTACAGTACACTTATAAATATATTTGTAAAGTGCTAAGAAATCTAATCTCAGCTGCTTGTAAAATATTTACTATAATAAATATTGTATATTTCTTTCTTAACACTAATAATTTTTCAAATTTATTTTTTTTGGTGTCACAAAAGGTCATGAGACAGCAACTCGATGCAAATGCAGAAGTGCCTATACAACAAAATTTGGAAAGTAGAGAACATTTTACAAATTTTGTTGCAAGAAGGTGGGACATCCCTTCAGTTGCTGATGTGCTCTTGACAACCAGCATTTTGTATCACATGTGGAAAAGAAGATTGCATTAAGATGTTCCAACACAATGGAATCTTTGGGAAATCGAAAACATGGAGATACAAGTGTCCTGATAAAAACGACCTACCATAACTTTTCTTCCTTCTCCTGGACTGAAATTTATTCAGAGTTTCAGAGGAAATTTCCAGAACTGTGCACTATCCTAAATGGAATTCTAATTTCATCCAAAAATTCAAAGGACCCCAACATGCAGGAGAAACATACAAAACGATTGGGAGTAATTTATGCCAGAGCAGCACAAGCTTGAAATCCATGTTTGAGCCTGACAATATTGCAGATCAGAAGGTGAGTAAAACAATATGATATACTTGTCTGTCTAATATATCACTGGTTGATACATTATTATTATTGAACTGTTTTTGCATGTGTGAAAAATAGTACACAGTATATACCCAACATATATTTGCATGTATGGTATAATTATAATACATTACTAAGATATTTTTATTATATTATGCCATGTTGTTCCATGTTATGTTAATTCTGGAGACTAGAAGGTGTTTTCAAAAATAGAATTTCAATTTGTTGTTTTTTGCTATATAAAAGATTTAAGTTACTGCACTCAGAAAAATGTCGAGTTTCACACAGGCCAGATCCAAACCTACAAATGTGAATTAATCAAGATTTAAAGCACAAAAATACCAATATGATTATCTTACCAAAATCAAGCCACAACTACAGTCAACTAATATGTACATTAGCTCATTTTTCATTCATGACCGTTTCCAGCCAGTTGGGATAATTCTTTCTTACAAGAAGTCTCTTGATCTGCTCGATAGTGTTGGAGATATCACGTCAAAGAGTTATCCACGGCCATAAAAGAGGGGAAACGAGTGCGTTTTATTGGAGATAATGTGAACTATGCTGTTGGGATAGCAGAACAAAGGAAAGAAGACCAGGGTGTGTCAAAGCATTTACGTCATGCATTTGCTAGTGTAGCACTTGTGCACGACACTTACAGCAACAGACTTCTTGATCAATGATTCAGAATACCAGCTGGTCAGGGCAAACTACATCTACACAGATAACCAAAGTTCTTTCAAACTAAAGCATATCCCATACTTCACATTTCTTGACAGCATTCTTCCAAAGTTGGCACCACGAATGGGCACAGTAAAGAAGACGCAAGTTATTCCAATGCAAACTGTACTGAAGAATGAACAAGAATATTCAGATGTTGTTGACATATTGGAAAGATATGAAGAAATCATTGAGGAATTGTATAAAGAGCTGGTGTTGAACTGACAGACTCAACCCAAATTCATATTGGCGGTGACCAACTAACACGCGAAAGATTTTCAGGAGCAAAATCCTTGAAGGGCAGCTGAAAGAAATGTAAAAGATCAATTTGGGCACCTTCAACCCATCACATTTGAAACGTTTTCACCTTCTAATGGCATTCCTGCATGTCATTTTTGGCTTCTTATATTCAGAGAAAAAGCTCGAATGACGTAGGAACTATGAAATGCGAGATAAATCGTGTCATGAGAACACAAGTGAAGCCAGATGTAAAGGAAGCTTATGAAGCAGTTGTTTTCATTTGTAGATGCTCACCTCGTGGAGCTTGGCAGTCCCTACTACTCATGTTCCACCAACCCTAGAGACTGATGATGAACAAGCTCCAATGGACATTAGAGGTGTTTGGAAACTTGGTGGATACTGTTGCATGGCCCAAGTCAACATGTGAATGTTCGGATTCAGTAAATATTATTGGTAACATTTTCCTGTATTGTGCATATTGTGACATTGTGTGTTGCCCACTGCCCTTATAAATGCAACTTACAGTATATTTATTTACACATGCTTTATTTTATTCTTTTGATTGTAGTTGATGGCCAATATCTACCGTTGTTGCTAACCCTCGCTAATGGACAGCATCTCCAGATATGGCCAAAAATGGAGACCAAGCCTCATCGAAAGAAAGTCAAAGATGAAGAGAGTGACAAAGTCAAGAACTATGCACATTTGGTTGTTGAGCTTGGACTGCTTTACAAATAATTGTTATCTGTGTGCAAAAACGCAAGTCGAGACCGACTGTTGGCACTCCTAAAGTTCAGCATGGTGGTTTTCAAAACCAGAAACAACAACAGCAAATACGCTTTAGAAATCCACAAATTTCTCGTTCAACAAATCAGCGTGTTATCCAAAAGAGCAGTGGAGACAGTTGAAGCCATGTTTGTCCAATGCCAAAGGCAAGCCCAACAGATGTATACCTGCAGACCTGCAAATGGAATATGTGGTCAAAATCATAAAGAAACATACCAAGCACATGTATTCCAACACGACTGAGCAAACATCGCCAAACAGATACGGGCCTTGTTCAGTGTACATAATTTATCACAGCATTATGATATTGCCACAGATGTTATCTTTCGAAGTAAGCAGCATAAAGAAAACTAATCAGCTGGAGATGAATTAATGATGATTGAACTGACTTAAGGAAGCTAGGTCCATTCCCCTTTCAAGCCAATAGAGCACATCCTGCTTTTCCATCAATCAAGAAATCTATTCTACAGCACTGCAACACTGACCACTATTATTCGTGGTTGAAAGAACATATCCAAACTAACATGTACACTAACTAGCCTAGTAGGTAACTTCAGTATACCTTGGCTACAGTTCCTCCAGAATTTATATAATTATATAAGAAAAATAATTACCTATAAAATGATAAACCAACTTAGAGGGTGTTTATATGGAGGCGAGCGCCAGCCCGGGTAACCGAGCTACAATCTTGGACAAAACCTGTTGTTACACTACCCTCAAAAATCATCAACACTTGAATTAGATAATTTTACCACTTTAGCAAGAAAAATCCCCCGCCCCTGTGCAATGTTGTTCCTAATTGCAAGAAATCACTTTTGGTTCTACAATTTTACATTACAATTTTCTGTGTAGAAATCAACATTGAAAGAGGGGGAGGGGGGATAAACAAAAAAACACTGTACTACATTTAACAAGACTGATGCGATTTTTGTGTTAAGTGTAAACAACCGTTTTTGTCCAAGATTGTAGCTCGCTTTGCCGAGATGATTTTTATTGTGTTACATGAGAAGGGCTAGCTCACCTAGCCGGGCTGGCTTGCTAGCTTGTTGTGCTAATTTATCACTTCTGGTAAGACACGAAGTCTCATTGTTTTAAATACGAACTGTACATGAACAAGCAGAACTTGTGAATGGTTAATATGTTGAAAATAGAGCTGTGCCCGATTAATCGATTAATCGACTCTTTTTCGGCAATCGATTAATCGTTAACAGCAATCGAATCATCGACAAAAGTCAACAGCATGATACTAAAATGAGTTTTTGTTAAAAAGTTGTGGAAATATGAGATGGCATTGTGACATTCGCCCTGTTAAAAACAGCTATATTGCGTATCAAATATCGAAACGCGACTTGTTTCTTAAAAGCACACCTTTATTTGAAGGGACAAACAATGGCAACACGTGTTGATTTTTTAATACGATTAATCGATTATTAATCGATTGTTATCAACGATTAATCGATTACGAATATGGACCGATGGGCACAGCTCTAGTTGAAAAAAGCAGATATAAAGAAATTTTGTCGCGTGTACGAAGCTTTTAATGCCAGCCCGGGTAGGTGAGCCAGCCTGGTTAATCGTGTTTACATGGCAAAAAAACCAGCCCGGGTAACCGAGATCTCGGTCTCACAAAGCGAGATCTCGGCTAGGCGGGCTGGCTCGGTTCTCGTATACTGTAAACACAAAATGAAAACTAACAAGAAATAATAGCACAAGCACGATCTCGGCAAAGCGGGCTAGCCCGGGTACCCGGGTACCCGGGTTGCCCAGCCTCCATATATTAAAACACCCTCTTAAAGGATTAAGGTAGTACTGAATATTAATACTTATAATTTTATAATTAGATTAAAGATACTTTATACATTGATACACTACCATCACAGCTAGAATATTTATAATTAAACAATTATGTAATGTCAATTACTGGTGAAGTCTATAGTAACTGTTGTAAACATTCTGTATAGGCTAAGGAGATATATCTACTTCAACTTCAAAACTAATAAGCCCATAAAGGAATCTTCACTAGACTTTTACGAGTTATACAAGCCAAGTCACAATTAACACTAGCTAGCATGCTACAAGAAAACATTTATTTTTAGTTTGACTGTAATACACAAATGTCTATATATACTATAATACAAATTAGAAAAGTACATGTATTGGGTGATTAAGGTTGTAAAGATGTCATAAAACATGATTTAGAATACGAACAATATTGGCAACATATGCATGTGACTTAAATTCACGTGAGGGTAAAATCCGCGAAATCTTTCGTCACTTGTGATATTGTCCTTGTTTAGTAAAATATCTTGCAGTAGAGATTGAGTGACCCCTGACACCTGTTCTGCACCAGGTAACTGCATTCTCAACATCAATGTACTGAGCCAGTAATGAGTCCACTGGAAACCTGCTTAAACTAACATTTTCGAGTGTTTTGTTACGTCAGTCAAAGGGGTTTCAGTTAAACAACACGTGTTACACTTACAAATTCTCTCACAGATATCGCA
This sequence comes from Paragorgia papillata, assembly GCA_035771165.1. Lineage (NCBI taxonomy): Eukaryota > Metazoa > Cnidaria > Anthozoa > Scleralcyonacea > Coralliidae > Paragorgia > Paragorgia papillata. The sequence continues at coordinate 672,102 of JAWNZC010000455.1, read as the reverse complement.
GCAATCGTGTTCATTTTGAGCCCTGTTATCAAAAGGGGCATTCTTTGCTGCGAATGAAATCCTTCATAGTAGGTTCTACATGAATCTTGTTTGTTGAAGTAAGCTACGGCTGACGCCGGATAACCATCACGACCAGCTCGACCAACCTCTTGAAGATGCTGCGAAACAAAAAGAACACGGTTTCGAAATGTGCGACTCATAATTATAATTATTCCACTTTTGTCCTACTGAGACCCTCATCCCACCATGATAAACCCACAAATCTCAAAGTCAAAGGAACTGGATAAATTAATCATGTTAAAAAGGTAAACAACAAAGACAAAACAACAGTTGAGTTTAATACTTTCTAATGATTTTGGTACACAGTAGTGCAGAATCCTCCCGATCATTCAGGTACCAATCGGTTTCCCATACTGTACGCTTCGGTGGCAAACAAGAAACAATGTTTCCACTGTTCATTTCGTTGATTACGGTTTTTGTTTAACTGTCGACATAAAATATGTTAAGTGCTATGAATCAGATATTCTAGTTTAATTACACGTAGGTAACACTGAGAGTACTGTACATATAAGCGTCAAAATTAAAAATTATCAAATCCACAACTTGCGCAGTTCGGATAGCAGGGTACTGGTAACTAACCTGTTAAATTATTAAAATTATTAAAATTGTATATCAAGCGGGCGAGGGGTTTTGTTGCGTTTATGTATTTCTAGTTCAGCTTCATATTCCATGCAGTGGCGCTTTTAACTTTATTTCATGTACATGTATTCATATTGCGATTCAGTTACAACATCATCTTATTGATTCCATTTACGCAAAATTTTTTACTAAATTTTAAGCAATAGTTTTCGAAATATTGGTTCAAACTTCAAACATTGAAACGGCAGCTCAAGGTCGGAGATCAGGTTTCCAGATATTGGAAGTCTGGCTCTGATTGGTCAACAATTGGAAAGGAATTTACTGCTCGGGTAAGCAGCCGGTAGTTGAGGGGAGTGAGAAGGAACCCGAACTGACGGCGGCGAAGGAGACTATTCCTCAGGTTGAAACCTGCATTTTTTCAACTTTTCAAGAAACAGAAGAGAGCCACCTGGCAGTAAAGGTGGAAAATCTTCTATTCAATTTTGATTTATCTAGAAGTACTTTCCGTATGAAGAAGCATAGCGTTCTTATTAAATCAATATCTCATCATGTTCCAGAAATATTCAGGTTTTTGTAACATGCAAATGAGATGCCTTATGATGTCATCTACTCCACACAGATCAAACAAACTTCCTCAAATGAGGAATATATCAAGCAATAACAGTGCATATTGCAAAGTTTCAGCACAATCTACCTATTGTTTCCGTAGATATTCCTCCTCTACAGAATTAGTGGAGTAGATGACGTCATAAGTTATCTTACTTGCAATTTTTCAAAACCGAAATAACTTTGGAACAAGATGAGAAATTGAACAAGTGAAGACGCCATTCTTCCTTATTTTAAAGTGCATATACGAGAATTTTCATTTTTTTTTCTAAAAATCGGCCGTATTGAGACGATTCTAACGATATATAACACTCCTTCAACGGATAAAAACTGCCCGAGATATTTTGTTCTAAACATGGCGAAAATAGGTTTTTTTCAAAACATGGCCGGGAGAAAAGAGTCTGAGTCCGAATAAGGCTGGTGACGTCAAATCGGGACAAGCTGTATTTGCGACTACAGTTGTTTAGTATACAATTGAGGACGAAATACCTTCGCGGTGTGTTGTATTCGGATGTTTCAACAAGCCAGACCCTAAAAACGGTAATACTTCATAGGAAAGTTTACGATGAAGATTTAATACCAGAAGCAATAGAATGATGCCAATGTTAGGATGTTAAGGGCGAACGCAAAGATACAGTATGGCGCACTGTATGGTCTAAGCATTTCAACTGGCCAGACGGTTTCTTCGGAAACATTGTTTTCAAGACAAGAGAATTGAAGCCCTATATCCCGTGGCTAAAAAGGGGTGATATATTAGAGAAACCTGCTACCCACCATATTTACTGGAGACAAACGCGAAGGAAAGCTTTGAATTGAGAGTCAAGCGTGACAAGAGGATTCAATGCAACATGAGCAATTATAATCAACAAACTCGTTGCGTGTTTTTGATGCAATTATTTTAACAAACACGGACTCCAGGTAAAATAACTTTTTTAGATATTTAGAATTAGAAAGAAGTGCTGCTGAAAAACCACAACCTTGCAGATCATCTGAATACATCGAGCATGAAAATATAATGAAAACAATACAAGCATACGTCGTTATGTCGAACATCTTGTCAGCTGCCTTAATTCTCGCGTTACATGAACCACTGACTTAAATTTTTCTCGAGCTCAGTTACAGTTTACTGTGGTTGGTATGATTAGGGTTTTCTGCGTATTCGTATCTATAGAATAAAGCTACAGTTTGGAAGATCATTAAAATTGTATTCCTGAAATGCCAATAAATATTAAACAGACTCTGGAAATTACAGAAACGGAGATAAATACAGAGTTGCCTACGGATGAGGCTAGAGATGAATATGTTATAAAGGGCTTAAGGCACAATTATCCTCAGCTGTAAGAGATTTACGTAAAAGCTGTAAAGAGAAAAATATCAGTGGTCCCTGCGAGAAGACATGCAGCTGACAAGGTGCTTGACAGGACGATAGCAGACTGTTTGTTTTGTTTTCATTAAATATTCAAGAGTAGATGTATATTTCAAGGGTATGGACGATTGGGATTTTTCAGTGGTATTTGACTCTTCTTCGTATTTCCTAAATATCTAAAAAGTTATTATACCGAGGGTCCGTATTTGTGGAAAAAAATGCATTAAATTACAATATACAACGGGTTTGTTGATTTCTCACTGCGTGACTCGGATCGCTCGCCCTGAAAGCGCTTCTTGGTGGTCGTGTGGAGCAGATGCGGGTGTGTAGAACGTTACTCTAATACCATCCATTTCTATACACGAGATATAGAGCTTATCTTGTACTGGAAAACTACTCTTCCAGCCAGGGGTTTTTTTAAAGAAAAATTTAGAACTGCACATTTTGTCATACAGTCACAACATGTCATAGCATGAAATTTAACTCGCGCAAATGGCACAATTTTATTTTTATTAATAAACTTTCATTAACTCATTCTCGTCCATACAAATATGAACGATGCGGACTTTAGTATTTCAGTTTGTCTAGTAACGCCAGGCGATTTAATCCTCCATGGGAATGTCCTCAAATGCGATCTGACGAGAACTAGAAAGGGTCAATTTCTATTATAATAATTCGACAATATTTGCATGGTTATAAAAAAGTAGAAAGCTGATAAGTCTCCTGGTCGTTCTCGAATGCTCATTGAAACCGAAAACCTCAATTTGTATGTGCAGTACAACATGCCGCCGATGGATCAGTGGGAGCCTAAACCAGCCGTGATGAGTTGGATGAATGAAAGAGAGCATCGCATCCGAGACCGTTCAAAAGGAAAACAACAGCAATATTTTAAGGGAATATTTTCGGAAGCTTCGAAATCCGAGCAGAAGTTGACAGATTGTCAAGAAGAACAGATACCGGCGAAGAAAAAAAAGAGAACATTTTAGTTATTGTTAAGTAAAGAAAGTTGTCAACAACAACTATATTGTTAAGTTTGTTATGTTATGAGAAAATAAATATTCTGCTTCTGCTTTTGTTATTGAAGCGATATGTATTCCATTACCTTCGATTACTTTAGTTTTCATCTGCACATAATTTTTTTTAGAGTTGCACAAATTGATTTAGAACTGCACATTTTGTGTAGAACTGCACGTTAAAAGGAACCCTGCTTCCAGCGAAAACTGACATACTTGGGAATCGACTGGCTTACACTTTGTGTGCGTTTGCGCTTAACAAGTTAACAACACAAAGTTGGCGTCTTTCTCTTGCCTCCAATCTTAAACCTTTAGTGTAAGCCTTCCTGTGAAGTGTTATACCATTCTCTGAGTTTATGCCATTAACTGGTTTGTTGAAACACTCGAATAAAACACACCGCGAAGGTATTTTGTCCGCAATTGTAAAGTAAACAACTGTAGTCGAAATTACAGCTTGTCCCGATTTGACGTCATCAACCATACTCGTAATCAGACTCTTTTCTCCCGGCCATGTTTTGAAAAACTCGTGTTTGGAACCAAATATCTCGGGCAGTTTTCATACGTTGAAGGAGTGTTATATATCGTTAGAATCGTCTCAATACGGCCGATTTTTAGAAAAAAAATGAAAATTCTCGTATATGCACTTTAAGAACACTTCTAAATAAAATCAAAATTGCAGTCTCTCAATTCCACTGACCTATATCTACACACGTAAAAACGCGCAAGCTGTTACACGCCTGTAAGCAAGTTGTTCCAAGGCTGTTCAGCAGGCTGTCATTGTGACGTGTTCCCACTGGTTGTTGGCAACTTGGAACAAGGTTGGTGATTTCAACAGACTGGTGACAAGTGATTCCAACAACCTGTTACCACTTCTCTGCACTCAACAAGTTGTTAATCAACAGGTTGATGCTGTTAGCAGCTTGTTGGATGAACAGCATTGTCAGAACCTGCAAACAACCTTGCTACCAACCTCGTACCCAGGGCCATTTGTAGGGAACTGGGGCAAGATGGCGGGAACAAATGGCCCTGGTGGAGGCTAGGCTATCTCAGCCTCTGATTGGTCTGGAGCTTATGGCGTAAATCAGACGGTTTGATTTTATTTTATTTTTTTAAATTGTATTTCGACCTTGTCGGTTGTTCCTGCACACGGCACGGGAAATTATATTTTAAACCATGCAATAATTAGGTGTAATTAGGTATAATTACTGTATAAAGAACTGAGTTCTAGTTAATAAAATGCGCAATATACTGCGCATTTTGAGCTAGCCTCCACCAGGGCGATTTGTTCCCGCCATTTTGTTTTATTCGCCATCTTCGCCCAGTCCCCTACAAATAGCCCTGGGTACGAGGTTGCCTTGCTACAAGCCTGTTGAGATAGCATTCTGTTAACAAGCTGAGTACACTTACATGTGTAAGTGCCATGGGTGACCAATCCAAGATGCCCATTTATGGGTCCTTTCTCCCATAGTAGTAACCGCTGACCTTTTTCGCATAAATGAATTTCTAACTGAAATTAATCAACTTGTGGGTAGGTCTGAGGCCCTGTGCCCACAGTGAAGTAAATATATTGACCTGAGAATATGGTCAGTGGTCACTACCATTAGAGAAAGGACTCATATAGTCATATTTTCGCAATTTTTGTTTAGTCATTTAAAAAGGAACACGCAGTCAAGTTATTTCAGTGCTCAACCCCACCCCTCATTACAATTATCACCTCATAAGTCATACAGTACATGTAAGTGATGTAACTACAGTAACACTGGTGCTGAGACAATCATGATCAAGTAAAAATGCAAGTAAAATGGGTAACACGTCATACGAGATTGGTGGGTGTCACAATTGACAATAAGCTAAATTGGACACAACATATACTGGAAGTCAAGAAAAGATTGGTGTGTAAATTGAGCATATTAAAAAGAAGCCAATTCTTGACCTAGACAGTCTCTTTTAGATTTAGATTTTAAAGTTATTATACCTTCTGTTATATACATGTATGCATTGCCAGTGTCTGGCGGTTTCACATGTAAAGATAATTTTAACTCATTCGAACGATTACATTGTAGAGCAGCAAGAATTATTTATGGTTTTCCTAAAGATAAACCTTTCGAGGATGTTCTTAAGGAAGCAAAATGGAATACGCTATTTTACATGTATACTGTATGTATAAAAATAATGTGCTTAGCAAAATTAATTTATAAGATTTATAAAAATCTAATACCCAGCAGCAAATACAATCTCAGATCTAAGAACAAACTCATTGCACCACGCTTTAACACTTATTTTATGAAACATTCAATTGCACATCGAGGCTCAATCTTATGGAATGCACTGTCAGTGTCTTGTGATGAAGATAGTTTACAAGTGTACAAACGTTTTGTACAAAGGACGACACTCCCCTAAGAATGGACTTTAATGCCTTATCAGTGTAATCAATTCCAAATTTTATGCCTGATTTTATATTGTGTTAAATGTTAATTATCTTTTATATAATTTACTTTACCTATATTATTTTGTAGTTAAAGTAGACTTAATTAGATTTATTACAATTACAATAGCTTAGAATTTAATACACGACCCCAGAAGTGGCAAGGCTTAAACTCCATGGTGTTTAAATAAAGCTTATTGTATTGCATAGCATAGCATTGCATAGCATAGCATAGCATAGCATAGCATAGCATAGCATAGCATAGCATTGCATTGCATTGCATTGCATTGTATTGTATTGTATTGTATTGTATTGTAAAACCCATGTTGCCAAAGCAATTGGAGCTACAATTTAGTAATATGTTCTCAAAAGTAAAATACAGTAAGTCTGTCATATTTGAAAGAACACTTAAAATGTCAGAGTAACATCTTTTTCAGTTCTTCATTTCTACGCTTTGTTGTCGAGACATTTCGGGTTGATAAATCAGACTCAGCTTTATTAATAAATATTGTCAATGACTGTGCAATTAACATCCTATATACACATACACCTTTCAAAAGATTCCTAAGCCCTGCCTACATGGCAAAAAATACTTGCAAGTGTCAAATCCACTCCTGTTGACCACACTAAAAATAAAATGCTACTCACAAAGTGGTATGCTACTTACATCAACTGAGATTCACTTCAAATGCTATAATGTTCAACCACTAGTTTCAGAATAAAGTATACATGTATTATATACAAATTCACTTACTTCAGGCAAACTAGACAGAACCACCTTGATGAAATTCAGTCATATGTTTTACCAATGCACTGGCTAAGTCAAAGGTGACATCACACTTTAAACATATGTACTCCATCCCATTTGGTTCCGTGGCTTCAAGTTCATGAGTGAATACATGTCGATCAAATGCTTTGCAATCCAAAGTCATGTCACAGTGATAACACTTGAATATTTTGTCTCTAGTATGTGTCTTTTGATGATATAGTAAACTAGCACGGTGAGAAAATGCTCTGTCACAGCTATCACAAGCATAAGGTTTTTCTCCAGTATGCTTTCTTTTATGATGTAGTAAGACATGTGACTGAGAAAATGTCTTGGCACAGATATCACACCTGAAAGGTTTCTCTCCTGTATGTGTTCTCTTATGAGATTTCAGGGTAGAAAGACGAGAAAACTTTTTATCACAAACATCACATTTAAATGGTTTATTTCCAGTGTGTGATCTGTTATGATCCAGTAACTGATATGAGTGGCAAAATGTCTTGTCACAAACATCACACTTATAAGGTTTCTGTCCAGTATGTGTTGTTTTATGATCTCGTAAGTTACTTTGTTGGGAAAATGTTTTGTCACAGACATCACACTTAAACGGTTTCTCTCCAGTATGTGTTCTCTTATGAACTAGTAAGGAACTTGAATAAGAAAATCTCTTGTTACAGACATCACATTTGTAAGGTTTCTCCCCAGTATGTGTTCTCTTATGAGACAGTAAGTTACGTGATTGAAGAAATGTCTTGTCACAGACATCACATTTGAGAGGTGTGTCTCTATGTATTTCTTTATGATAAGATAAGCTAGTTAAACTGAGAAAACCTCTTGTCACAGACATCACACTTATATGGTTTTCTCTCCAGTATGTATTCTTTTATGACGTACTAAGTTGCTTGACTGGGAAAATTTCTTGTCACAGACATCACACTTAAATGGTTTTTCTTTGGTATGTGTTCTGTTATGATCTAGTAAGTGACTTTGTTGGGAAAATATCTTGTCACAGATATCACATTTGAAAGGTTTCTTTCCAGTATGTGTTCTTTTATGAGACACTAATTTACCTGCTTTAGAAAATGTCTTGTCACAGACATCACACTTAAATGGTTTCTCAGCAGTATGTCTTCTTTTATGAACTATTAAGTTACTTGACCATGAAAATGTCTTGTCACAGATATCACATTTGAATGGTTTTTCTCCAGTATGTGTTCTTTTTATGATATCGCATGCTACTTGAATAAGAAAATGTCTTGTCACATATATCACATTTGAATGGTTTTTCTCCAGTATGTGTTCTTTTATGATCTCGCATGTTACTTGATTGAGAAAATGTCTTGTCACAGGCATCACATTTGAATGGTTTCGCGTGAGCATGTGTTACCATATGGCGTCTTAAACTTGATAAATAATCAAATGTCTTGATGCAAGCTGGACACCTATGAGACTTTTCTCCATTGCCAGAACTTCTTTTAGTTGAGCTAGAATCATTACTCATTGTAGCTTTATATTCACGTTTAAGACAGTTCTTTACTTTATTAATGCTCCCCACTGTATTCTTTTAACTTCTACCAAAATACGAATGTGAAATTCGACACGACCAAACCACAGGTTACCTGCACTTCCTGTCTTCTTGGCCAGCGTTAACATCCCGACCCTACTATGTACTACATTTAGGCACCGTTTTAAAGGTTCGTTTAACGACATCAAGTAAAAATATAGAGGAGGCGCGGCCAGGTAAAGATATAATTAAATAAAAGAAACGTTCTCTGACCAAATGATTTTATTACGAGCTTCCGGCTACCAATCTGTAGCCTTCGACGGGTGAAATAAAAGTGGGATAGTGACAAAACAGCGCGAATATATATATATATATATATATACATATGATGACGTAATAGCAGCTTAGCTGGCATGTATTAATTACTTGCGCAGGAGAAGCGAGTATTGTTTTGGTAATGGCTTAGAATTATTGTCAGCTCCATCAATTGCGGCAGTGCGCCAAGATTCTACTGTTTTCCTGGTACGGTTACGTCCTTCGTCGATTATTTGTGCGTTGCTAAAGTCAATTTTCGGCGAGCTTGTCGAAGCATGGTTGACGATGTTTGAATTTTCGGCAAAGTTTTTGACGTTTCTAACGTGTTCCCTTTTCCTGGTTTCAAATTATCTTCCTTTTTCCCCAATATAACGCCACGAGCAGTCCGCGCAAGGCAGTGGCGTAACTTTAGGCTAGGGTGCCCCTGGCTCAAACTGAAAAGGGCCCCCGACCCGCAGGACCTAAGAAGCGAAGCCCCCGAATTGAATTTCACATTCCCCAGAAGTGCATTTTCGGCGATTTCCGCGAGGTATTTTCCAAAACATTAATCGGTATAACAAGAGGAAATTCATGATTATATATATCAAACGTTTGTTGGATTATAAGAATATTTATCAACCCGTTAATACCGGCCGGTAAAGCCGTCTTATATCAAGAATATAGTCAGTAACGAAAATATCGTAATCACGTAACTACATACAAAACAAACTAACCTGACTCTTACACTGCTGCATTAACAGCAAAAATAAAACAATTTGTTTTTATGATTTGGGTGAACACAAAAATGGTTGGTCTAACTTCTAACTGCATGCCCCAAAACGGTAATTTGACCGTGAGCAAAAGGCGTGGGACAAGCAGCAGAATTAGCCCGCTAGCAGGGAAGGGGAGGGGGGGGGGGGGGGGGGGGAGGAAGAGAAATATTGGAAAGAGAGGGAGGGCCTGCAACTAAACCCGTGTATTTGGCCATCCGCCCCCAATTTTGATTTGTCAAAATAGACCAGTTTTGTAAAAATCATTTCCAGTATTTTCCGTCTAGGTGCTGTAAACGCTGTTTTCCATCCCGTTCCCGTGGAGCGAGTACGTTCCCGCGTCTTTTGAATATAAAAGATGGACAAGTCAAAACATAAAGGAAGAAAACATAAGGAAAACAACCCAAACGAAATATGCAGGCTTTGTGGAGCAAGTCTCAAGGTGTATTACGGGTCGTTGTGTCGAAAAAGTTGTTTAAATCTGTTTAAAAAGTCCGAACGAGAAGGTTTTGGAATTGTCTTGGCTGACTGTCTATGCGAAGTTGGAATAGACGAGTTCGATTCGAGGTTACGGACGCCATATTGAAAAGGGGGCAAAGAGTCTGGGGCGAGCTCGGTCAAAGGGGGCAAACGCCATATATTTTCATATGTAAACTTCACGATTTTTGATCAGTGGGTGAATGGTTTACGCTTGTTTTGAACGATTTCGTGTCCGTATCGTTTTGTAATTTCTGTAATACTTCAAGGAAACGTAGGGAAAGCTTTGTATGTTATTTTGGAAGCTTTGGAGGATTCTAAAAGAAATCGCGATGGTTTGTTGAGGAATTGTATGCGAGCGCTTCACTGATTTGGTCATGAAAATATTATTCTAGACTCTCTAGGTTCAGTTCACGTCCTTAAAAGTGCAATCTATCACTAACATTTAGAATACCTGCTCGTAAATTATTGGCTTGTTCATCGCTCCTTGCTCTGTATCAATAGGCGCGTGTACATACAATTCCTCAACAAACCATCGCGATTTCTTTTAGAATCCTCCAAGCCTTCCAAAATAACATACAAAGCTTTTTCTATGTTTCCTTGAAGTATTACAGAAATTACAAAACGATACGGACCCGAAATCGTTCAAAACAAGCGTAAACCATTCACCCACTGATCAAAAATCGTGAAGTTTACATATGAAAATATATGGCGTTTGTCCCCTTTGACCGAGCTCGCCCCAGACTCTTTGCCCCCTTTTCAATATGGCGTCCGTAACCTTGAACTCGTCTATTAATATCCAACAACTCCACAGTATTCGCAAGTGGTTTGTAATCGTTGTGCGAGAAAATTGAAGAACTTATATCAGCTGTACAAATACGTGAGGGGTGTATTCTGCGAACAGTACGTGAGATTTTAATTCAAAATCATTGCACATCAGTGAATTGCGATTCTGTTTAATACAATAATATAAAAATTTAACAAGGTTGAAAAAAAATTACATTTAAATGGAGACTTGATACATCATATTATCAGTAGAAATACAAAAATTGGAATTCGAAAGATTATGTGTAAGTATATAATGTAGCTATAATATATTATAGTATAATATAATAGCTGCACGCACGAGATTCCAAAACGAAAATCTTCTGAAGCCTTAATTACACCCGAGAAAAAAGACAACCGAAAATATATACGAGTTCACTCTCCGCTTCGTGGACAAGCAAGACGCAAATCCTTGCCATTCTCAGAACGTGATAGTAACAACCTGGTCTCTCAAAAACCTAGCATAGACTCTAGGCTGAACTGCCTGAACATTGACGACATTGACACTTCTTCCGGATTCGGCCTGAAAGTTGCAATTGCCTTGTATTAAACACGACACATTTACCCCGGGCCAGGCCAAGGCCATGGCTTGCAGTGTAAACACGGCTATAATATGTTACATTTAGCAAGAAGTAGTTCAAACAATTATAAAATGACTATTCTTTGCTGCCAATTCTATGCACCGCCAACTATTGGCGTGGTGAAACGTATTAACCTAACCCGTATTACATGTTTTGTCAAAATATCTTACCGTAGTGCAGTAGTGCACAACAGAGGCACTGAAGCGCCGGCAAAAGGAGTCGTCCTTCTTCAAGTGATTCAGAAACCGCTCGTCTAGCACACTTTTGGCTGAAGCGTAAATCAGCTTTTGATCCATACCGTCAAGATCGTACAGCTTTTCGGCCAGATTGCATGCTGTCAGTCCCAATGAGGCAACCTCCATAATCTGGTCTTTAATAATGCTCACTAGAGGAGCGACAACGAGCACAGATTTCGTTGGTAATAGGAGAGCCAATAGCTGGAATAGCGAGTATAAAACAGCTATCAAACGTCGCTCGAAACTACCTCCGTGTTGACTCATGGCGTCCATAATTTGCAGTGTTTTAATCTTACTGTAACACAGTGGCGCCAACACGAAACATGCAAGTCAATCGGATCGATCTGTGATCGGATGCTGGCCAGGTAACTGGATGTTTACGAAACGGTGGAAATTTACTGTTAGCCAATCAGTATTTAGCGTTCAGAATCTGAACGTTAAATGGCCAAAAACACGGGTTTAGTTGCAGGCCCTCCCTCTCCTCCTCTTTCCAATTTTTCTCTTCCTCTCCCCCCCCCCCCCCCCCCCCCCCCCCCCCTTCCCCTGCTACGCAGGATAAGCAGAATAGAAATCCATTTTCGTATCTTTATTAACCTGTTGCAACGTCCTGTATTTTCTATGAAACTGTTTGAAACTTCGTGCCAATATGTTGAAATGGACAACTGGGGCAAAAGGGATAAATAAATATTTGTATACTGAAAAACAATACGAACAACAACAACAAACTATAAAAATTAGCAAAAAATAAAAAATACTACAACTACAATATATTATTCACAATAACAATGACCAACAATAAACTACAAATAATCCACACATCAATTTTAATAATCATACTGCTGTCATGGAACACAATGTTATTTAATATATAAAAAATATCTATACTTAAAAAACTCATTAATAATTCATGAGGAAAACACAAAGAAAAATCATAACCGTATCGTGGTTTTATATCTGATAAAATTTTCTCCTGATTTACATAAACTTTAGCTTTGATTTTCTCGCCTTAGACAACGTTATTTTTCAAAATTACTACGCCAAACGAACTTACCAAATGGTGATCGTTTTTTAAGCCATTCAAAACACTCGCAGAACGTGTTTTATCAGATCTAAAACACTCGGCTTCGCCTCGTGTTTTATATCTGATAAAACACTCCTGCTCGTGTTTTAAATAGTACATATCAGGCCTGTATACATATATAGCAGATCTTTAAGAAAGTTCAGGTACATTCTGTAATAATATTTACAGAATGTATGTAGGCCTGATATGAAAACAATTTTTCCAGAATGGTGTTTTTATACAGCGAGGTCAAGCGTTTTGGACCATAAAAACAGACAAATACCAAATTTTACTCTTTAGTAATTGTCCACCACTCATTCTACACTTAGTCTAAAGAATAAAGCTCGAAATATTAGGAAACTTCCAAAGTTCTTGAGAAAAAAGCAAGCTTTAGTGGCGAAAGGCTCTCTTAAATTTATTAGGCGCCATCTTAGCAAAAGCCGAAATACCATGGTCGGTTCAACGGCGAATATCTCGAAAACGGTTGAGAGGTTACCGGCCGTCGTCCGGATAGAATCAAAGATTAGGCATTTCTTCAACTTATTACGCTAAAATTAGAGAATTCGAACGGTTGGAATTCGAGATTTTTTTGCTTTGAAGATTGTTGACAAACCGGCCGCTTATCGCGACAAGACTTACATAAACGATGATCAAAACAAAGTACCTTGCAAAATCCTGAAGATATGGATAGTCCAACAACATATCAAACGATATCGCTGCTTTTCAGTAAAGAAAAAAATGAATCACAATAGCGTAATATTCGGTATTCTAAGTCCAATGCCAAAATTTCAGCCGATCAAACGATGAGAAAATGAAGCCATTTCATTGGTCGACAGTATCACGTGACAATCACATGACACTTGTCCGGCCTCCTCTGCCTCGGCAGAAAGAAACATTGAGTTTGTTGAACAACACGTGACCATGATTTAACCAATAGGATTTCATCTTTGGCAAACGAAAGTCTTTGGTATATAACAAGCATAATTGAAAGATATATATATATATATATATATATATATGTAATATTTATAAACCGCGCAGGAGGGCTTTATCGGATATAAAACACGAGGCGATAGCCGAGTGTTTTAGAGCCGATAAAGCCCGTACTGCAAGGTTTTTAAATGGCTTCTAAAAAGAATCACTTCATACGTTCATTGGCGTAGTAATTTTGAAAATTAAGCTTATCTCAGCCGTTAAAAACCAACGAGAAACTTAGAGCGAGTCTATATCACATATACAGATCCGATACGCTCATGATTTTTCTTTGTGTTTTCCTCATGAATTATTAATGAATTTTAGAAATATATACATAGCAGTATGGGTAATATAAGGGAATGAGGGAATAAGCATAATTGAAAGATATATACGTATACATGCACACTATATAGCAGTATTGGGAATAATAGAACAGGGGAATAAGCATAATAACTGAAAGATATATATATAAGTAATATTTATAAACCGCGCAGGAGGGCTTTATCGGATATAAAACACGAGGCGATAGCCGTATATGAGAGTATAAATATGGGCACTTAGTGCAACAGGGCATCACGTGAAGCACTACACTGGCACACCCAAGTCGCCTGTTTGCTGGTTTGTGATACAGCCGCAAGATGTAGAAGTAATTTATAGCAGTTCAATATTTTCAGTATCAAATATAACTTATTCTACATCTTTGGTTTGATCCTTGTTTGTTGCCGCCTTGTCTTTGTTTTTTTAGGCCGTAGATTCCCTAGTCCAACAGACTTGTGTTTCCGGTGCGGGAAACGAGGTCACTGGAGTTCAAGTTGTACAAAGTTTGCCCTCACTCGATCAGGCCAAAACGAACCAGGATATTTTCCACGATCCTCAGCTCCAGGGCCCTCAGGAGAGCGGTTCAACTTTACCCGATAGTTCGTTGCACGATTCGCACGAGGACTTAATGCAGGTACAATTCTCCACTATAAATGCATGCGAATATGTGCAGTCCGCCACTACCACCCCCGTTTCTTCTGTAAAAGTTATAAGGGAGGCTTAGGGCTCATATTCAGTTTTGGAAGGATATTGGAGCATCAGATTTTATCATTGATACTATCCAAGGCGGATATAAGATACCTTTCCGTGATACACCAACCTCGACCGTTTTTTCAAATAATTCTTCATCCTTCGATAATTGGCAATTTGTGTTCGATTCCATCACCGAATTGCTATCTACTGACCGAATTGTCCAGGTACAAGAGCGTGAATTAATAGTTTGTAGCCCGCTTTCCGTAGCTACTCAACTGGGTGGCAAAAAGAGGCTGATTCTAGACCTGCGTTATGTGAACAATCACGTTTATAAGCAAACTACAAAATTTGAAGATTGGCGTACAGCTCTGCAGTTTTTTGATGTGGGCTCCTTTTTCACGAAATTCGACTTGAAATCCGGTTATCATCACTTGGATGTTTTTTCAGAGCATCAGCCATATTTGGGCTTTAGCTGGAAAATGGATGGCGAGACACCCAGCTATTTCATGTTTACTGTCTTGCCATTTGGGTTGACATCCGCCCCTTATATCTTCACAAAATTGCTGCGGCCCATAGTAAAACATTGGCGATCTCAAGGAATAACTATTGTCGTGTACTTGGACGATGGCTTTGACGTTGAACAGAGTCTAGAAACTTGCACGACCAATTCCGGTACAATTCGCTCAGATCTCGTGAAGACAGGGTTTATAGCTAATGACGATAAATCCACATGGCAGCCCACTCAGTCCCTTACTTGGTTGGGCCTAGACTGGAACGGACAAACAGGCACTATTAGCATCACCCCTAAAAGGATTGGGAAAACTTTGAGTGTCCTCCAGAACTTCATTACCCAGCCGAGGACATCAACTCGGAAGTTGGCCTCCGTGGTAGGCATGATTATATCCATGGGGCCTGTCTTGGGGAACTTGACTCGCATTATGACTCGCCATTGCCAGATGTCCGTCGCTTGCTCTTCCTCATGGGATTCGTTGTTCGATTTAGACCGATATTGCATTCTAGAGTTAGAATTCTGGCAAAGTAACATAAAATTTGTAAATTGTCGTTGCTTTACACCTAGGTTGCCGCATAACAGAGCATTCTTTTCCGACGCTAGTGAGTCAGCTTGCGCTGCACATTCAGGGGATGGGAAATTGATAGCTCACCGCATGTTTACCGAATTGGAAAGAGCTGAAAGCTCTACCTATAGGGAATTGGTTGCAATAGAATTTGCCTTAGAATCTTTTGAACCCATCTTGCGTCAGTCCAGGGTAAAATGGTTTACTGATAGTCAGGTAGCAGCAAAAATTGTACAAGTAGGCAGCATGAAATTCAATTTGCATCAGCTGGCCTTTGCTATTTTTTCTACTTGTCTAAAAGCTCGCATTGAATTAGATATTCAATGGATTCCCCGGTCTTTAAATGAGAAAGCCGATTATTTAAGCAAGATTGTCGATTATGACGACTGGGAAATTACGCCCAAAGTATTTCAGTTGTTGGAAGGGAAATTTGGCCCGCACACGGTAGATTGCTTTGCCGACTACAAGAATTGCAAAGTACCCAAATTCTATTCCCGGTTCTGGAACCCTGGCTCTGCGGGGATGGATGCATTTTTCCACAGTTGGGGAGGGGAGAACGCCCTGTTAGTACCTCCTGTCTCACTTGCTTCTAGGGTCTTAACATTCATGCACAGTTGCAACGCCACCGGGACTTTTGTGGTGCCCTACTGGCCGTCTGCTTCTTTCTGGCCCCTCCTTATTTCCCGGTTCTCACCTTATATCCAGGATTACATAGTATTTGTGGGTAGCTCGGCTTTAAGGCAAGGTAATAATCGCAAGTCCCTCCTTGGTTCAAATGCCTGGACAGGATATCTTATAGCTTTTCGGTTAGTTTTCTCTTAGGCTATTCGCCTTGTGCGTATTTTTGTGTAAGCTTATAATCATGTTTCATATGTTAAGCAATTCATGCTCTTGGCCTGTAACGTGAATAAATGAATTTGTGTGCAATGAGAACCAATTTCGACACCATTGTTGTTTACTTGATGTAAAGTCCTAGCCGGGTGGCTTGGGAGAAGGCGGATGCCTTTAACAGAGTTGTCAATGATACGCTCTCAGCCGGATGGCTTAGGAGGCGGTGGGTGCCTGTTACCCTAGCTAGCTTGGTAGGAAGCCGGTTGTCTAGCGGCTTTGGATTGTAGCAGGTACATTAGCTACCCTTCGACAGCGTTTTAAGTTGTAATAATTATTGATTTGTTTATTCCAGGATCTAGTTTGTGCCCCTTGTTGGGGAGAGATCAGTGTGATTGACAGGCAACGAATAGTTAGCCAAGTGCTGCTTTCCCGCGCCAGCTCCACCGTTAAGTCTTATGTATCCCAATACCGAAAGTTTATCCACTTCGTCCAGGATTCCAAACTTACTGACAAGTTCCCTTACACTACCCTGGTTATTTCCCAGTATCTTTCACACCTCTTTGCGACCAAAAAGATGTACAGCGTTACCTTACAAGCCCAATGTGCTTTAAAGTGGGTCCACGACCTTGTTCCCCTCGAGTCAAATCCCGCGGATTCTCCTTTGGTACGAAACATCGTTGAAGCTAGTAAACGGTCGCACCATGCCGTGTCCTGTAAAAAGCAACCTATTTCCATAGATGCTTTATCAAAAGTCGTCGCAAAATACGCAAACTCTGACAGCGACCTCAAGGGTCTTCGCACGGCACTTTTGTTTACTCTGGGTTTCTTCGGTTTGTTTCGAGCCAGTGAGTTAGTCAGTATAAAAGCGAAGGACATAACTATTAATACGGACCATTTGATAATATTAGTTCCTAAAAGTAAGACAGACCAATATCACAACCGAACGGCAATAAGGTTTATATTGCCCAAACTAATGGACCTTTATGCCCGCATGCTATGCTTCTTCGTTATTTTTCTTTAGCTAACATTCGTGCACAGTCAGACGAATATATTTTCAGATCTGTCCAAGCCTTTCATCGTCGAAACGCCGTCGCTGCTCTTGGTTCCAAGTGACTTAGCTACACAAGATTACGTGAAATCATTAAGGAAGCTCTTTCCAGTATTGGTCTTGATCCTCATCTTTACCGAGTACGCATAGCCTGCGGTCTGGCGGAGCAACTTTCATGGCAAATTCTCAAGAAGGCAATCCCAATTTGAATCGTTTGCTCAAACTTCAAGGTCGGTGGAAGTCGGACTCCTCCAAAGACATGTACGTTCAAGAGTCCTTGGAAAGTCGATTGACTCTAACAAAGACGTCCAATAAACTAGTGTTATAAGTGAAGAATAAATAAATAAATAAAAAATTTCTTTCGCCAGGCCAGTGCTTGCACGTAACCTGCCATTAATGTTGTGTATGTGTGCTTACTGCTTAGTGGGAAGGAGAAGGAAAATGACTTTCCTTCGGATGAACGAAGTGAAGTAGAAGGAAACACCTAAATATAACACTTCGAAGAACAGCCATAACAAGCAGCCAACTTTTTGTTACAAGCAGGCAACCACCATAGAAATGTGGCTTAGACATTGATCAAGATGACTAGATGGGTTGCCTTTCGTGTATCACAAGATAGCACTGTTGAACCGCCTGAACCGGTGAGTTAAATGTCTAAGGAACAATATAAGTAACACTACACTGTAGTGCAAAAGCTCAGCTTTATAACAGTAGATACATGGCGGTATCGGCAAATATATTATCAAAATAAAACAAAGTAATTTACGAAAATGAGACTTTCCTGTAGCTGCCAGATCTAATAAATTTCTGATTCTTTGCAAGCTTATGTTGTTGTAGCTTTTCTTCGAAGTGTTATATTTAGGTGTATTTACGCCATATTTCTTGTTTGTTTATGATTGTGAATTATGCGAATTAGGTTAATCATAACTTCACGCACGCTGATTGGATGCATTCTGAAGTGAGCCATTCAAAATAGAACACCAACATAGTTTGCATGAATCCACAGAAATCCCACCATTCCAATGTGTTTTTAAAAAACCATAAATTTTAGTATATAAATTCAAAATTACGGCTGGCAACCCCCCTCACGTTCAAAGTATATACTATCCGATACGATCTGGCATGGTTGCCTGCTTGTAACAAAAAATGCCATCAACGGTGTTTTTGAGACACTTTTATCGAGGTTGGCCGGCCGTCTATAAATGACCCTCATCGAGCGGGATGTTTAATGGCTAATGCACCTCTTTTTATGCTATTCCTTTGTAATATAATTTTGCGGGTATTTCTTTTGTTCTCACAGGGCCATTAACAACTAATCTACCGTATCAAAAATAATTTTGGCGAAATTTCTGCCGAGGTTCCTCGACGTCGTGTTCAGTCTTTGAATGATGACAGAAGTGGAACGTTTTAAGACGTTTCGTACGGAAGAAGATACTAATGGTTGGCAAAAAGAAGCGGTTCCCGAGAATACCAGGAGGCATACGTCCTGGGTTGTAAATGTTTATATAGCTTGGGCTAGGTCTCGGAAAGAAAATTCGAAAGATTGTGAACCAGAAAACCCGAAATATCCATTTGCTCCTGAAGTCCTTTCCAGTTTAAGTGTATAGAAGAGATTAATTACTGGCTGTCTAAGTTTTATGTACATGTAAGGGGGCGATTACATGGACCGGGCTGGCTCGGTTAACCGGGCTAGCCCGCTTTATATATAAAACACATGTTGTTTTAACATTTCGATTACATGGCAAGCGGGCTAGCCTGGTTTGCCAGGATCCCGGTTGTCGCAACCGGGCTAGCCCAGTTAACCGGGATGAAAATGTCCATGTAATCGTTTTCAGCCCGGCAAACCGGGCTGAAAAACTGTTGAACTCGCTTCGATACGCGTTCGTTTGCTTGACTGTGTGAATAAATAGTGCTGAAAGGAACTGAAATAGAACATCAACGTTGTTGGTGTGTTTCGTGATCAAAGTGAAGATTTAATAAATTAATTAGTCTTCGTGAAGACGCTTTCCTGGGTTAGCTAAGACTTTAACAATCTTTTTATTAACGATGGGTTTACAAAATAAATAGTAGACTAATTAGTGTAAAACTGAAGTAAAACTAACGTAACTTTGCCCTTATTTACTTGATAATTGCGAATTTCGGCCTGAAATCATCCCGGCTTACCGGGCTAGCCCGCTCCATGCACGTCTAAGTACGAGCACTTGTACTGTGAAACTGCGAATGGCTCATTAAATCAGTTATCGTCTGCGGCAAGGGGCGATGGTCCAATCGCATCAGCTTTTTATTACTGGCTAATTCAGCACTGTCTATGATTGGACCATCGCCCCTTGCCGCAGTCATGCCGCCGGCTCTTACGGCTATATGGAAACCAGGCTTAAAGTCACCTCAACTGAAACCACTTAAAAACGTATTGAACGGTCGTTTGAAATATTTACAATCAAAACAAAATCCTTTTCGGAAGAAAGCGAGCGCGGTTAGTGAGAGCGACGAAGAAAAGCTTTGGCTATCGGGTGGGCACGTTGGTGTTTATCGTCGGGAATATTTTCGCTTTGAGGGGAGGACAGGAGCACCGAAGCCTGTCTCGCGATAGTTTTGAGTTCTGTACCAGAGACGATGGCCAAACTGTCGTAACTTATCGAGAGAAGACCTCGAAGGTTAACCAGGGTGGGTTTAAAAGAAGAAACGTCAGTCGAAAAGAAGTCAGCCACATTGAAGATGGAGATCACCCGAGGGCATTCACGCATATCTCAGTCAACTTTTATATATCAAAGTGGTAATTAAAATTTAAAGAAGAAGTGGTATCTATATTTTTGTTCGCATTAGAATGTCTTAATTTCTTTAATGAATAATCGCCCCTTCGACTTTGGAAGCCGCTAAGCTTTGTTTTGATTTTCGGTACTATGTCAAGCGGAACATTTAGTTCCGACATTACTTTGGGAACACAATCGTTTGGTCCGTTTCCCAATGGGGACGGATCGAAAAGGAACATTACAAGCCGTTCTCCTTTCCAAATTAGGAACGGTTGGTTCCGCTGTTTGAAAGCGGAACAAGCATGCGGTCTCCCTTTGGGAACGTACAGTTCCGCAAATAGGTACTTTTGTTCCTTTAAAAGTAACTAATAGTTCCTAAAATAGGAAGTCGTAGTTCCTCTTTACTGATAACGATTTCGTTGGCATTGAAAAGAAACATATTCGTTTAATCTTCCAAAGTTTGCAAGCATTTTTCAAACAAATACGAGGGACAGCGCTATCAAAAGGTGATAGTCATGCATGGATATGTTATTGAATGTACGTGCCATGTATACCTTCACATTTTAAGAGATATAACGAAAACACTAAGAGAAAGTAAAAGTTGCTTCTAGCTATCGTTTTAATTTCCGCTGACGACTACCATAGAGCTCGGTAGCCCGTGGTAGCCCGTCGGTAGCCCGTCGGTAGCCCGTAGCCCATGGTTGTGAATATAAAATAAGTTTCAGATGTAATTTACATATTATTTGCTCTGGTTTTCATGCATATATATATATATAGCTTATAAATTCGCGCTATCTAAAAGATCACGTACAGTGTTTTTGACGAACTGATAAAGAATTGATATTGTTTATGAATATTGCGTTCTTTAGACGCTCTGAATTGAAATTGTTCGGCTTTTTAATTTGATGGGTGTATATTTGCATCGTTGTTTGGGGAAAATCTAGGCCACCTCACTAAATGAAAACAAAATAGAACGGGCGAAACTAAAGATCATTTTATTCTTATATTCGAAAGAAAATTAAAGCGGCTGTATCATCGTATATATCTAATGTGTATTTAGCATTCTGTTGCTCATATTATACTTCTCACCGTTCTCATTAACTTTTGTTCAACAGATCCCTTAAAGGGTATTGGCAACAAAAATCAAGTTTGTCTAATTTGAAAGAACTCATAAAATTGTAATAGAAGATCCTTTACAACTTTTTCGTATCTTTCTGCGTTTTCAAGATATTTCAATTTGTTTGATATGTAAATGAGATGGTCTTTGACGTCAGGAGTGGGGTAAAATATTTAAATACAGAGCAAAATCACTTACATATCTAACATGAAATGTTCAGCATCGCAAGGAGTTTTTATGTGCACAGTTTCAAATGATTTCGATGAACACACTTAGAGATATAACTGGTTTTGCTACATGTGAAAATATTTTACCCCACACCTGGCGTCAGAGACCATCTCATTTACATATTAAACAAATTGAAATATCTTGAAAACGAAGAGAGATACGAAAAAGTTGTAAAGGAATAAAGGATGTTCTATTACAATTTTATGAGTTCTTTCAAATTAGACAAACTTAATTTCTGTTGCCAATACCCTTTAAAAACAAAAGATTCTAGTGTCAGATATTTTCTAATTTTTATTTCATTTATCATTTCAACGTTCTATCAGATCATTTGCTACAATAATTTTATGGCGATCGCTCGGATCCTTAGTGTTCTTGCTTCTCTGCCAGAATGGAAATCATAGTCAGGATGACGTAAGATAGACGACCACGGTGGTCAGAACTTTTCCAAGCCCCTTCTTATAAAATCGTCTTCTTGTTTGGTAAACCTCACGGGTTCTGTAGCACGGATCCCGGCGGGGAATTAAACTTACGAAAATCGATAAGTTCCGAAAAACTTGATACGTACCCTAGTTGACCAGATTGACCCATTTTCCAGGACAACTGGAGATGGTCAAGGAAATCGGTTAGGAGTTTTTGGAAGAGCCGAGAAAGTAATCGATGATATGTACAGTCGACAGAACGGTCGATTCGTCTTCTCCCGACAGTAAACAGCAAAATTTAATGAATTTAAGGGCTCGCGTGACCGAGATGTCCGCTTGCTTTTCGGCTTTGCCTCCACATGCAGTGCTGTGTAACCAAAGCGAAAATGAACGAGAGAATTCACTTTCGACCGAAAAGCAAGGTAGTGTCAGTTTGTTCCTCGTCGGCTTAACCTCGGTCTTTTTCTTTCACTTGACTTACCACGATTTGTGGTTTCTCGTCGAAGTGTATATACCACGGATGTTTCACATTTACATGCTTCCGACAGCCTCGCCGACTTGCAAAACCAGGATGATCGCATACCGGAACGGGACACCGATCTAAGCCGTGCTCGTTCTTTTCGACATGGAGTCTTCGCAGTTTGTTGAAAGCCCCTGTCAAGGACTTCCAATCAAGAGCAGCATGTGCCCATAGCATTTAACAGTAGACTAAATTCGTTGGGACGAGAAATGACGTCTGTTTTCCCAGCACAATCTTAAATATTTTACACCCACGATCGTTGCCAATTAATTTCCGTGTGGGACTTTTCGATTTAACAAATTTGATAAGCAAGCGTACATGTCACTCGACTACAATGCACGGGTCCCATGCATGTATATTAACCGAGCTCTATCCGCTACGACAATGCGAACAAATAGTTTCACAAGTTACAAATTTAATTACTTCTTCCCACAAGACTTTTCAAGAGCAATTTACATACTAAGACCCCATTTGCACTAGAGCAAAAGCATCCGGATTCACATTGTTTTTTATTCCCATGAGGATGATAAACAATTTGAATCCGGATACTTTTGCTCTAGTTTAAACGGGGCCTAAATATCAAGTGGCAGAGTCGAAGGCATATTAAAGGCGCACTGGCAGCCGCCTTACGACACATTTATGACACACATGTCATACCTGATCCCTTTTTGTGTACACAAGTATAAACCCCGAATAGTTCGACAACAACCGACACACTATACCAGCCTATAGTTCCTTAATCGAATCTCATCTTTAGCTGCATTGCATCAACTAAACTGCATGTTCACGTGAGTGACATGGGATTTTTTAGTTCAAAGTAGAATCTGAAAAACGAAAAACACCCAGGAAAGCCTATTCCAGCTATGGTAGCCGGTAATCTAGAATAAATTAGGTTTATGCAAATGACCTGAAACTTGTTTTATATTCACAATCACGGGTTACCCTATATAAACCTATTAAAATCCACGGGCTACCAACGGGCTACCACGGGATACCGAGCTCTATGATAATCCGAATAAATTAGGTTTTTGCAAATGACCTGAAACTTATTTTATATTACAATCATGGGATGATTCGATTAGATGATTAGATTCGA
The DNA here is from genome assembly GCA_035771165.1 of Paragorgia papillata. NCBI lineage: Eukaryota > Metazoa > Cnidaria > Anthozoa > Scleralcyonacea > Coralliidae > Paragorgia > Paragorgia papillata. Next base: position 648,469 of record JAWNZC010000455.1, on the reverse strand, counting down.
TGATTAGATTAGATGATTAGATTAGATGATTAGATTAGATTAGATTAGATTAGATAAATTGATTAGGTGATTAGTTTAGATGACTTGATTATATGATTAGATTAGACGATTAGATTAGATGATTAGATTAGATGATAAGATTAGATGACTAGATTCGATGATTAGTTTAGATGATCAGATTAGATGATTAGATTAGATGATTAGATTTGATTATTTGATTAGATTAGATGATTAGATTAGATGACTTGATTAGGTGATTAGATTAGATGATTAGATTACACGATTAGATTAGATTAGATTAGATATGATTAGATTAGATTAAATTAGATTAGATTAGATATATTAGATTAGATTAGATTAGATTAGATGAATTGATTATGTGATTAGTTTAGATGACTTGATTAGGTGATTAGATTCGATGATTAGATTAGATGATTAGATTAGATGATAAGATTAGATGACTTGATTCGATGATTAGTTTAGATGATCAGATTAGATGATTAGATTAGATGATTAGATTAGATGATTAGATTAGATGATTAGATTAGATGATTAGATTAGATGATTAGATTAGATGCTTAGATTAGATGATTAGATTCGATGATTAGATTAGATGATTAGATTAGATTAGATTAGATGACTGGATTAGAGAGCTCACACAAGGCAAAGGATACGCTACGATTCGGTACGGTACAGTTTATTACAGGACCTTATTAGACCAGTGATCATGCGAAAACTTAGTTTTGCCGGCTACCGGCTACTCTATATAAACCCTATTAAATTGACCGGCTTCTGATCTGCTACCATAGTGAGACGACCGGCTACAGCAAGTCAGTGGCCTGTCGTCGCTTTTTTTTTCTAAGTGTCGAGTGAAAAGTTAGTTTTGCCGAAAACCGACCGGCTACCGGCTACTCTATATAAACCCTATTAGAATTGAGCGGCTACAGACCGGCTACAATGTAGAATGACCAGCTATCCTTCATTTGTAGCCGGTCGTTCTTTTTCTTTCTTTCTAAGTGTCCTTTACAATAAGGTTAACACTTAATTTTTTTTAGTTTAAATTTGACTGAAAATAGTCTAAGTTCGAGAATTTCTTGAAAGCAGAAAGACTGCAGCTTTGAACTATTCCATTCGACATTTAGACCATTTTCAGACAAATTTAAACCAAAAAAAAGCAAGCCTTAACCTTATTGTAAAGGACACTTAGTTCCTTATTTTTTCTAAGTGTCCTTTACAATAAGGTCAAGACTTAGTTTTTTTTGGTTTAAATTTGTCTGAAAATGGTCTAAATGTCGAATGGAATAGTTCAAAGCTGCATTCTTTCTGCTTTCAAGAAGTTGTCGAATTTAGACTATTTTCAGACAAATTGAAACTAGAAAAAACTAACTCTTAACCTTATTGGAAAGGACACTTAGAAACAAAGAAAAAGAACGACCGGATACAAATGAAGGATAGCTGGTCATTTTACGTTGTAGCCGGTCTGTAGCCGGTCAATATTAATAGGGTTTATATAGAGTAGCGGTAGCCGGTCAGTTTTGGTCAAAACTAACTTTTTACTCAACACAAAGCGACGACCGGCTACTGACTTGCTGCAACCGGTCGTCTCACTATGGTAGCCGGTCAGTAGCTGGTCAACTTAATAGGGTTTATATAGAGTAGCCGGTAGCCGGTCGGTTTTGGTCAAAACTAAGTTTTCACTCGACACTTAGAAAAAAAAGCGACGACAGGCTACTGACTTGCTGTAGCCGGTCAGTAGCCGGTCAATTTAATAGGGTTTATATAGAGTAGCCGGTAGCCGGTCTGTTTTGGGCAAACTAACTTTACACTCGACACTAAAAAAAAGCGACGACAGGCTAGTGACTTGCTGTAGCCGGTCATCTCACTATATAGCCGGTCAATTTTAATAGGATTTATATAGAGTAGCTGGTAGCCGTTCGGCTTTTGGCAAAACTAACTTTACACTCGATACTAAAAAAAAGCGACGACAGGCTAGTGACTTGCTGTAGCCGTTCGTCTCACTATATAGCCGGTCAATTTTAATAGGGTTTATATAGAGTAGCCGGTAGCTGGTCGGTTTTGGGCAAAACTAATTTTTCACTGGACACTTAGAAAAAAAAGCGACGACCGGCTACTGACTTGCTGTAACTGGGTGTCTCCCCCATAGTAGCCGGTCAGTAGCCGGTCAATTTAATAGGGTTTATATAGAGTAGCCGGTCGGTTTGGGGCGAAAGTAAGTTTTCACTCCACACTTAGAAAAAAAAGCGAAAGTATATTAAATTGTCTTCTATACCTCGCTTAGTTTACAGTAAATAACATTCTACCTCGCTCAGTTTACAGTAAATAACGCGACAACTATAGCCACAGGGAGCCCATCTTGGCAGCGCGTGGGCACCTGTGGCGGACTCGAAAGACGCGCGGGGGACTGTGGCAGGGGATTTAAAAAAACGAAAAACGGTTACCGGAAGCGGGGAAAAAGGTGGAAAACGAGGGGAAAGGGGGGGGGGGGGGGGGGGGAGGGAGAGGAAAAAATATAAGGGATGAAACACCAAACGTTCAACGTGGAATGTGTTCCGCAAGTAGCCAGGACATCTCGTATCGTCGGGAGCCACCGTTAGAATACTGAAACCGACTGAAACTCAGAGTCAGATGAATGTGCAATAAATCAATAATCTAAGACTTCCCGCTTTATCCGAAAAGCTTATCGTAGGATTTCGTAGCTATCCGAAGTGTCAACGATGATGCAGTGTCCTAGCTACTTGCGGAACACATCTCCCGAAAATACGTTATGTAATTTAGCTGGAAAATCACGGCTAAAAGTTGAGATTTTGCATAATTTTGATTTATATTTTGATAAATGAATCATTATCACAACTACTTCGCTCAATTATCTTACAATTTGAATACCTATAGGCGCTTAAAACGATGTTCAAAACAAGGAAGAATTCGTGTTTCATCCCTTTAATATTTTCTTAACACACCAACGATCGAGTGTGCCACAGTCCCCCGCGCGTCTTTCGAGTCCGCCACAGGTGCCCACGTGCTGCCAAGATGGGCTCCCTGTGCTATAGCATGCAAGTTTACTTTGCTTGCCCACGAAACGTCACTGTAAACGTTATTGAATTGAGAAAAACATGTAGAAGAATGAAGACTGTCCGTTACCAAGGTGTCCATTTCTTGATTTTCGTCCAGTAGGATTGCAAGCTGAGCTTCGGACGCCGTGGTTCTCCTTGACTATCTGTCTCCTGGTCTTCGTTTTCTCCCCCTTCTACTTCGGGGTCTGCAAGTGCCATTGCGACAGGACATCGACAGGGGCGGATCCAGTGAAAAATTTGACTGTTTCAAATTTGGGACGACACCAAACTAGGGGGGTCCGGGAGTATGCCTCCCCAGGGAGTGAAACACGGCAAAATGACGACATATTTCGCAATCTTACAATACATATTATACATTACACTCGATCCATCATCCATGTAAATAATAATGAAACATAACAGCAAGTCATGCAATTTAAGCCAAACACAAAGAGGCAATACAATTGCATATATTTTGGAATTAGCATATGGTACTCGTTTAAATATACTAAATATTCATGAGCCCACCTCACTGGATAATAATTCACGCAGCGCGATTGCTGGCTTTGCGGGAATTGCAGTTTTGAAAAATGGCACAAAGCAACTCGAACATCTGGTTCTCCATATTTCCTTTATAATTCTTCCTGAAGATCCTGTTCGCACTCGTGTCTAAGAGCGACCAACTCGTCCTTCTCTTCCTCCGAAGAGTAACTTCCATCAAGTAGGAAGCCATTTTGCAAGGACAGACAAGACCGCATTCAGCGCACTCAATGGGTAATTTCTACTGAGACTTAACATCACTCAATGGGTAATTTCTACTGAGACACATTACGTAATCTGTTGCAAACTGTTTCATAAGCCTGTGTTTTGATTGGTTAGGCCTCCAGTTAGTTTGCCCAACTGTTTCAAAAATGCTAAATATAACCCATTTTCCAGTCTGTATACGTCACACCTGTTGCAAAAACTTAGAACTGATGCACCTTCAGGGTGATCTGACTCAGTGATTGCTGAAAAGATGGCATTAATCATGCGCGCGCTGCCGCAAGGAGGCTGAGGCGCAGGAATTTTTGCGGGTTAATGCATACAATCGCGATGAGCAAGCATTAATTATTTGCGCTCACATCCAAAGCAAACCAACTTCTATGTATCTTGAATTCTTCCGAAGATATTAAAAATCAATGTGTTCCGGAAATAGATGTCAGTTGAAATTTGATCTAATTAAGATATTAAAGGAATTGATATTTTATTATTATTTGGAAAATCTGACTGTTGCATTTGAAACAGTTGCAACAGTCTGGATCCGCCCCTGATCGACTAGGCAGCACCAGCACGTTGACGGTTTTCAGGCGGTTTGATATATAAAAAAAATCACCAAATTCCGCTCGGCATTCATGTATAAGTGGGTGAGTGAACACTTTTACAGTTGACTAACTTCGACAGTGTAAGAAAATTTCAAAAATATATATAGCTAGTACAGAGAATGATTATTAGCGTGGGTGGTTGAAGCTTGGGATATAGTAAGCTCAACTGCAACTCCTAAGCTATAGCTAAAGCACAGAGAATGCCTAATTAGCGTGGGTGGTTGAAGTTTGGAATCATAGGCCTACGGGCACAAATTTATAGGGGGGGGGGGGGGGGGGGGGGCGGAGAACATTTTGCCCGACTGAAACGGAAATTGCCCGACTTTTGATAAAAAATGCCTGTTGTTCAATATACTTTTTCTCCTATACAATACACAGATAATAAATTGTTTTGAATACTTTTCCTTATTTTCATCCTATTTTTTTATTTGTTTCCTATATTTTTACCCGACTTAGCTTGAAAATTTGCCCGACTTAGCAACATTCCATTCGTCTGGGGGGCGCAGCTGCCCCCTTGCCCCCCGCCTCGTACGCCTATGTTTCGGGTATAGTAATCTCAACAACTCCTAAGTTATAGCTATAGCTCAGAGAAAGACTATAATTTGGGTGGTTGAACTAGGGGTATTGTAAGCTCAACAACTCCTAAGCTATATAGCTATGGCAAAGAGAAAGGCTACAATTAGGGTGGGTGGTTGAAGTTAGGGGTAATTCCTTCAGCTATATAGCTTCCCTGCTGGCAGAGGTCTCCACATGCAAGAAATGAAGAGAGCTATGCCAACATCGGACACCTTTCCTGCTGCGCATCTGCGAAGTTACTTTGACAATGAAGTTCAGAAACACGAGATATGCGTAAAATATACGTTTAAATAGTAAAAATTAAGACATAAAAAACATGGTTACAGAAGTTCAACTGTCTCAAGAACGCAAATTGTTACACTCTAGCGCCACCGCGTAAACAACTCGTTGGTCATTGCGCAAGGACATGTACACTCCGTAGCCAACCAGAATGTGTGTTCTACAAAACATTAAGTATATAATTCTCTAAAACTCCAGTATTTTAATAAAGAATTGTGAATAATAAGCAAATGCTTTGCACCTGTTGACCGTATATAAATCTGCAAAGTCTAATTAGTCGTTCGTCCGTTTTACCAATAGTGGTTTTATTGTTCATTAAATTATACATGCCACAAGTGTCAGTCTCGTACTCATGTTCTTGTTCATCTTTTGGTGTCTGGTTAACAAAGCTATGGCCAGCTGAGTAAGACGGGCCTCGTGCGCGTTCGTATACTTGCCGACATTAACACACCTTCAAAATCGTTAATTGACTTCGTAATTAACACGCAATGTTAATTGTCATCATTTTTTGTTCATATATTAAAGTGTTCAACTCGTTGTCGCGAGTACTTATAACTCTTCAGGCGGTTTGATATAAAAAAAACACCAAATTCCGGTCGGAATTCATGTATAAATGCGTGAGTGAACATTTAACAGTTGACTTTGTTGAAAATTTCAAAAATATATAGCTAGTACAGAGAATGATTATTAGCGTGGGTGGTTGAGCTTGGGGAATAGTAAGCTCAACAACTCCTAAGCTATACAGCGTTTTCACTCACGTGATCGGTGGCCCCATTGGGGTGGTGAAACAATACGAAATATTTGAATAAGAAGGAGCTAATTCCCATACCGTACACCAATATGGCCGCCGTTTCATTGTTTTGGTACACCAATATGGCCGCCGTGACGTCAGATGAAACGCTCTATAGCTTTAGCACGGAGAAATTGGAGAATGACTATAATTAAGGTGGCTCCATACCGTTTCTTGAAAAATGGAAAATATAAGTTTGAGAGTCCAAAACACGTGCATAAACAATTTGGAAAAACAATAAAACTAAATGTTATGTATAGCTAAACATTCTGACAATCAAAACCTGTTACCAAATAAACAGTAACAGTTGTTGCTATGGCAACAATGACGTTTCAAAATGGCTGCCAATTACCTTTCAAACTAATTTAACTCGAAAAAAACTTTGGTGACCCCAAATATTTTTTTCATTAAAACTTTTCTTGAAGCATGAGTAATCAATAGGCCGATTTGAAAAAAATTCTGCAGAAGGAATAATTTTTTTTCCGAAAAAATCATGTTTGTTAATTTTTTTTAAATTTGGATCTACAGAATTTTTTTCAAATCGGCCTATTGACGAAATTGGAGGCGTATAAAAAGGAAGAGGCGAACCAATACACGGCACATCAGCTCGGGGCTTATCTGGGGTCCTTCACTGTTGTATTTAGCTAGACGAAATTTCTACTATTATTATTATTATTATTACTATTATTTTATTTTTCTTCTAATCTGGGACCGCAGTAATTGGCGTAAGTTGTTGCGAGAACCCTGCCACTTCTTATCCTTTTGCTAAATTAAGTTGTTAACTTTTGTTTGTTGTGTTATTAATTGCTTGTACTATTATTACCTTATCTACTTTTTGGTACTCTCTTGTGGCAAAATAAATAAATAAATAAATAAATATAATATATAATATAATATAATATAATATAATATAATATAATATATATATATACATGTATGGGCTGCATATATTCTTAAACTCAAAATTTTCCTTCACCAAAGACCCTCGCTATTATTAAAACTGGCCGTCTGCTTTACGCCCACTTGTTTTTACACACACGTATACCGTATGCATGCACCGCCCACTCTCATTAACACTAATGACTGGTATTTCCACCCTCAAGCTGTTTGTTTATTTGTGTTCTCAGGATTTTGGGTGAAGGAAATTTCGAGTGTAGAATATATACATTTTAAGACCAGACCGGGACAAGTTTCGAAAAATGCAACTACACATGCAGGCCTTCCGGCAGGAATTGAACCCACGACTTGCGATTCAGCAATGCTCTGACCACTGAGCCACGGAGGGCGTTGCCGAGAGCTTAATCGCGAGTTCTGTATATATATATATATAGTTCAATCTACAGACACGGTGTTTCGCTGTACAACAGCTCATCAGTGTAGCTTGGAACAATCTGAATGAATTTCACCAATTACTTATAAACATGCGATCGTCGGTGACAACAGCATGTGGGAAAGCATCGGTGAAATACATTCAGATAGCGTGAAGTGCGCATGGGCCCAGAGTGCTCAAACTTCCACAAGGGTAGTGAGCGTTGCATTATCGCTAATAGGTACCCACGGCAACTTCACAGAGTGCTCAACAACACCGAAGTGAAGGAGCATACATAGTTCAATCTACAGACACGGTGTTTCGCTGTACAACAGCTCATCAGTGTAGCTTGGAACAATCTGAATGAATTTCACCAATTACTTATACACATGCGATCGTCCGTGACGCATGTGGGAAAGCATCGGTGAAATACATATATATATATATATATATATATATATATATATATTAAGGTGGTAATGCCAGGAGAGAATTGGGTAAAAATGTTTATAAACTATAGTATTTTCATTGATTATTTGCTGTGTTGAACATCGGAACTTTGAATTTGTCCTCCAGATGAACCGTTCTGACGTCATGTGCAAGTGGTCTATAGAACCAGGTGCGTATCATTATAGTCTAAAACGTTGACATATTAATAGTTGAAAATTCAAATTCAAGTGTTTGATCAAATTTAGCAAGACCTTCTGGCAGTTGAGTTGAAAAACTGGGTAATTCTGAACTGAATAACTGCGAGCCAGCCTGCTGTCCTTTTCGACTTCGAAAATACCAGACGCACTGGCGCACAAATTGCATTGGACAATATAAATTAAGTTCCAGATACTGAGCAGTTAGCACAGACATTTAATGGCAGAAAAAAACTTCGTTTGAAAAAGAGCTTACCTCATTTAGCAATAATCTTTGTTACACGAATAAAGTGAATGTGTAATCTCCTCGTATTAATATGTTTTGAACTTTTGAACGGCACATTGATATTATTACGTCAAGGCGATGGACGGGACACAATTTGGGATGAAAGTGATGACACTTGCTTCTCTATTATAAAGCCAGACACTGACAGACAGAGAGATTCATGGAGTTTCAACCGGGATCTACTCAGTTTGCTATTTCTTTTCTTTTGTTCCACAGCGATGTGTTTCAAAAATATTAAGAGCTACGGCGTCTCCACTCCACGCATTGTCGAACTCCGTAAACAATTACTTTAAAAATAAATTATTGTGCATTAATGTTGTTCGACCAATAGAAACTCGCGGCCGCCAAATTTGACCAATAGAAATACGCTGCCTCTGACGGCCGGGAGTGATGAAAAAACCCCATGCTTTGTTGCAGGCCCACATTTCACCAATAGGAGGGCCTGCCGGCTAACCCGCTCGTAATGGCGCTTAGAATAGTACCTAATCAGAAGCGATCTAAGATTAAGTTTTTAGCACGAGCCAATCATGATCTAACACATGGGTCGGTTTAAGCAGAAAGTTTTTGGTACTTGAAGTATTGACATCAACCTAAGGGATCGTGGGCTCTGACCAATAGAAGTAATAAGAGTTAATAAAGTCAAGAGATGTCAACCTCGTACCCAGGATCTTATCTCCGCTCCCCGTCCACCATGCCACGAAAAGACCCTGGTTGCGGCTGGTCATGTGCCGCCTAAACGAATTTTATATCAAGGGAGGGGTGGTAAGCTTTAGTAAGCTGCACAATCAATGCTACAACACAAGTCCAGTTTTAATACTCGTATTCTAAAGTCTGATATTAGATTTAGCCATTTAGGCGAACTATAAAGTTTAATAAAAAGAATGAAAAGCGCGATTCAAGAACTGTATTTACCTGAGTTTCTGTTGATGACAAATGCGAGTGAAAGGACGGCAATCGGCGATGTCGTATAGTTGCAATATTTGCCGAATCGCTTCTTCAAGTGCTTTTCGCTGGGGTTATCGGAGCAGAGGTTGAAATGTCAATGCATTTTAGTGCGAAAGAAAGCGGTTTGGCTCATTCACATGGCCTGCAGATTAAACGAGGATTAAATGAGGAAAGCATCGTCGCGATGAAGTCTTTGGCGGTAAAACATTTCGGCCGAATAACGCAGTTCAAAATTTGCCTTGCTGTACAAATTTTTAAGGTACTTCACATCACCAACACTGCGACAATTTCAAAGTCTAGTCGACACGAGTATTCGACGGTGTATTTAATAGACAATGCTACATCTTCTTCGGGTCGTCGGGGATTCTTTAACGTTTGGATTCGATATGATCTTTGACAACGTACACTACAGAAGAAGGCACGACATATGTTTTGTTATAAACACTGAGTACGTTTGTTTTTTGTTGGTTTCATTTTACCAGATATTTTGCGATCAGACAGCCCGATCAGACGTAATATATTATTTGTATAAACAAAGGTGAAAACTTGTAATTGTGCCTGCCACTCCTCCCTGAGTACTTTTGAAATCGTTAATTAAACCCCCCCCCCCCCAATTTTTAGGGGGGTCTTTTCGCAGCGCGGGGCGGGGGAGCGGAGATAAGACCTCACCCTGGGTACGAGGTTGAAGAGATGTCTACCATATTGGAAAATGCGAGATGACTAAGAGAAATCATATTACGAAAGAAAAGTCCTATAGCTGTCCTGACTGCAACAAGACATGTGCTTATTTATCAGAGTTAAGACGTCATACAGTAACACATTCCGAGGAGAAACCATTTAAGTGTGATATCTGTGACAAGACATTCTCCCAGTCAAAAAACTTACTAGATCATAAAAGAACACATACTGGAGAGAAATCGTTCAAATGTGATGTCTGTGACAAGACATTTACTCATTCAACTACCTTGGTAATTCATAAAACAACACATACTGGAGAGAAACCATTCAAATGTGATGTCTGTGACAAGATATTTACACATTCAACTACCTTGGTAGGTCATAAAAGAACACATACTGGAGAGAAACCGTATAAGTGTGATATCTGTGACAAGAAATTTTCTCAGTCAAGTACCTATATCTGCGACTAGAGATATTTCCATTTGGGTAACTTAACAATCCTGCAATGTCTGGCATAGGGCTTGATACCACGCCAATAACTACTGTACCCGCACTAGTGTGCCTAACAAGGACACAGTAATGTAAACTACGACCTTTGGAGGGTGTAGCTCCGTCGGAGAGGGTTTGCCCAAAGAGCTGAGGAACAGTATACAGGAACAGGCGATCCACCAAGACGGGAGCGGTCTTATAGGTAGAGCAGCTCCAGGCAAGCCTAAACTCCCAACTAACTTGTAGCAATGTTGCCGAGAATTACCCTCTCCTAACAGAACTACTGTCACACATAAAGTGGAGAAGTAACTTACCAAATGATAATCAATGGTTCCGAAATTACCATACCGACCTGGACCTAAGAAAGCCACCAGGGGCCAACCAACAGAGAAAAGGCGAAAGCTGCAATTGAACGAGCAACATCCAGGTGACCATCAATGAATGGAACCTGTACGCAAAGCCAGAAGCAAAGCCCCACGTCTGCAACAAAGAAAAGCAACAAACGGGCCCTTTCCAGAGCAGGTAGATAAGTACATAGCAAACAACGGCACTAAGCAAAAGCCGGACAAGCTGGCACCGTTAAGCACAAGCTACTACACATTACAGTACAAAATAGCACACTACGGCAGATTTTCTCAGAGTAGCCAAGAACACACCCTACAAATTAAGTTATCACCCAGAGTAGCCGGGGAACAGACGCGATGTACGGGTGCGGCAACACAAACTACCAACAGCTAGACACATGCTACCACTACACATAATTACAGCACACTACTGCACATTTTCTTGGAGTAGCCAAGAACACACCCTACATAAGTTATCACCCGGAGTAGCCGGGGAACAGACCAGATGTACTGGCGCGAAACACACAAGCGAACTGTGAGGACCCGAGGACCCCCCACACGACTGTGAAACAGCAGGGGGGCACAAATACAGACCCCCAACGTCTGTATAGCAAAGTTGCACAGAACGGACCCGCACATACTGAGGACCCCCACTTGACTGTGCAACAGCAGGGGGCACAAATACAGACCCCCCAACGTCTGTATGGCAAAGTTGCACAGTACGGACCCGCACATACTGAGGACCCCCCACATGAAAGTGCAACAGCAGGGGAGCACAAATACAGGCCCCCAACCCCCAACGCCTATACGATAAGCAGTGTTGCACAGTACGGACCCACATAACGACATCGCCAATGCAATTAAAGAGACCCCTGCATAACAGGGCAATGGCAGGGCAGCACAATACACTGCCCCAGTGACAGTACGGCAGCAGAAAGCACAAAACAGTTCCCAACGATTGTACGGCAGCAGTAAAGCACATCTACAGTCACCCACAACTGTAATAGAGCAAAGTAGCACAAAGGAGCCCCAGCAACTGCAGAAGACAGCAACTAAGCAAAACGCAGAGGCCCCAGCAACAGTACGACAGCGAGGCACCGTAGGACAAAGGCAGACCCAGGGTACCGTAGGACAAAGGCAGTCACCCAGGGTACCGTAGGACAAAGGCAGTCACCCAGGATACAGGAGGACAAAGGCAGTCACCCAGGGTACCGAAGGACAAAAGCAGTCACCCAGGGTACAGGAGCACAAACACGGCCTCAGCAACTGTGGGATAGTAAATAGCACCAACGCAAAGCGGATCCCCCGTATGACAGCAAGGTACATTAGCACAACTGCAGTCCCCCACCAGCAAGACGATTACAGCAAAGTCGCACATGCAACCACGTAGCAACTGTACGACAGCAAGGTACATTAGCACAAATGCAGTCCAACGCAACAATATGATAGCAAAGTAGCACACATGCGACCACCTAGCAATGGCACGATAGCAATGCAGTCCTCCCGCAACAATATAATAGTAAAGTAGCACACATGCAACCACCAAGCAACTGTACGATAGCCAGGCACAACAGCATAAATGCTGTCTCCCAGCAACAATATAATAGCAAAGTAGCACACCTGCAACCACCTAGCAACTGTAAGACAGGAATGAACATTAGCACAAGAGCAGTCCCCCGCCCCCAGCAACAATATGATGCAAAGTAGCACACAAGCAACCACCAAGCATCTGTATGATTGCAAAGTAGTGCACATGCAGTACCCGGCCCACAACCGTAGCACCACAAGGAACACAAAAACTATGTCCGCAACGATTGCAGGCACTAGGCACACCAGCAGCAATACAAAACCTACTTGCACGACTGAGCGAGCCCAAGCCAAGGAATGGCAACGGCTCAACCACCTGGATGCCTACTACACGGGGTGGGAGGGTGGGTGGTAGTGAAGTGTCACATACGGCAGTCGGTACACAAATGAGCTCTGAGCATCTACGCTCATTAAACTTGGCCAAGGGACTAGTGGATTTGATACCCCCAAGAAGAACCCCCAAGGGACCTGTGGAACAACAACACATACACATCGCATGATGTTAATTATTTTTATTTCATAAATCCATTTAACAATCCTGCAATGTCTGGCATAGGCAATGTCTGGCATATTCGAGGCACGAACCCTGCCCAATGGCGTTTCTACAACCCAAAAGCACTGTTGGAGCAAGCGAGTCCGGGAAGCACGCTACAGCATGGGTCAGATACACCTGGGAGGGGGAGGGGGGAAAACAAGACGTGGCACGTGCCAAGAGCTCGTTGAACACTTAGAACAAATACAAGCAGCCAGAATGGCAAAGCATGCAAGCACTAGCAATCGTAACCTAAAAGCCACCCGCACAGGCATGGTAACTAAACCTACACCCCGGTAGAGTGACCACGGTAACCAACCACCCGGTACGTGCCTCAGCAGTAGAGTGCAATCTAAGAGAGGACCAGCGGCAAACAGCAGATGCAGAAGCTATTGACCACCTAAGCGCATCAGCATGACAAGCGTAAGACCCATCATACACAGCGGCAGGTGGACACAACAATGCAGCACGACCACAAATGTGACACATCAAGCCACAGCTAGCAAAATGTGGAAGTAACTCTTAAGCTAAACACGGCACGCGCCGCAATTAAGGTAACCTAAGACATGTCTCGCGCAGCGGCTCTAGGAACCACATGTTCGTCACCTGCAGAACTACAGTAACCGAAGACAAGTGAGCGGAGCAACTATTGTAAAGACAGACACGGCGGGCTCAAAATGCGGATTGGCCCAGAACAGGAGGGGAGAATTAGCAACTTCCCAGTATGACACCCAGACCCAGGACGCTTAGCCCACAAAAGAAGATAATAGACAACAAAGCGCATACCTGTAACAGACACAATAGCACAATCCTAGCACACAAGGCCGAAGCCACAAGCAAGCAATCCCCAAGGCAAATAGACAAAAGGCGCCTGAAAGCAAGGCCAAAACCAGGCCTTCTTGCAGAAAGCGCTAGCGTCTGAACCACTAAAGTAGGCTGGCAAACTGGCACCCTACAACATCAGGTCGAGCAGCAAAACGAGTCAGAAACAGAGCTGCCCTAATGTGTGAAGAGCAAACAATACAGAGTTTAATATAAAATGTAACACAAAAAGACCGCGGTGTTGAGGAGATTAACATTGAAATAAGCAACCAGTGAAATAAGCAACGTCGCAGAAAAAACAACTGCACTTGGACGTCTGGTATAACATGGTTATGATCCCTGTCACACCCATAAGGTGGCCACTTGGCAGCATTGTTTAGGAACAAAGGACAGATATTCCAGTGGGATTTGCAGTCGGACGATGTCAAGCCCATAAAACAAAACAAAACATAACAGATAATTAGCAAAACAAATTTTTGCACATAACATCACCGAGCCATAATTTCTTTGTTGCTGTGAGCTACAGCAGTAAACCGCACAAAAGGCAGCACAGAAAATAGGGCCTTATGTAAGCCAACTGTATTAGACACGGTATCGAAAAGACAACTTAATAGAGCATGCAGAGTAAAATACAACGCTAAGGAAGCCCTATAAAGGATTTACCAAATAATAGTACAGCAAATTTCCAGCGAAGAAGAACTATCCCCAGTGCGGACGGCAGAATACAACAGGCCAGGCAATATTTAGATAAAATCGAACAACTCGACTCACCTGGTAATTTATCCCAAATTAGGGCGTCCAACGACTTGACAAAACGTTTGGCCTTTCGAACTTGTACGCCAGAGCAGAACAGTACTGAGATCTGAACAGCTAGCATATGCTACGAGCCGGTGAAACATACAAACGCTTAGCACATAAACACAAGCTGATTGACCTGCGCCGAGAGCCAGAATAAACAATCTCCCTCGATAAGGCTATAGCTCCAAAACGCAACGAACAAGCTGTTGGGGAACTGCAAACAACACCACGGACCAAGTAGTGATCTGTGAACAATAAAATTCTCCGGTAATAACTGTGGAGAGAACGAAGAACTGAACAAGCCACGGACATGAAGACAAGCAAGCAAGCGGCAAAACAGCAGCGTATAAAAATTGCAACAAGATTAGACGCGACAAAAACTGATAATTTAAGCACAAACGTGGCAATGAGCCACAGTTAAAAAACGTCTGAAAGCTAAGCTACAGTGTACAAACCATACAACCGGCATAAACCGGTCGGAGTGAAGAGCCAGTTGAGCCAAAGTCTAAGGCAGCAAATCAAGCGACGAAGCACGACCAGCAAAGGGCAAGGAAACCCTAGTTTCATGGCAAGCGTTTCCCACTTATCTGCCAACAACGCTGTGGACGGTTAAATAGCTGACGGTAGTCTTAGACAGAACCCGAGAAATTCGAGAAACAGCGTATAGACAAGCAGCCTCTTGGTAGTGAAGTGTCACATACGGCAGTCGGTACACGAATGAGCTCTGAGCATCTACGCTCATTAAACTTAGCCAAGGGGCTAGTGGATTTGATACCCCCAAGAAGAACCCCCAAGGGACCTGTGGAACAACAACACATACACATCGCATGATGTTAATTATTTTTATTTCATAAATCATTTAATATATCATAAACGAACACATACTGGAGAAAATCCTTTTAAATGTGATGTTTGTGACAAGAGATTTAGACAGTCAAGTAACTTACTACAACACAAAAGAACTCATACAAAAGAAAATACCTTTAAATATGATTTCTGCAATGGAACATTTGGTAATGAAGCTGTACTTGATAGACATTTGTTAACCCATGAAATGGAAGCCACAGAACCAACTGGGATGGAGTACATATGTTTTCAGTGTGAAGCCAGATTTGAATTAGCTACTGATTTAGTAAGTCGTGTGACCATAGGTCATTAAAGAACTACAGTCACTGTACTTTGTTATATAAAATAGAAATATAGTAAGGTTTGATAATTGATATACTGCTGAAATTATTGAATGTTTCGAGTGAAGTCCCTTTGTCAGAGAGAAATATAAACAGTATAAACAAGCAATGAGCTTATATAACATGTTTATCTTTCTTATATAAGCTCGTTGTTTGTTTACAGTACTCTTTATGTTTCTCTCTGATGAAGGGCCTTCACTTGAAATGTTTAGAAACTGTGTTCAATTATTTCAGCAGTACTCAAACCTTACTATATTTTGATTTGTATTTCAACACTGGCTATGCAGCACACTACTTTAATTTCACTGTTGATATAAAATAGAGCTGTTTATTGATTTTTTCACCACTAATAAAATAGATAATCCCACATGTGTGATTATTCATGATAATCTCACATGTGTCTATTATAAAAAAAATGCATTAATTAGAGTATACTGCTCTATTTTTGTGGTGCAATAGGACTATTTTTATATAATAAACAGAACACTACATGGATGTTTGAAAGTATGAAATAATTTCTCATGTTGAACAGGATATTGCACTCATTCGCTTTACTTACTTGTGAGATATCTTGGCCAACACTCAAATAGATTTCATATTTTTGCACATCTTGGATGTAATATTCCATGTGTTTACTGGCTACTTTGGTAACAGTAAGTAAATTGCTAAAATTATTTGAAATATTTACTTACAGTAGTAATTAATTATTTTATTTATTGATGTATTTATTTATTGATGTATTTATTTATTGATGTATTTATTTATTGATGTTTTTATTTATTGATGTATTTATTTATTTATTGATGTATTTATTTATTGATGTTTTTATTTATTGA
This sequence comes from Paragorgia papillata, assembly GCA_035771165.1. NCBI lineage: Eukaryota > Metazoa > Cnidaria > Anthozoa > Scleralcyonacea > Coralliidae > Paragorgia > Paragorgia papillata. Next base: position 631,935 of record JAWNZC010000455.1, on the reverse strand, counting down.
TGTATTTATTTATTGATGTATTTATTTATTGATGTATTTATTTATTGATGTATTTATTTATTGATGTATTTATTTCATTTCATTTCATTTCATTTCATTTCATTTCATTTCATTTTATTTTATTTCATTTCATTTTATTTTATTTTATTTTATTTTATTTATTTATTTATTTATTTATTTATTTATTTATTTATTTATTTATTTATTTATTAATTAATTAATTTATTTATTTATGTACACACAGTATAGTCTTGCCACAAGTTGACTACATTCCTGCTTCTTTTTTTTTTTTTTTGAGCAATGGGTAGTCAACTTGTTCTCCTTGCAGGAAACTGCATTTAATTAGTATGAATAGCACAAAATGTGTTGTTCTCTCCCATCTCAGACACTGCATTTAACAAAAATTGAGTGATTTTTCCAGGTTTTAGATTTGGAATGTAAATTAGTTGTTTCTGCCATTGTAATTGCATTCAATGAGTCATTGATAAATATCGCTTCTACATTATGTTTTATTATTAATTCTTTGAAAGTTTTTATGGCGATATTAAATGTAATATAAACTAGAAGTAACTATCGCAAGGAAGTGCTGCCTGGTACAAAATTGGATAAGGGTTGAAACCTAGCGTGCCTGAAATGCCATTTTCTGCATTTTGGAGTGAGATTTTACAGAATTGTGAACATTATGAAACGTCATTACACATATTTAATTTTTTTTTTGGGGGGGGGAAGGCGAATTGGGGTGGGCACTCCACTAGCCTCCTTTGGCTAGGCAGGACGAAGGATAATGTTCCATCTGAAAATACTGAAATTTATCCCAATTGAGTTCATAGATCCACTAATTAGTGAGGCCACGATGTCCAGAGCGCTTATTTGCATCTGCGTGTAGGTTTGGGTATGAACCGTGAGGCAACATGTGACTAGCATGTGGCGATCAGTGACGATGTGAGTGACCAACACCAGCTCTGACCAACACTGGCCATGAGCTCTCTCCTCCGCAGAGGCTTCTTGAGCTTTGTTGAGTTCTTCAATAATATATAGGGGTTTAATATTGCAGGGGTTTATAGACTATAGAGCATAGAGTAATGCACCAGTCAATATAAACCCTCGCACCCCCCCCCCCCCCCCACCCCGGCCGGGACATAGCGGGGCATTACCGGGGAATTTCCTGTGATTTGATAGGAAAAACGTCCGCGCATACCGGGGTATTTTACTGCTTTTGTACTGTATACAACTGTATACAACAATCAGCGGGGGACAGGACCGGGGCATTTTACCCTGACGGAGAAAAGACTGGTATGGAAATTTCCAGACTGTCTCTCGGTAAATGGCCGACATGGCCAGTGTTTCCACTTTCCAGGAAATTTCCTGTTTCAAGGAAATTTGACGGTAAAAAGGAATTTTTTAGGATGAAGGAAAATTCAAGGAAATCTAAGAAAATTCAGGAAATCTAAGGAAATTTTGCTAAAAATAAAACAATATTTTCAAATGTCAAATTGTTGTATGTTTTTAGTAGTTTGTTCGAGTCCCAACCCCAAGTTTACAAAATACAAATTGACAATATTATATTATTATTATATGAAGTACCCTGTACCTTATACTGACAAGTCTGTACACTGTACAGCACTACAGCAGCTGCAAGTGCATTAGTGCAGTTGCAATTATGCAAATGTCGCTGAAATGAAGCGTGGAATTTGTGTAAATGTTAATGAAGATCAGTCTGATGATTCTCATCAGTCTGACTCTGATCACTCTGGGTATGAAACTAGAAAATGTACCGAACAAGCGACGACAAGTAAAGCTGCCACGAAAAAGAAGAAGTACGAGCAGAAGTTCCTCTATTCCTGGTTGAGTGATGTAGAATTTAAGGACTGGCTAGAGAAGCGAGGCGAAGGTGCCTACTGTAAACTCTGTGATTGCAAACTATCCTGCGCGAGGACTGCACTTAAACGGCACAAGGTGACAACAAGAAGCACAAAAACATCTGTCGAATAAAAAAAGAACAAGCAAGCTCGCTGATAACTTCCTTATTAGGATCCCAAGCGAAGTCTGCACGAATCGAGATCAAACTTTGTTCGTTCATCGCAGAAAAGAACCTTCCTATCAGTATCGTGGAAGATTTATTGCCGCTGCTGATAGATCTTTTTCCCTCAGACGAAGCCCTTCGTCGAGTTACGTTGGGAAAACAAAAAGCTACAAATGTAATCCGCCAAGTGCTGGGATTTTATTCAATACAGCAGTGTGTTGCCAAGCTAAAGGCAAACACGTTTTCATTGATTATCGATGAAACGACGGATCGATCTACAACCTCACAGCTTGCTATACTCGGAGTCTACTTTGATGAAAAGAATTTTAGACTTGAGACTATCATGATTGATTTGGTACCATTACCAAATGGGGCGGCTACCACCATTTATAATAACCTAATAGAAAGCCTGAAAGAGAGAGGGATTCCAATGAAGAATGTTATTGGCTTCTGTGCAGCTACCTGCAATGTAATGTTTGGAATCAACCACTCTGTTGCCCAAATGCTGATGAGAGATTATCCGTGGATTATGGCTGTCAAGTGCTCTTGTCATTTAATTCATCTGTGCAGTTCCTATGCCTCGAAGAAGCTTCCCAAATCCGTGGAAGATCTATGTAGAAATATTTTTTCACACTTTAATATGTCCAGCAAAAAATCTGAGTCATTCAAAGAGTTTCAGCAGTTTGTTGAGGTAAAAGAACTGAAAATCTTGCGCCCAGGTAAGTACATAAGAAGTAACTTTACTTATGCTGGATTTCTACTAGGTGTATAATATCTTGTGCGCAACTTTTCTTTTGTACAAACTGAATAGTTTTCTTTGTTACACACAGCAGAACATAAGACAACTGAAAAAAGTTACATGCAAAACTTTTACACCTAGTGGAAATCCAGCATTCCAGCTTTAAAGTGTACTAACTAAGTAACTAAGGTCTAAGGTACTTAAATTGTGTATAATTTTTCATATATTTAAATATCCAATTTTAATTCTTTGTATTTTGTTTGATTTGTTAAACTGTAGGTCAGACTAGATGGCTGTCAATGAAATTGTGTGTAAAGAGAATTCTGGAGCAATATACTGCATTAAAGATTTATTTTACTGGGGTGGCACTTGAAGATCCCACACACACCAATGATTCAATACTAGCAAGTTTGAGCAACAAGTTCATTGAAGCCTATCTGGAGTTCATGGACTTCAATTTGGGCAGGTTTGTTTCATTCAATCTTCTTTTTCAGAGTGAGATGCCACAACTCTACCAGCTGAAAGCAGAGGTGGAGCAACTAATCAAGGCCATGTGTCTTGATTTCATGGAAGTAGCTTACGTAAAAAGCACTGAAGCTTTTAAGATCGACCCTTCCAGAAAGGATAAACAGCTTCCTCTGAATCAAATCTATCTTGGTATCTTGGCAACAGATACATTGCACACTATCAGAGCAGAATGTGGAAATAATGATCCGGGTATTCCAGTATTTTATTCCCAGTGCAGAGAGTTTTTGATCGAAGTTGTTAACCAGATCCAAGACCGATTTAGTGATTGTCATAAACTAGATGTGCTGTCTTGCCTCTCACCAGCTACTGCTTACAATTTGAAGATTCCATCATTGAGTGGACTGTATAAGGAGATGCCTTTCCTTGCCGAAGTTGCTGATTTGCAGAAAGTAGATCAGGAATGGAGAAATCACTCACTAAATCCAAATTTGAATGAAGATCTCACTGCTGAGGAGTACTGGAAAGTGGTGTTTAAAGAGAGAAGAACACCAGATGAACTTGCCAAACCAAATTTGGTTAAAGTGGTGAAAGTTCTGCTGTCCTTGCCATATTCCAATGCTGCAGTTGAAAGAGTGTTTAGTCAGCTAAAATTGATCAAAACAGATCATAGAGCTAATCTCAAGCAAGAAAGTTTACTTGCTCTGTTGACAATGAAGATGACTCTTTTGAAAACCGACGCATCAGAAAAGCTACAATCTGTAAAGCTTGATCCCACAATAGAGATGCTTAGCCTCCACAGAGACATGGTATCGAATGCTGATGATGAAGATGTTACCAAGCTTCGGAAAAAGTTTGTTGAAAAACTCAATACTGTATAAATTGTGACTTATACGTGCATTAATTGTGCAAGGTGTGGACATAGTTGACAATTTTTACCGCATAGTGTTCTTCATGTTTGATGAATTGATACTTATACGATATAGAGTTTTATTCTTAAGTTGTTGGAAAAGATTTAACATCTTTCAACATTTAGACGTAGTTTACTTCACACTTCTAGCCAAGTATGCTTACTTGCTTAGTATGAATGTATGATTAATGTTTAACACTTTAACTTGCACTTTACTGTTTTTGAATTGGTTAAAATAAGTAAATAAAAGAAAAGTGCTCAGGTACGAAAAATTACAATTAATTATGTTATGGCGTTACGCGAATACGCGATCCCGGGGCCTGAGCCTAGCAGCCAACCTAACACCTTCCCAGAATGCATTGCTAGCTGTGTTTAATAACTTTAAGCTTGCGATTGTTACATCTGATGTAAAATCTGATGGAGTTTTGAGACTTGGCAGACTATAAAAACACGACAATACTATAAAAAATCACCTTCTGTTAATCAAGGAATTTGAAGGAAATTTCAAGGAAATTACATTATCATTTCAAGGAAATTAAAGGAATTTTTAAGACCGGAAAAGGAAATTTCGACATCTCATTGTGGAAACACTGGACATGGCCCGATATGGAGGAGTTCGTAGTGGAGAAGAAGGTGAGAATCCTTGCTAGTTTTAAAGTTAAATAGGCCATCCGTAGTAGCTCTTTTCATTAAAGTTTTATCTAACATTTGAAAATGCCATTTCCATTATTAGTTCTCGTTTATATTAATCGCATGGCCAGTCAAGTGAATCATTTGCATGACAAAGCATTCGTCAGTGCTTTTCTATAATATATATAAATGTGTATGTATATGTATATGTGTATATGTATATGTGTGTGTGTGTGTATGTGTGTGTGTACGTACGGATAGAAAACGGAAAGATTTTCGTATATTACGCAATCTCATCGCGAACTATTCCTAGCGTACAGGCGCTCATACAGCGTATTCAAACAGTAAGATTGTACAAAAGTAAATAATCTGAATTTAATAGCAGTTCAAATCTCGCCACCACCGCCAGGGGATTTTCTGAACAAGCTGACCATTGATTAAATTCAAGCTGAATTGCAGCGTTAAAAGATTTTCTTGTGAAGGTAAAAGACAACTGCGTGTATAAATATTATGATTGTGTGTTGCTGACTTTGAAAATTTTTTATATATAAACAAACCTACCATTGTTTATATCATGTCGACGAAAATCCTCGATCTCTAACTTATTAGTGTACGGCTAATATGTATAAAAGTGGAAATAAAGATTTCTCACAAAGTTCTCATCAATCACAATCAAGAGTTAAAAAAATAATATAATATAAATAGCAATACTATTGGAGAGTAAAGGCTCAGTTTTATAGACGTTTCCGCTTGTGTTGAGTCAAATCTAATTATTTAGCTTAAATCCCATCACAAATTCATCACAAGTTCAACGTATGAAGATAATGTCAAATCCATAAAGTCCAACTCGGTTCAAATCTATGAGAGCATCATGGATTATCAGTAACACAAGAATGGCGTGGATTCAAGATTCATTTGTATTCTATTCATGCATGGGTTAAATATTAATATATATTGGGGTGGGCAAACTTGGATGAGTGGCAAACTCGGGTGGAGTGGACAAACTTGGGTGGTGTGGACAAACTGAGGTGGAGTGGTCAAACTCAGGTGCAGTGGACAAACTCGGGTGGAGTGGACAAATTTGGGTGGTGTGGGTAAACTTGGGTGGGGTGGACAAACTTGGGTGGAGTGAGCAAACTTGGGTGGAGTGGGCAAACTCGGTTGGAGTGGGCAAACTCGGATGGAGTGGGCAAACTTGGGTGGAGTGGGAATACTCCGGTGGAGTGGACAAACTCTAGTGGAGTGTATAAACTCGGGTGGAGTGTGCAAACTCAGGTGAAGCGGGCAAACTTGGGCAGAGTGGGCAAACTTGGGTGGATTGGGCAAACTCGGGTGGAGTGGACAAACTCGGATGGAGTGGGCAAACTCAGGTGGAGTGGGCAAACTCGGGTGGAGTAGGCAAACTTGGGTGGTGTTACTGGAGTGGGCAAGAGAGTGTTACTTGGGCCACAGACTGCACAGAGTTGCCTGTGGAGTACGCTAAAGGTTTTAATTTATAATTTAATTTAATCCATTTCACTGCATACAAATGTTAACAAATAAAAATAAAAATAAATAAATAATAAATAAATAAGTAATAAATAAATAATTAGATAAATGCAGTGGGGAAGGACCAGAAAGGAACAAGGGAACCATACTAGCTAGTCCACCCTGAATAATAACAAAATAAAATTTAAAAAAAAAAAAAAAAGATAATAAAATAAAATAAATAAATAAATAAAATTTTAAAAAACCCCCAACAAATTATACATACACTAAATTGTCCAATTTACATGTGGCCTATCGGGGTCGAAAATCTTGGTCTTATAATACTGTTTACAATTTCTGGTAAACGACGAAGCGTAGAATTCGAAGTTCTTAAGTCCTGTGGTAGTTTGTTCCATAAGTAGGGTATTCTAATTAAAAATGTTGTTTTAAAGAGTTCAGTTCTACATTTTGCTAATTTTAGTTTACCTTGGGAAAATGACCTCAGCCTAGTGTCAGCACAAAACTCTACATATGATTCAATATTGTAGTCATAATATCCACATTTCATTTTATAAAACGTGGATAAGTCCTTCACTTCTCTCCGATAGACTAAGGGAAGAAGGTCCAACCTCGTACCCAGGGCCTTCTCTGCTTTCAAAATGGCGCGAGGAGAAGACCCTGGCAAAGGCTGGTCACGCGACACCAATAATTTTGGAATTTTTTTTTATGGGTGACTCACACTGTACCGGGGGGCGCGGTACAGTCACTGATAAACAGAGTATAGTTGGCTTGCGTATGTAAAACTATTCAGCGAACTATTTAGGCACTCAAGAATAGCCAAACCGTACAAATAACAAGACATTCTCTTAACAAGTTTATCAAAACAGTTAATGACCGTGTTTAGTAAGAATCGTCTGCACTACAACATATTTGCTTTATTATGCAAGCAAGAAGTGTATATTTCGGTTTCTGGACTTTCCGAATCTAATTTAACAAGTTTAGAAATATACAAAGTCAAAGTCTTCAGTGCTGATCTATATAAATGTTCGTCGATCGAAGAATTGTTGTTGATCGTATATTTGTATTTATAAAGTACAACTTCAAAGTCAACGAGGAGTCGAGGACAGCAGATTCGATTCGAATATGCTGTTTGAGTATAAATCGACAGATACAACAATTAAATTTCCACAAATCCAAAACGTGTGGACAAGAAACATAAATGTGCTATACTGGACGGTAAATATACTTCCAACAATCAACAGCATTCGATTGTAACCGCAGAGCGGGTTTCTGTTTATCAATTTATGATCGTTCGTCGCCTTCGGCTTCATTTCTGGCGATTGATGGCAACAAATATGAATTGTCCAGCAAATGTCGTAAATTTTGAAATATATCTAATTTACCGCTCGAATTTACCGTTACCGAACTTGCAACAACCTTGACGTTTATAAGACCGAATCAACCGCTCCCCCCAGGACGGGCGAAGCTCAAATTATCCACGTGACCAAATACTCCAAGAATCTTGGAGTATTTTGGAATCACGTGACCAGCCTTTGCCCAACCTCGTACCCAGGGCCTTCTCTGCTTTCAAAATGGCGCGAGGAGAAGACCCTGGCAAAGGCTGGTCACGTGATTCCAAAATACTCCAAGATTCTTGGAGTATTTGGTCACGTGGATACTTTGAGCTTCGCCCGTCCTGGGGGGAGCGGTTGATTCGGTTCTTATAAACGTCAAGGTTGTTGGAAGTTCGGTAACGTTAAATTCAAGCGGTAAATTAGATATATTTCAAAATTTACGACATTTGCTGGATAATTCATATTTGTTGCCGTCAATCACCAGAAATGAAGCCGAAGGCGACGAACGATCATAAACTGATAAACAGAAACCCGCTCTGCGAGTCTGCGGTTTAATACAGGCACTGATACATACACTAAAAATATTCGAATGCTGTTGATTGTTGGAAGTATATTTACCGTCCAGTATAGCACATTTATGTTTCTTGTCCACACGTTTTGGATTTGTGGAAATTTAATTGTTGTATCAGGGCCGTAGACACCGGGGGGGGGGGGGGGGGGGGCTTCAGCCCCCCCAATAATTTGTAAACTAGCGATAATCTGTAAAGTTTGATAGGGAAATAATGACCTGTGAAAATTCGTACGGAGTACGGAGAGAAATTAACGCGGATAGAAATTAACCCTTTTGTTGCCAGGGTCTAATTAATCATTTATTTACTTGTTAGTTGTAATGTATAACTGATGTGGGGATGTGGGGGATGAAACTCCCCACTAAACTTTATAATAATATTTTAGTTGGGAAAATCTGGTCAAATTCATGGAGGAAATACAATTTCCGACTGCACTGCTTCACAACTTTTGATTTAAATCTCAAAATATCTTGACATGTACCCTACTCTGTTCTGCTTTAACAACAAAATTTTGCTTTTTACGCTATAAATTTTGCTATAAATGTCGCCCCAGAATGCGGGAAATGCTGTTTCAGAGACCCTAGAATCCAAAATTTTCCATGCCCCCGGACCCCCCTACGGGAACTCGCGTCTTCGACGCTCGCTACATAGAGTTAGTGCTAATCAGCCCCCCCCCCCCCCCCCCCCAATACAAAATTGCTTCCTACGGCCCTGTGTATCTGTCGCTTTATACTCGAGCGGCATATTCGAATCGAATCTGCTGTCCTCGACTCCTCGTTGACTTTGAGGTTGTACTTTTCTACAAATATACGATCAACAACAATTCTTCGATCGACGAACATTTATATAGATCAGCACTGAAGACTTTGACTTTGTATATTTCTAAACTTTTTAAATTAGATTCGGAAAGTCCAGAAACCGAAATATTAATAAACACTTCTTGCTTGCATAATAAAGCAAATTAAATATGTTGTAGTGTAGACGCTTCTTACTAAACACGGTCATTAACTGATTTGATAAACTTGTTAAGAGAATGTCTTGTTATTTGTACGATTTGGTTATTCTTGAGTTCCCAAATACTTCGCTGAATAGTTTTACATATGCAAGCCAACTATACGCTGTTTATCAGTGACTGTACCGCGCCCCCCGTACAGTGTGAGTCACTGATCAAAATATTCCAAAATTATTGGTGTCATGTGACCAGCCTTTGGCAGGGTCTTCTCCTCGCGCCATTTTGAAAGCAGAGAAGGCCCTGGGTACGAGGTTGAAGAAGGTCAAGCTGCGGTAGACGCTCAGTATAGCTCATATGCAAGGCCTAAATGAAGTACTGCGTTATTGTTAGGTTCTTGACGCTGACCAATGAGAAGAAAATTGAAGAAATTCATGTTTCGAGTTTCGAGTTTCGAGTTGTGAATTTTACATTCGTATTTTGTTGGAAGTTAAAGGATACAGTGAAGAGAATTAATAGAGTGAAGAATTGTCTGAAACATCAATAAAAAGCTACAATGAGTAATGATTCTGGCTCAACTAAAACAAGTTCTAACAATGGAGAAAAGACGCATAGGTGTCCGGCTTGCATCAAGACATTTGGAAGTCTATCAGGATTGAGACGCCATATGGTAATGCATACCGAAGAGAAACCATTCAAATGCGATGTCTGTGACAAGACATGTTCCAGATCGTATGACTTAGTTGTTCATAAAAGAACACATACTGGAGAGAAACCATTCAAATGTGATGTCTGTGACAAGACATGTTCCAGATCGTGTCACTTAATTGTTCATAAAAGAAAACATACTGGAGAAAAACCTTACACTTGTGATGTCTGTGACAAAACATTTTCTTCATCAAGTAATTTACTGTCTCATAAAAGAACACATACTGCAGAAAAACCATTCAAATGTGATGTCTGTGACAAGACATTTTGTCATTCAGGTAACTTAACAAAGCATAAAAAAATACATACTGGAGAGAAATCATTTAAATGTGATGTCTGTGACAAGACATTTTGTCAGCCAAGTACCTTAATGGTTCATAAAAGAACACATACTGGAGAGAAACTATTCAAATGTGACATTTGTGACAAGACATTTTGCAACTCAGCTTGCTTACTACGTCATAAAAGGAGACATACTGGAGAGAAACCTTATAAATGTGATAGCTGTAACAAAACATTTTCCCGGTCAGATGAACTACAAAATCATAAAAGAACACATACTGGAGAAAAACCTTTCAAATGTGATATTTGTGACAAAACATATTCCTGCCTACGTTCATTAGTAGAACATAAAAGAACACATACTGGAGAGAGACCTTACACTTGTGATATCTGTGACAGAGCATTTTCCCACCAAGCTAGTTTACTATATCATCTAAAGAGACATAATAGAGGGAAAATTTTGAAGTGTAATTACTGTAACAAAACTGTTGATTGGAAAGCATTTGATCAACACGTATTCACTCATGAACTTGAAGCCACTGAACCAAATGGGATGGAGTACATATGTTTGAAATGTGATGTCACATTTGACTTAGCCAGTGCATTGGTAAAGCACATGACTGAGCTTCATCAAGATAGTTCTGTCTAGTGAAGAATTGAATAATTTGTATAATATTTTGAAGCTACATTTGAACACTACAGTATATACTGTAGTAAAATTTTGTTCTTACAATGAATCCCAGTTAATGTAAGTACCATGTCATTCTTGAGTAACATGTATGTGCATGTCTTGTTTACTGACCTTATATATAACTGGACTGCGGGTGCCCTATATATCAATGACTGGCAATGGGTGACAAGTCATATTTCATACACAAGTGGGAGTGTTTTAGCAGGCATTACAAACACGAGAGGACAATGAAAATCACAAGGCCATTAACCTTGTAATTTTCATTGTTCTTGAGACTTGAGAGAATAATGAAAATCATGAGGCTGCAAGGTGAGTGATTTTTATTGTTTTTAAATATTTTTAATTACAAACACGAGAGAATATTGAAAATTACGAGGTAATAGGCCAAGTGATTTTTGTTGTTCTCAAGTGTTTGCAAGCCTTGGTAAAACATGATACACAAATTTATGAAATAGCTTCTCAATCGTCAATTATAATAGAGGGACTTTGTGATATTGGTGCACGTTGGATTAGACAATGGTTTCACATTGAATTTATAATTAAGAAATGTACAGGTAATAAACGATTCTTTGTTTGTGCTGTTCATTATCTGATTTTTTAATTATAAATTCAGTTTGCACGACCTTTACCAGGTTTCAAAACTCATACACATTACCAAATATTTTTCTCTGATTGTCTAATTAGCTCATGAATTATTAATGAGTTTGAGAGGGTGATTTATTGGTTAGTAGTAACCACTGACCTTTTTCTCATCAATATTTTTTTTGAATTGAGTGGTCTGCAGACATGGTTGACCCCACAGTCACGTAAACATATTGGTCAGAATACAGTCAGCAGCCACTAACCATGAAAGAAAAGACTCATATTTCCACCATCTTTAATCAGTCACTTTTTGGGTGGGATGTGCAGTTCAGTTATATATACAGTATATAATTATATATACAATTGAAAAGCATTTGTGCAGACCCTTCCCAGCTCATCTTGGCAGCTTGAAGGCCAGCGACAAACCTGCACAAACTCAGTTTATTACTCCACCAGGGGAAAAAATAGGTACGCAACGCGTACATCAGGGTTCTCCACAGTTGTGAGTGCAACAGGTCAAAGCGTTTTTTGAAGCAGTAAGGCTACTGTGACGACACATTTTTAGGTGGATGCGGGGGCATACCCCCCGGAAAATGTTTGAATTTCGGGTCTCTGAAACAGCATTTCCCGCGTTTTTGAGGGCACTTTTGAGCAAAATATAAAGGTCTGAAATCCTATTTTTTATATATTGATATTTATTTATTATTTACATGAATATTGATATTTAATCGTGCAATAAGAACTTAATTAGAACTCTTCCAAAAATGCCAAAATAAGAGTGGGAACTCTTTAAAAGCAGTTAAAACCTAAAGTATAAAGATGAAATCGCACATATTTGTTGTTCTATATCTAACGGACGACAAATTTTGAAGAACGAAGCAACTCTAGTCTCTATTTCGAAGGCCAATTAACAAGCGGAAGTCGTGTAAGTGACGGGTGTTCTTACCATACCGAGTATTCTTTTGTAAAACCAGTTCACTTGTCTAATTGACTTACAGTTGCATCTGCAAATGGGACAAAGGGAAACGAACAAAGACAGTTACAGTGATTGTATGCAGTGTCCAATAATTTTAATAGCGAGCATTTATAATTTTTAATATTGTGTGTAAATATTTCCGTGCGAGTGATGTAGATTTGCCAACACGCATCTGGCCACTCACTGAAAACTTTTTTCTCATTTATCGCCGCTTACAAATAAATTCTTAACTAGTAATGTTTACAGTGACAGTGAGTAATACTCATTCTTATTCCTACCTGATTGCAGCCTTGGGATTTTGTCCTGCTGACGCTTCATCTTGTCAGTCGGCAAATATACCGTACCTGTGACAACACGCGAGTGGAAATCGTGCCTTCGCGCCTCTCGCACAGCGCACGTTATAAATAGAGATTACTTCATGGTTGGTGAGCGCGTACGATTTTTATTCACGAGTGGATTATTACAAGCGAACGAGTGAGCTTGTAATATTCCACGAGTGAATAAAAATCGTATTCGCGAACCAACCATGATGTTATTTGTTTATTATATAAGTACTGAGATTTCATTCACGATGACAAAGTTTTAAATGTTATTAACGTAGAATATTTAATGGCATTTATTCATTTCCGGTTTGCATAATTAACTTATGTTTAAAAATAACTTGTTATTTTTCAAAATAGTAAAGTACTATCGACATCGAGGTCGTTTATAGTCGTTCATATTTGTATAAAGCGTTTATATTTAGTTTTATTTATTTGTGTGGTCTAGTTTCCTACCTACAGCAAGAACAAAAACTACGATTAGATTAAGAAATGAATTTTATTTTCACAACAACACCGCAACAACAAGTTTGAAAATTTCAACGCGAAGAGAATATGAAATGAACACATATTAAAATACTTCAAAGACTATTAATAAAACTGCTTAATACTCATCGTCGCTACTGTCCTCTAAAACTTTCAGTCTCTTCCATCTTGGCAACGCTTCACCTTCGGCATTAACTGGACTTGATTCTCGTTCTACAGTGAGCTTGGGTGACTGGTTTACTGTGTTCATGTTGATGGAAAAGTTACCACCCTTTATGACAGCCCCGCTGAATAAAGCCATGGCTTGTTGTGACTCGGAGTCGGATGGGCAAATTGCGGTCGGATTTTCTCTTTCATGGGAGGATGTCTTGGTTGCAGTAGCAGATATAACGCCGCTGAGTAGTTTGGACATTTGCATTTCCTGTCTAGTCGATACTTTGCTGTAGTTTTCTATGCTCTTTAGATTCTTGTGCCCTGACAGTTGGGCGATATGTGTCGGTGGAATATCATTTTCGCTAAGTGTTTGAATCATTGTTCTTCTACCGCTGTGATTTCGCAGACGGTCGTTGTTAATTCCTGCTTTTTGAGCCATAGTCTTCATCAGACTGTTCATGAGTTTGTTTATTCCAACAGGACCGGCCTTGAACCATTCTTTCGTTTGAAGCGACTCTGCCTTCAAGTTGTTGTTGACAGCTAAATAAAACGGAGAGTCGTCTTCTTTCATTTTCTGAGGTCTCTTCTGGACATACAGTTTGTAGACGACCACAGGATCTCTTTCTGAACCATCAGTAGCAAACATTTTAGGCGCCATTTTCTGACATCACGGCAGTCTGAACCAGTTCTTGTTTTGGTTTGTCTCTCATTGAACTCTAAAAATTCCTCGCCGTCTGCTGTTTGCTTCAATTTTACATCACCCCAGCACATATCTCTATGCTCTTTGCAGCCTCTGAGTCCAAAAATGCATTGTGTTATTCAACCAGAGCGTGTTTAAAAGCGACTCGGGATTTCCCGTACCGAGAAGGTTTTTTGCATACAGCGTATTTAGTTCCGAACTAGTTAAAGGCACCGAAGCGTTTGGTTTATTTCCTTTTCCTTGTTTCTTTAATTGTTTTTGCTTGGACTGGAGAGATTTTCTTGTCTTCTCAAATGCTAAATCGTTGATAATGCTTGCAGGGTAGTTTTTTTTCTTAAGATGTCGCTCGAAGCTTGCTAATAGACTTCGGAGAGAAGATGGCTCGTATTCTTTCCCGTCTTTGGTTCTGACCGAAATGATAAACTCAGACACGTACTCGTTCAGTTCTGCTGTCGGAATATCTTCCATTTTTCTTTCTTCATTCTTGGTTTCCAAAAACAAGTGTAATAGTTTTACATCTCGTTCTGTTTTTTGTGAGGTAGCTTTATTTTCTTGTTCTGAAATAAAATTGTCAACAGAACCGGCGTCCGTAAATCTCGCAGCCATTTTGATTTTCAAATTGAAATAGCTTTCGCGCCAAAATGTTTGTGGTGGAAAACGAACGTATTTTCCCGTACGATCATTTTTCACTAGTGAAAAAACATCGTTCGTCCAATCAGACGGCACGAACGATATTGTTTCACTAGTGAAATTTCATCGTTCACGTCGCTGATTGGCTGTGGCTAAATTCCGTACGATTATTACGCAATGACATTTTAATGAATAAATCTCAGTACTTATATAATAATAGAAATTACGGTTGAAGACGAAATCCCGCCAAAAATTCTTCTCGATCGATCGGGTTTAGACAAGGACGTTTTCTGTATTCCACAATGATTATGACCGTATCACTTTATTAATTTTGTAGTATTATGAATACAGATGAAATCTCAGCAATACGGATCTGGATGATTGCATAATTTTTTGCACAACTTATTTTACTATCCTTTACAAATGTACACGAACTCTAGGCTGTTCCAGGCGCGGTAATCAGTGGTGCTGCAGACGGTAAATTTTACCCGTTACCGCCTGATAAGGAGAACCCTGGTACATGTGTCGACTGGTTGAGTGAGTTCAGTGAATGAACATGAATAAAAGTTAAAATGACCGAAGCCATAAGTTCAAATTTCAAATACGCGATGCGTACATGTTACTATTGTGGCACACTCGATTAAACTGATTGCCTTAATGATTTCGGGTGAAGGGAAATCATTAACTCAATTTGACATAGGTGGACTGGTGCACTTTTATTTTACAAATTATTATATACGTCATACACCTTCACACCCATCAGTGGCATAGCCCATAGTTAATCTGATGCATTGATAAAGCTTTGCACTATCTGGGGGTGACGACATAAATCTTTTACTTGAAGTTGTCGGTTACGTTGCTTAGCAACGTAAATGCAAAAACTGTAATTATTATTGTCATACATATATGTAATTTGGCTGCATTTCCAAATTCCACGGTGAATTATTTTGCATCGAAATGAGTGTCACAGCCCAACTTTAAAACACTGTAAAGAGGTAGAACAAGCATCGCTGGATAGCCGCAGAGGTAGGATTGGAAGCTCAAGCAATCCCAGACTGCTTTGTGAGTTAGTAAGCCAACAACTTTTGTAATTTAAAGAACTAGAAATTATCTGATTAAAAGCATGTTCAAGTGTAACAAAAGGATCATTGTTAGCTGTCATAAACCAAGCACCAGAAAATGATTCACTGTATTGTAAAAAATAAATTTTATTATCAATTGAAACCATTTCAGGTACATGAGTTAGTAATAACAAGTCTTTGTTGATAGATTTGCTTATACAGCCATACAGACTATTTCCATTTAATAATATTGTGTTCATAAAGGATGTGTCCCAAATGTTAACACACTTAATTTCATTGTGGACTATGGATGTCAAAGACATTGCTACACATTGTTTGTGAGCATTGTGCCCAAACCTGTGGGCATCACCTGGACTAGAATCAGCACATATTGTTTGACTGACATCAATTATTTCATTTATGGTAGGCCCTGAGTTTTTTTCAACATCATTTGAAAGTCTTAACAACAATTGCAAATATTTGTAGCACAACATCTGTGTGACCCAAGCTACAGTTTCTTGCCTACTTTCATGCTGCTTAATCAGCTGTTTTAGACAGGGCAAATAAAACACACAGAGATAAAACATTATGAACATTTCATTCCAAAATTTACCTTTTAGATGAGATGAAGCTTCCCTTGCTTTGAAAAAATTGTTATGGGAACCAATTCTTGATCTATACACTTCTATGGAAACCCCCATATTATGTCGAGTAAATGCACCAGCACAATAGCAATGGCTATATAAATAAAAGTGTTAAAAGCTTAAAAAGCAGGCTTGCTTCAGTATAAATACCAGCACAACGGCTTGGTTCAATGATAATACCAGCACAATGGCAGTTTTTGATTGTATTGTTTGATACGTGGCCTTCACGTAAAATGAAACCTGACCCAAACTATGTTGGTCAGTACGAACGCAATGCCGCTCTGTTTATTTTCTAAGTGGTATGTGATATATCCACACCTAAATAGAACCTGGCCGAAATGTTGGCCAGTGCAAACACAATGGTTTCGATAAATAAAACAAATATTGATATACTTATCCTGGATTCCTGGGTCAAAAACGTGACTAAAGTCTCTTCAAGAAAGCGAAATTCTGTGCACAAAACCGCGTGGTGTGTGAAAAACAAAATTGCGGCGATCTTTCGGGAATTTTCGTTGACCACCGTACCTTCATCGCGTGTGACGTAATTGCCACAAACCAGAGTTGGAAAAAGTATTCAACCTTCCTCCGGATGGGTTTTTAAGTTTAAATAACCTTCCTCAAAATATATAGCGAGAATTTTGTGTTTTGCAACGTTCATAAATACCGCGTGACTTTTACAGTACCTTGGTTTTCTAGGTTTTCCTAACTACCCTCGACTGCTGCGAAGATACAGACATCACAGCAGACATTAGCGTACATGTCTCACACATGTACATTGCCAGTCACTCCCAGTGCTGCATAATTGTTGGTTAGCCAATGTTTTGCTGCAAATCGCATTTCTTCTCGACACCTTGCTTGATCAATTGTAATTTTCTCAGATTACCGAATGTGTTGTTTCACGTGTTTTCACTTCAAACCTTCCTCACTAAAGTAAACCTTCCTCCGGGTGGTACCCGCATACCCGCAGCTTTTTTCCAACTCTGCCACAAACACTGCCAGCCCAAGTTCCTAACACAGTGTTCGACTTTTAGTCGACACAAAAATGGCATAGCTGGTGTATCGAACCAGAAATTGATTCATTCTGTTCCTTTTTCGCAGATATACCCACTCTTTCCTTGCCCACTTATTCGGCGAAGGCTTTTACAGGACCATAAATACGCATCGCTCAGCTTTGTCACGGATCATGTTCTCTCTCCGATTAACGGTTTTACCTCATCAGTGTAAGCCATAGTATCCTCGGGTTACCGTTTGCTATTAAATGGTGTATTGGATTTTCGACCGGCAATACCAAACTAATTACCAGCAGTCGTGGAACGTGAATATAATACTAGCTAGTCTAGCTTATATAGGTTAATTTAGATCAAGAACCGAAAATATGTCGCTCATGAAAACCTTAATTGACACACAAATTGTCGCTTTTGCTTTCCCTTTAATACAGCCCCCGGCCAAGCGTTCTTCCGAGCCAAAACTTCTTGAGCTACGTTTTATGCGTATTTTGTATGAAGGCGCTGATTTTACTCTCTCGGTGAAGAAATAAGGAAATAAAGGCTCTGCTCGCAGGGTAGACAAAGACATCTTCTGAGTTTACTTCGGTGGAAAATACAAGTTTGAGAGTCCAAAACACGTACATAAACAATTCGGAAAAAGAATAAAGCTAAATGTTATGCATAGTTAAACAGTCTGACAATCAAAAACTGTTACCAAGTAAATAGCAACAGTTGTTGCTATGGCAACAGTGACGTTTCAAAATGGCTGCCAATTACCTTTCACACTAATTTAATTCGAAAAAAACGTTGCTGACCCCCCTTTTTTTCATTAAAACTCTTCCTGAAGTATGACTAATCAATATATCAATATACCAATATATCCATTTTTTAAAAAAATTAACATTAATTTTTCCGAAAAAAAAGTTATTCGTATTCAGAATTTTTTTTAAATCGGCCTCAACCTCAAGAAAAAAAAATGGGGGTCACCAAAGTTATTTTTTTAATTAAATTAGTTTGAAGGGTAATTTTTAGACTTTCCCAAAGTCCGTTTTTTTTTGTCGGAGCCCGCTCCGCTCTTTTTGTCGGAGGGAGGAGCGCCGAGGAAAACGGACTTTTCCCACCTGTTTGGCGCCATTTTTCTCCGACCTGTATTTTGGTCATGGTGTGTCAGGGGTGTGTGTCAGTAGTTAAACCAATCACAGCGCCATGGCTTCTTGCCGTCATAATTTATAAACGATCTTGACACATCAATGGTCAAATAATGAATGTTTGAGCGCTATTTCAAAATTTTGCTTGGAGGAAGCTTGCGATCGATTCGCTCATAGGCGTGTACAGTCATTTTTTTCCAGGGGGGCGTTGGCCCATTTGCCCAAAAAAGTTTTATGAAACAATCGCCAAACAAACGATGGTCATCTAATATGCTGAAAAACATGTTGCCTAGCACGTGACTCAAATCTACTGATTTTATTCTCAAGTGCGACCTTTTGGTTTTCGATACAACTCGTACAAGTTTTAATTTAATAATTTTTAAAAGGTCATTAAGTGCTGTGCATGTTGCGTTTTAGAAACTTTTAATGGTCAACAGCATAAGAGGAAGGGAAAAAATATATGCGTGATTGCGTCCTTTGGGATTTGACAATCTGGCACCGCACTGACGCTCCAAAATTGACAACAAAGCACGGTTCAGTAAGGACATGAATGAAACTTCTACAAGACCACAATGCTTCTCGGCATTGAAAATTAAAAATATCAAAATTCTGACAAAAATAAAGCTATTGTAAAGTGACTAAGGTAATTTATCCCGTATAGACATGGCCGTTTTATGAAAATGCCGACTCGCACTTTGAGTACCTTATTGATTACCAAAAATATTTATCTTTTGAAAAAAATGGAAACTTTTTAAAAAACCTTTTGCCCAAATTTCTCTTGCTGCCCAAAAAAGTCTGAGATGCCCAAAATTTCGTGGTGCTGCAGCCCCCTCCCCAGGCATAGACGTAGAGCTTTGTTTTTGTCCAGGGGAGCTAAAGTGCTGAACAGGACCTTTTTAATAATTTTCCGGTGGGGGGAAATGCCATTTCCTGCATTCTGAGGGGTGATTTTTAAGAACACTGAAGGTCATGAAATGTCATAAAAACTAGTTAAAATACAACACATTTCAACAGTTTTTCGATGTTGTGTTTACTGGGTTGACTTATCACTGTTTTGGGGTGCTTTTGGCTGACAGGAATGAGTCTTTAACAGTTACTTTAAGTTGCTGCAAAATTTCTGGGGGGCTTAGCTCCCCCCCGTAAGATTTCTCGGGGGGCTGAAGACCCTCAGCCTCCCCATGCCCCCTGGCCCCAGTCCCCCCTGGCCCGTACGCCAATGGATTCGCTCCAAATCAATCAGAGAAAACTGAACCAAGGAAAAGTATGATTCTATGTGGACGACATGTCTTGATGGTTGCTCCTACAAATGAGTCCATTCGCTAGCTATCGACTATTTGAAACATGGTCACGGCGATCGAAATGATGTCTAATTTACGGTGGCCCGTTGGGGACACGTTTGTTCCGTAGAAAATATACAGCACTTCCGTAGAAAATGTATAGCTGTTCCGTAGAAAATGTATAGCTCTTCCGTAGAAATGTATATATACAGCTGTTCCGTAGAAAATATACAGCTGTTCCGTACAAAATGTATAGCCGTTCCGTAGAACATGTATAGCTCTTCCGTAGAAAATGTATAGCTCTTCCGTAGAAAATGTATAGCTCTTCCGTAGAAAATGTATAGCTCTTCCGTAGAAAATGTATAGCTCTTCCGTAGAAAATGTATAGCTCTTCCGTAGAAAATGTATAGCTCTTCCGTAGAAAGTTAAAACTAATGCGCGCGCACGTTAAGCATATTCGTATTACACGAAGTGTTGGTACGGTCTATTATGAATTCAATATGGCAGCTTGTCAGCAATGTTCTGCGGAGTTTCCTTCCCAAGTTTACATTCAGTTTTGTCCTTCTTGTGGCTTTGAAAGAAACGGTATTAGGTTCTATTAAATTATTATATTTACAATATCTCACAGTATAAACGTCAGTATTTCAGAATTTTAATGAAGAGCATATAATGTTTCTGACGTGCTCTTCATTAAAATTCTGGTTTTCTTTTCGACGTGATAATTGATAATCATTCAAACGTCTCTTTAAAGTGCGAACGGTCATCTCTATACCATGTTCATTTCATTAGTAGCTGAGTTATAAGTTCGTATTTATAACCAAGATGGAAATAATGCTCTATGACTCTACGTTCGATAACCACTGCAATATAATTTATAAAATAAAATGAAAAGATATTGTATGAATACTGACGTTTATACTGTGAGATATTGTAAACATATGCTATTTAACCTCTGAGTACTCTGTACTTTAAATCACTAAACAATACCCAATAATTTAATGGAACCTTATCGTTTCTTTCACAGCCACAAGAAGGACAAAACTGAATGTAAACTTGGGAAGGAAACTCCGCAGAACATTGCTGCCAAGCTGCCAAATTGAATTCATAATAGACCGTACCAACACTTCGTGTAATACGAATATGCTTAACGTGCGCGCGCATTAGTTTTAACTTTCTACGGAAGAGCTATACATTTTCTACGGAAGAGCTATACATTTTCTACGGAAGAGCTATACATTTTCTACGGAAGAGCTATACATTTTCTACGGAAGAGCCATACATTTTGTACGGAAAAGCTATACATGTTCTACGGAACGGCTATACATTTTGTACGGAAGAGCTGTATATTTTCTACGGAACAGCGGTATATATACATTTCTACGGAAGAGCTCTACATTTTCTACGGAACGGCTATACATTTTCTACGGAAGTGCTGTATATTTTCTACGGAACAAGCGTGTCCCCAACGGGCCACCGTACTAATAGAATAGTGTAAACACTGTCTGCATGGAAGATCAAATTTATTCTATTCCGCGTCGCCAACAAATCGAAGCAGTCGCCATCGAGTTCAGAGGAGGGGACTGACATAAAATGGCCAAGGAAGGCAAATAAAACTTCGTCTCATTTATCATTCAAACCAATTTAATCTACAGTGCCAACGGTGAGTTATGACTGTTAATTAGATTATTCTGTTATTATTAAAATGGTAATTCCATGTTCAAAACCCAGAGTAATCGGTCGTATATTGTTAAATATCTGAGATGGCAGAGAACAAAGAATTTCGCGCCATTTATGCTAATTAAATTCGATTTCCTGCAAGTTTGTTGGCTGTGTCTTGAATCAGAGCAACAAAGCACTGAAAGCAGTCGACTTGTGCCAAATTGTCAGCCATTTTGAAACGTCATTGTTGCCATAGCAACAACTGTTGCTATTTATTTGGACGCATTAGCCTCCTCCGCAGGCAACTCTGTGTCTTCTCAAATGGCAGTTAAATTCCCAAATTATATTTGGCTTATTTATTTGCTCTAATTTTATCCCCCGAGTTCCCTTATAGCCCCACTCTGCCATTCCCAATCCCTTGCTGTCCCTTCATGCTCAGTCAAAACATTGAAAAGCTGCTGTTTGGGAAGACACAGAGTTGCCTGCGGAGGAGGCTAACTATGCATAACATTTAGTTTTATTCCTTTTCCGAATTTGGACTCTCAAACTTGTATTTTCCATTTTTCAAACAGTGTGATACTGCACATATCACTCATTTCAGACCATCCATGTGATTCAATGCAAATTTCTCTAATTAACTTAAGAATGATAAAGTTGGGATGGGGTTTGGGTTTCAATTTCTTTATAATTCAGGATTATTCTGAATTCTAGGATGTGCTGGCTGGCTTTGCGAATCTCAATGTGAGCTATTAAAACAAGGCCTAAATGAAGTACTACGTTATTAGGTTCTTGACGCTGACCAATGAGAAGAAAATTGAAGAAATTCATGATTTCATGTTTCGACTTTCGACTTTCGAGTTGTGAATTTTACATTCGTATTTTGTTGGAAGTTAAAAGATACAGTGAAGAGAATTAATAGAGTGAAGAATTGTCTGAAACATCAATAAAAAGCTACAATGAGTAATGATTCTGGTTCAACTAAAACAAGTTCTAACAATGGAGAAAAGACTCATAGGTGTCCGGCTTGCATCAAGACATTTGGAAGTCTATTAAGATTGAGACGCCATATGGTAATGCATACCGAAGAGAAACCATTCAAATGTGATGTCTGTGACAAGACATGTTCCAGATCGTATGACTTAGTTGTTCATAAAAGAACCCATACTGGAGAGAAACCATTCAAATGTGATGTCTGTGACAAGACATGTTCCAGATCTTATGACTTAGTTGTTCATAAAAGAACACATACTGGAGAGAAACCATTCAAATGTGATGTCTGTGACAAGACATTTTCTCATTCAGGTAACTTAACAAATCATAAAAGAATACATACTGGAGAGAAACCATTTAAATGTGATGTCTGTGACAAGACATTTTGTCAGCCAAGTACCTTAATGGTTCATAAAAGAACACATACTGGAGAAAAACCATTCAAATGTGACATTTGTGACAAGACATTTTGCAACTCAGCTTGCTTACTACGTCATAAAAGGAGACATACTGGAGAGAAACCTTATAAATGTGATAGCTGTAACAAAACATTTTCCCGGTCAGATGAACTACAAAAGCATAAAACAACACATACTGGAGAAAAACCTTACACTTGTGATATCTGTGACAAATCATTTTTTCCAGTCAGCTCTCTTACTACATCATAAAAGAACACATACAGGAGAAAAACCTTTCAAATGTGATATTTGTGACAAAACATATTCTGGACACGTTCATTACTAGAAACATAAAAGAACGCATACTGGAGAAAAACCTTACACTTGTGATATCTGTGACAAATCATTTTTCCAGTCAGCTCTCTTACTACATCATAAAAGAACACATACTGGAGAAAAACCTTTCAAATGTGATATTTGTGACAAAACATATTCCTGGCTACGTTCATTAGTAGAACATAAAAGAACACATACTGGAGAGAAACGTTACACTTGTGATATCTGTGACAGAGCATTTTTCCCACCAAGCTAGTTTTACTATATCATCTAAAGAGACATAATAGAGGGAAAACTTTGAAGTGTAATTACTGTAACAAAACTGTTGATTGGAAAGCATTTGATCAACACGTATTCACTCATGAACTTGAAGCCACTGAACCAAATGGGATGGAGTACATATGTTTGAAATGTGATGTCACATTTGACTTAGCCAGTGCATTGGTAAAGCACATGACTGAGCTTCATCAAGATAGTCCTGTCTAGTTTGTCAGAAGTGAGTAAATTTGTATAATATTTTGAAGCTACAGTTGAACACTACAGTACAATACAGTACATGTATATAGTAAAATTTTGTTCTTACAATGAATCCCAGTTAATGTAAGTACCATGTCATTCTTGAGTTACATGTATGTGCATGTCTTGTTTACTGACCTTATAAATTATATAACTGGACTGAGTGGGTGCCCTATATATCAATGACTGGCAATGGGTGACGAGTCATATTTCATACACAAGTGGGAGTGTTTTAACGGACATTACAAACACGAGAGGACAATGAAAATCACAAGGCCATTAACCTTGTAATTTTCATTGTTCTTGAGACTTGAGAGAATAATGAAAATCATGAGGCTGCAAGGCGAGTGATTTTTATTGCTTTTAAATATTTTTAATTACAAACACGAGAGAATATTGAAAATTACGAGGTAATAGGCCAAGTGATTTTTGTTGTTCTCAAGTGTTTGCAAGCCTTGGTAAAACATGATACACAAATTTATGAAATAGCTTCTCAATCGTCAATTATAATAGAGGGACTTTGTGATATTGGTGCATGTTGGATTAGACAATGGTTTCACGTTGAATTTATAATTAAGAAATGTGGTAATAAACTGTTCTTTGTTTGTGCTGTTCATTATCTGATTTTTAAATTATAAATTCAGTTGGCACGACCTTTACCAGGTTTCAAAACTCATACTCATGACCAAATATTTTTCTCTGATTGGGTAATTAGCTCATGAATTATTAATAAGTTTGAGAGGGTGATTTATTGGTAAGTAGTAACCACTGACCTTTTTCTCATAAATATTTTTTTTGAATTGATTGGTCTGCAGACATGGTTGAGCCCACAGTCACGTAAACATATTGGTCAGAATACAGTCAGCAGCCACTAACCATGAGAGAAAAGACTCATATTTCCACCATCTTTGATCACTTTTTGGGTGGGACCTGCAGTTCAGTTATATATACAGTATATAATTATATATATATATATATATGTGTGTGTGTGTGTGTGTGTGTGTGTGTGTATAAGTAATTGATGAAATTCATTCAGATTGTTCCAAGCTACACTGATGAGCTGTAGTACAGTGAAACACGTGTCTGTAGGTTGAACTACATGTATATATGTATATATGTATATATAGTTCAATCTACAGACACGGTGTTTCGCTATACAACAGCTCATCAGTGTAGCTTGGAACAATCTGAATGAATTTCATCAATTACTTATACACATGCGATCGTCGGTGACAGCCGCATGTGGGACAGCATCGGTGAAATACATTCAGATAGCGTGAAGTGCGAATTAAACATTTTGACGTCACATGCGCATAATAGAGAGCTTAAGCATATTCGGCGTTTTTGAGACACGGACGGTGACCGGAAGAACAGGAATACAATACAGAACTACTGAACCGCGTATTCTCTGAAAATAATTTTTTACCCAAAACAAAGGCTATAAATAATCACATATCTAAACTGTTAGCTTATAAGCTTAAATTTCATCTTCATTCCTTTATTTTATATTGTAATGTAATGAAATTATCCCCCTTAAAGTACAAGTTTCAGCCTACTTTAAAAGTATGTCTCATTGTAGTAAAACAGCGATGACAGGCCTCAACGTTCTAGAAATTTCCGTCGTCTCAAGAACGTGAAAATGCTCTAAATGACGTCTTGTGTAGAACGACGACGGCGTTCACCTTGCTCTTGGAATTTTAAATTGCTCATTATCATTGTTTTGAATGAAAAATGCTATTGAACTACAACGCCGTCCGTGGCTCTAAAACGTCTGTTGCTTAAGCTCTCTAATGAGTTATCGGCGAAGGTTATATATTTTTTCCATTATCAAACATAATCACTTGAAAATTCTACATGTTTGTTGTTGTGCGAGAAACACACTCACAATCTATAACTTTTTCCGATAAGTCATTATGTACGTGTGACGTCAAGATGTTTAATTTGCATCTCATACAAACTAAAAATAACTCAAGAACAAAGCAAGGAAACGAAAAACTGCAAAAGATAATAGTGTGTCATTTTACGTCTTCTTTTAAATAAGACAAACTTAATTTTGGTGTTATAGGCACAATAAATATAACCAATTATGAATTGGTCAAAGTGACCAAACTTTATTGGTTAAGTCCGACCAACCAATTGGTTAAATGGTTAAAATGACCAATTCATAATTGGTTGCAACCAATAAAAATGGTTGTTTTAACCATTCAGTTTTTACTGTGCATGGTTTCTTCTCCAAGAAGTTAAACCCTGCGGAAACACGATACACGGAAACTTTTGGTCGCGAGTTGTTGGCCATCTACTTGGCAATCAAACATTTTCGCCACCTTCTTGAAGGCCGCCCCTTTTGTGTACTTACCAACCACAAGCCGTTAACGTACGTCCTCCGACATAACTCTGACAAGTATACGCCCAGAGAAAGCCGGCAGCTTGGATACATTATTTCAGAGTTTACTACAGATATTCGACACGTTCAAGGACAGGCCAATGCGGCAGCAGATGCTCTTTCCCGACTGCAGGTTAATGCTACAGGCACATCAAATCTTGTCCTGGACTACGACAAACTAGCAGAAGCTCAAGCAATAGATCCAGAATTTCAAGATATTGCACAGTCCAAGAACTCCATTCAATTCCGCACGGTCAACTTGCCCTTGATGGCAAATCCTCTGTTGTGCGACGCTTCAACAGGCAATCCAAGACCTTGGGTACCCAAGGAGTTTAGAACTGCAGCATTTCATTCTCTTCATGGATTGTCCCACCCAGGTATTAACGCGACACAACAGCTTCTAGTGACCCGCTTCATTTGGCCAAATACTGATCAACACCGATGTTCGGAAATGGGCAAAAGAATGTTTATTGTGTCAAAAGGCGAAGATACATCGTCATACGTATACACCACTAGGGAGATTTGACCTGCCCCAAAGTCGATTTAATTGTAACATGCACATCGACATCGTCGGACCACTCACCTTTATCGATCGTTTCACACGCTGAAATGGATGTTAGCCATTCAGAGATTATATCCACTTCTCCATTGAGAGCTTCTTCTACGAATTCTGGTGCTGCTATCCGAATAAAAAACAACAGTATCGTCCGCATACATCAGTATATTGCATTTCGTTAAGATCAGATGAATATCATTAATCATTATTACAAATAGCAGAGGACCAAGAACGGAACCTTGGAGAATTCCACAACATACTTTTTCCTTTTCAGAGTTAACTTGATTGTAGCATACATACTGCGTTCTATCAAACAGGTAACTTCCCAACCAAAGATGTTCGGTGTCTTTAATTCCGTAATATTTCAGCTTATCAAGCAGTCCTGCATGGTTAACCAAACCGAAAGCTTTTCTTAGATCGAGATATATGGCCCCAGTGCAACATCTTTTATCCATGTTTTGTCGAATATGTTCGTTTAGGTGTATGTAACAGCATCATGAGTACATTTTCCTCGTCTAAAACCAAACTGTTGTTGACAAAATAGCTTATTTTCCTCAAGATAGTCTGATATTTGCATGTATAGGCAAGTTTTTTAATGACTTTTGAGATTACATTCAAGACAGATATAGGTCGGCAGTTATCAAAAGAAGAACGATCCTCGGATTGTTTCAGCAACTTGGACTCGAACGTTGTTGGCCGTTTCACTCGGCAGGAAATACAGTTTAGGCTCAAGTTGTTGGACAATTTCTTCCTTTGGAATAGATCTTGGCACTACCGCAAAATTCAAACCCAGTGATGATACCTCTTCTTCTTCCTTGGTTAGTGTTTTCTTGCTGAGGTTGATGACTATTCGGGATGTTTGTCTTCTTGATATCCTAACCACAACATAAGCTCTGTCCACAAGTTGCTCGAAATTTTGCAAAAAATTGCTTAAAAAATTATTAAATTTTGCTTAAAAATTGCCCATTTCTTCAAAAAAGTTGCCAGGTTTTAAGAAAGTTGCTAAAGGTAATTGCTAGTTCATTTGCTCTGTCAATTAGGAGGTATGACGATAAATGCCTTGTGTTGGTGTCTACAACAATGTTTTTGAAAATGTGGGAACCATTGTCTTGATAAAATTCATAAAACAATGAGTAAACACAAGTGCTTTTAAAACAACGTTAATGATATATAACTACACACTGGTATATATCATATCCAAAAGAAATCAAAAATCTAGATTTATTACAAACAATTTGCTGCAAAACCAAAAACAAACTTTAAATTTTTTAATCTAATTAAAAATTTGCATGTTTACATATACTGTTCATCAAACAATCGAAACATTCACTCACCTTTCTTCCTCTGACTCTCGTTGTACTTTAGCATGATTCTGCATTCCAAAGCTGCTCTCTTCTATTTTGAAAACTGGGTCAACTATTCATGAAACTGAAGACTAAATATGATAAGACAATAACTCCGGTGTAATTCCCCTGCCGAGCTCGTTTTACGGGTGCAAAAAGAGGACAATAATTTATCAAGTTTAAGGTGGCTCCATACAGTTTCTTGAAAAATGGAAAATACAAGTTTGAGAGTCCAAAACACGTGCATAAACAATTCGGAAAAAGAATAAAATTAAATGTTATCCATTGTTAAACAGTCTGACAATCAAAACCAAATAAATAGCAACAGTTGTTGCTATGGCAACAATGGAACAATGACGTTTCAAAATGGCTGCCAATTACCCTTCAAACTAGTTTAATTCGAAAACAACTTTGGTGACGCCCAATTTTTTTTTCATTAAAACTTTTCGTGAAGTATGAGTAATCAATAGGCCGATTTAAAAAAAATTCTTAGAACGAAATTTTTTTAAAAATTAACAAACATGATTTTCCGGGGAAAAAATTATTCGTTCAACAGAATCTTTTTAAAATCGGCCTATTGATTACTCATACTTCAAGAAAAGCTTTAATGAAAAAAAAATTGGAGGTCACCAAAGTTTTTTTTCGAATTAAATTAGTTTGAAGGGTAATTGGCAGCCATTTTGAAACGTCATTGTTGCCATAGCAACAACTGTTGCTATTTATTTGGTAACAGTTTTTTATTGTCAGATTGTTTCCCGTAGAATGTATTATCCGCTAGATACATGTCGCCGACGCTTGTAGCTTTTTAAGACCATAGACAAAGTGTACCGAAACAAACTTTGGCTAATTTGCTCCAACTCCAAGTCATTGAAATTCCAAACCTTCGGATTCGATTGCTGGAATTCTTCTTTAAGGGTGTGCGGCAAATGCGCAAGGAAGAATGGAAGATACAGAGTTCAGCGACTTCTGTGAAGTATTTAAAGTCAAAATTACAAACCGAAACAGCAAACGATGAAACTGAAAGCGATAGCGAAATCAGGTTGAAACGAATGAGTACGGCTTGCCACATTCGTCAGGTGCCAAGCAAAAGGCACAACGAACAGAATCGCCTTTAAGATCGAAGTCCAACTCAGTTGACGACGTCAAACGCAATATCCCAAAACGTAAAATATTACTAAGATCCCTGGTATTCGGTAACGAGGACAATCTATTTGAAAAGGAAACAAGCCGCATGTCCATAATCGAAGTCGAACGGCGACCGATAAAGCCATATGAGAAAAGAGTGAAAGTACTCCTTATCAATAAAGACAGTTCTTTATTTGTAAGAACACCAAGAGATAAAGAACTTGCTGCGCTTATTGAGTGTTTGATTCGGTCGAGATGGAAGCAAGCTACATGTATAAATATTATAGTTTCACACGCGTCATCAATCGAATTTTAGGTGTTAGTCAAATAAAGTTTCAGCCAATGCGAATTGTGCGTTGTCTGAACAACGCTGCCCATGCCAAGTTTATGAATAGAATGTCCACAGTCCCTTATTCCCTTCTCCCTCCCGCGCCCACACACAGGTCGTACCCAGGGCCTTCTCAAAATGGCGGGGCGGAGAGAAGACCTGGCAAAGGCTGGTCACGTGACACCAATAATTTTGGAATATTTTGATGAGTGACTCACACTGTACCGGGGGGCGCGGTACAGTCACTGATAAACAGAGTATAGTTATGTAAAATTATTCAGCGAACTATTTAAACATACAAGAATAACAAAAATAGGTACGTTTACACGTACATGTATCTACTGCGTTGCGTCAGACTGCTCAGACTGACTCGGGATGTGATTGGAAAAACCTTCTGAAATTTGGTTGGTCCCGAAGAATATTCTATTGTTACTTAACTAACATCGGAAAACCTTGCATGCCGACGTAGTATCTACTCGCATGCGCAGTAGATACTGAAACAAATTGAAGGCAAATTGAACTATTAAAAGCAGCATGAAACGCTATCTATGATTCATTAGTCTATATTTTCATCTTATCTTTGAACACTGGAATTTTTCCAGACGAAATGAAACTAGCAAAAGTTACCCCTATTTACAAATCAGGGGAAAAAACTCACTGCGACAATTACAGGCCAATATCTGTAATATCAGCTGTAGCAAAAATATTCGAAAAAATTGTTTACGAGCAGCTAAATGATTTTCTAAACGAGAATATGATTATTTCGACACAACAATCAGGCTTTCGTACTCGGCATTCGACAGAAACTACACTCCTCCATTCTACAAATCAATGTCTTTTTAACATGGACAAAGGCTTAATCAATGGTATACCCTTTCTAGACCTTAAAAAAGCCTTCGATACGGTTGATCATAAGATTCTTAGCTTATTTCTAAACGAGAACGTTACGGAGTAAGAGGAATTGCTTTACAATGGTTCAAATCATATCTTCACAAAAGAAAGCAAGTATGCAAAATTAATCATTCAAAGTCAAATGCTAAAAACATTAAATGTGGTGTTCCTCAAGGCTCAAACCTTGGTCCACTGCTTTTTCTTATTTACATAAATGATCTACCTAACTGCCTAGAAACGACACAAGCGTCTATGTTTGCGGATGATACCAACATATTATGTCAGGGCAAATCACCCGCAGACATTGAACGCAAAATTAATGTTGACCTCGACAACGTTCATAAATGGCTTACCGCCAACAAACTAACTTTGAATAAAGAAAAAACAGAATACATGATTATTGGGTCTCGACAAAGATTAAACCAGATATCCGGCAATCCTCATATTGTCATTGGTGACCAAACGATAAAACGGGTACCAGACAAAAAGGTGTTAGGGGTAAAGTGGTAAGGGGTAAACGAGCAGTTAAAGTGGCAAGGGGTAAACGAGCAGTTAAAGTGGCAAGAACACAATGATGCAAAATGTAAAAAACTTTCGAAAAACATTGCTCTCTTAAGAAGAGCAAAAAACTTTGTGACACAAGACACATTAGTAACAATGTATAATTCACTTGTCTTGCCACACTTCACTTATTGCTCGACTGCGTGGCATGATGGTAACAACAAATTACATATTAATAAGTTACAAAAGTTGCAAAAAAGAGCTGCTCGTATAATAACGGGTTCAAGCTACGAAATTAGATCATCCGAGATATTTGAAAACCTAAATTGGGAACCAATTGAAACCACATTTCAAAAACGAGAACAATTAATGACATTTAAGGCACTACGAGATTTGACACCAACTTACATATCAGAATTATTTGCTACTAGCCACAACGACGTATACAGATTGAGAAGCAATGATCGAAAATTATATTTACACAAACCAACAACAAACTTCTTAAAACATAGCTTTTCATATCGCGGAGCCGTGTCTTGGAACACTTTACCAAACGAAATTGTTGATAAATACGAGTATCTCTCAATCGAATCTTTCAAAAACTTGACTAACAAATATTATAACAAAGAGAAGAATTTGTCAACAGTTTAGTTTGTTATTTATTAAAATAAAAAATTTTGTTAAAAATTTGTACATAGATTTCTATATTTTTATCCACTCATTGTAAATAGTTACATTTTTTAAATTTTTATATATACTTGTATTTAGTAAATACACGGCCCTTTGAAAACCAGGAAACTGAAAGGCCACCGTGTGAAAATAAGTTTAAATAAATAAATAAATAAGGTAATCTAGGCAATAGTAAGCTAATATGGAAAACAATAAACAATGTCATGACGACAACAATTATTCGCTCCAAATTAAGTATTAGACCAACATCTGGCAATACAGTGTTGTCTAAACCCAACCTCGTACCCAGGGTCTTATCTCCGCTCCCCCGCCCCCGCCCACCGCTGCGAAAAGACCCTGGTCCAGGCTGGTCACGTGCTGCCCAAAATATGGGCAGTACAAAATAAATTTAGTGTGGTACAAAAAACTTTCTCGACTTACCGACCGGAGTAGTGTTTATACAAAACGCAAAACATCTGGCCAGATGAAATTTCACGACTCACGAAAGGTGCACAATGGCTTGGAGAAACAATCCGAAACGAGATATAATTTAATAAGAATGCCAAAGTCTCAAAGATCAATATCAATATTTTGCTGGCTTTGTAGCGCTGGCGACATGTGTTATTGATGGGGGAATATTCGTTTTAAGCATTCGAATCGCGAGGCTTTTAACTGGACGTATTCACTTAAATATAACGGCAGCTTTCACGTGTGGTATTCAACAACGTACAGGTGAAACACATACGTATTTTATTGTTTATATTGAGAGTTTGTAACAGTCTTCCATTTCATTATCCAATTATTTCAGGTTTACTATGCTGCGTTGTTTTGACAAAATTATCGTACGTCATCCACGAACATGATAAGTGATAAATATATTTGATATAAAATGCCAATTTTCAAGTTCATTTTAAAAAGGTTAGTCGATATCCGTACCTATTATATTTTAAACAATTGGCGAGGGACTATAATTTAATACGACGTGTTATTATTAATAGTCCGAAAAGCGGCGGGTATTAGGTTGTTGCGTTTTTCATGATCAAGCGACGAAAGATCAAATTTGCGGAGTAACTGGAGTTTATATAAATAGAAAAATGATAGTAAGATATCGATTAATCGACTATATATTGTATAATTAGACAAAATGGAACTCTACGGTATCAAAGGCAGTGCTCTTTTGCTACTTAAATCATATTTATCAGAACGTTGCCAGAAATGTCAAGTTAATGGTTATCTTTCATCAGAACGTGGCTTAAAATGTGGTGTTCCACAAGGATCCATTTTGGGACCACTATTTTTCTTAATCTACATAAATGATCTACCGGAATGTTTAAACAAAACTAAAGCTCGATTATTTGCTGATGACACGAATATAACAGCAGCAGGAGAGACGATAAATGAGATTGAGATTGCAGTAAACTCGGACTTAGAAAATCTTTGGAAATGGCTCATAGCCAATAAACTAAGTCTGAATGTAACAAAAACTGAATTTATATTGATTGGTTCACAACAGATACTACAACGAATCAATGATTGTCAACTAAATATTAAGATTGAAGGCAAGCAAATTAAGCAAGTATTTGAAAGTAAAACTCTGGGGGTTATAATCGACCAGCACTTGAATTGGAAAAGTAACACTGAAAGCATATGTAAGAAAATTACTTCGGGATTAGGCGCCCTTCGACGTCTAAAAGAATTTGTTGACAGGAAAACACTTTTATCAGTATATAATGCTATAATACAACCACACTTTAATTACTGTTGTGAAGTTTGGAATGTGTTTGGTGAAACCCAGTCTACACATTTACAAAAACTTCAAAACAGGGCTGCTCGTATTATAGCAGATTTACCTAATGAAGTAAGCCAAGAAACTGTTTTAAATGCATTAGGATGGGAACCATTAAAACAACAGAGGGAAAAGGCAAAAGCAAAAATCTTAAGATACTTAACAATATGGGGCCAGAATGTCTGAACAAACTATTTACTTTCAGGCAAGACGTCTTAAGTCACAATCTTCGTGACAGTTCTTCTAAAGTGTGTTTGCCACAACCACGAACAAACAATATGAAAAAAAGTCTTATGTTTGATGGCGCCTCAATATGGAATTCCCTACCATCAAACATAAGAGACAGTAAATCCTTTTCAAGCTTTAAACGAAAAATTGCTACTTATGTTGACACAAACTAAGATTTTCTCTATATCTATGTAAATACCGAAACTACAACCAATGTAATATAGCTGAGTACTGTTCTGTTATTTTCGTTCTGTTTGTAAATAATGTAATTTTGCTTATATTGCTTTACACGCCCATCGTGGAAACCAGCTTTTGTTGACGATGCTAGCGTGGTTAAATAAAATCTATCTATCTATCTAATTTAAGCACCCAGGTTGGCGATTATAAAACGAATGGGAACATCTAAAACTTTCTTCATTGTAAACTTAAATAAACACAGCGATTTATTATAAACTAAAAACAATAGCTGTCAAAACAACTTTTTTCAATTTTAAAATCGTATCACCGGTTAATTTAACCATTCATTTCAAAATCTAATACCAGAAAACAAGACAAGCTAGATACGTATACATGCATTTCTTCGACGACTCTAGCGAGGTCAAGCATTGATACGCAGGGGACCCTCCCACAGTCGAAAAGTTTGATAGATGACACGTGACGAGCCTGGACCAGGGTCTTTTCGCAGCGGTGGGCGGGGGCGGGGGAGCGGAGATAAGACCCTGGGTACGAGGTTGGTCTAAACCCGATTAAATTCCGGAGTTCTTAAATAAACATACTACCGGCGTTACACCTAATTTGGCAAGTCAACTAATTCCTTCTGATGAAGACTTGCCCTCATTTGAAGACCATTCCTGGTTTGCACTTGACGTCATGGCGACCATGTTGGAGGAACTTTAACAAAAGAATCTCATTAGCAGCTATTTATTGTATTTGGAGTATGTTTTCCTCCAACATGGCCGCCGTATCTTTGTCTTCTAAATCTCAAGGGATTGATTGCAAACCACCAATATTCCTCCAGTCGGCTCAACCTTTTCTATTGAGAAAGCTACTGTAGAGGAAATTTTCAATTTATTAAATTCTTTGAAACTTAGACAAAGCTACAGGATTAAACAACATTCCGGCCAAGGTACTAATAGGCGCAGCTATACGCTATCTAGCTAGCTCTTTGTGTAACATTTGTAACTAGAGGGTAATTAGAGAGGTTTAAAAAGAAAACGCGCCATCCCGCTAACCAGGTTAGCTCACGAGACCAACACATGCATGTATGAATAAAATGCTTGATTGCATTCGTACCAAAATTATGCAAAATGTTTGCATAAAATAAGGATAATGAGCGCAATCAAGCATTTCTTCTACATGGAGAATCTTGCAGTCAGATTTTTATTAATTTCGCATTCACATTTTGACTAAATTCAACCACAATTTAACATATTGGTCGTTGGTCTATGGCCAACCATTCTGCGAACTTTCATGAAAATCGGTGCAATACCTTTTGAGATATCCTGGCGACAGACAGACAAACAAACCAACAGATAAACAAACAAGGCTTAACGAAGAGGCTTTATACAACAACGCTTACAACTTGTTTTCCTCCAAAGAGGCTCTAGTGTTCCCTCCGAAGAGGCTTAGAAATTGTTTTTCTCCGAAGAAGCTCTAGTGTTCTCCTCCGAAGAGGCTTACAACGAGGCTTAATACAATTTGTTCTCCTAGGAAGAGGCTCAATTTCGCCCCGAGGAGGCTTACTATTTAATACCATTAGCTTTTGAAAACTGTGGTAAATCATACTTATATACGACAAATTTGTGGTAATTAATCGTCAAATTAAGTACTTACCAATTGATAAACTGAAGTGAACACCAACAAAGCTAGCGAGCACCAACAGCTAGAGCACAACTGAACAAAGTCAAAATACACAGTTTTATCGCAATAATTTCGCAAAACCATAGATCGGAAAACCCCAGCCGCCTATATCTTCGTATTCGCTATTTGATTGGTTACGAACGATACTGCCCCTTCGTACTCGCTGTTTGATTGGCTTCGATTCTTCTTTTGTTACCATTTTGATTGTTACTTACACGTTTTGACCCTACATGACAGCATAGTATCTACTGCGCTTGCGCAGTAGATACAAAAACCGTACAAATAACAAGACATTCTCTTAACAAGTTTATATCAAATCAGTTAATGACCATCTTTAGTAAGAAGCGTCTACACTACAACATATTTGCTTTATTATGCAAGCAAGAAGTGTTTATTAATATTTCGGTTTCTGGACTTTCCGAATCTAATTTAAAAAGTTTAGAAATATACAATCTCAATATACATCGAAGTCTTCAATGCTGATCTATATAGATGTTCGTCGATCGAAGAATTGTTGTTGATCGAATATTTGTATTATACAACCTCAAAGTCAACGAGGAGTCGAGGACAGCAGATTCGAATATGCCGTTTGAGTATAAATCGACAGATACAACAAATAAATTTCCACAAATCCAAAACGTGTGGGCAAGAAACATAAATGTGCTTAGGGGTGTTGGTGGCACAGTGGTTAGTGCACGTGCCTTTCACCTCTGCGACCCGAGTTCGATTCCTGCACGGTGCAGTTATCTGATTAAAAAAAATAATTCACCCTGGCCGCATGTGAGAAGAGTGCTTCCAGTTTTACTCTACCAAACACCACAGGTTTCCTCCGGGTACTCCGGTTTCCTCCTGTAGTAACACTGGACCAATTAGGGTGGGCTCTTACTGGACCTCTGAGGATAACAGTTTAGATATAACTGATAGAGTTATCCAGTATAAATAAGGTTAGTTTAGTTTAGTTTAGTTTAGTTTAGTTATACTGGCCGGTAAATATACTTCCAACAATCAACAGCATTCGAAATTTTTTAGTGTATGTATCAGTACCTGTAACCGCAGAGCGGGTTTCTGTTTATCAGTTTATGATCGTTCGTCGCCTTCGGCTTCATTTCTGGCGATTGACGTCAACAAATATGAATTATCCAGCAAATGTCGTAAATTATGAAATATATCTAATTTACCGCTCGAATTTAACGTTAGCGGACTTGCAACAACCTTGACGTTTATAAGAACCGAATCAACCGCTCCCCCCAGGACGGGCGAAGCTTAAATTATCCACGTGACCAAATACTCCAAGAATCGTGGAGTATTTGGGAATCACGTGACCAGCCTTTGCCAGAGTCTTCTCCTCTCGCCATTTTGAAAGCAGAGAAGACCCTGGGTACGAGGTTGGCTCGCCTGCCGCTACTCGTCCCCTTCCCCCCAGCCCCTATAAGGGACTGTAGTACAGTCCATTAGAACAAGGGAGCACGTTAGAATGTGATACGTCTTGTAAATAAACTAAACTTTACTTACCTAAGTTCAGTAAGTCGTTGACGTTTTGTGCGAGTCGCCGAGTTCGATAAAACCGCTGGCAATGAGCCCCCGACGAGCGAGCCGAATACTCTCCGAAGATACGCGAGGACGGAGCGGGAAGGGAAAAGAGAAGGGGAGTGCAACTGCCGAACACGTGATGGCTTTCAGCCAATTGGTCCGTTTAGAAATAGCTTTTCTCCTTATGCTCGTAGTAGTATCTGCTTAGTTTCAGGCTCTGTAGATCGAGCCATGCAAATACACTAAAATTATCAGTTCTACGAATCGTTCAGTAACTACTAACTACCCTATTAAAGTTCTTGTAAGAATTTTATTAAAAATAATGAACAGTTTTAACACAAAAGGATAATCGTACTGGTCGATCGTTCCAAAAACTCGTCTCCTCGAATTCTTCTCGCACGAAGGAAATACAGTATTAAAATGAAAAACAAACTTCCCAAAAGTTGCACGATTCAGTGGGTTGACCTTGCAATCTAACTTCCTTTTGTATATGTCGTGGGCTTCTTTGGTATTGAGATCATATCCTGGATCGCTGACAAACAAACCCGCGATTCTGATAAAAATTCAAAATGACTTAATATTCATGAAAGCCAACGGTTTTCTCATCAGAGTCCAAACTGATATACAATCATTCAACGAAAACTTCAACGAAAACAACTTACGTCCTGCTGTGAATATCACGAAGATCGGGTTTCGCGTTGGTTGTCCGGTACATTGTGCATAGCAACACTCTATGTGCATAGCAGCCAATCTCGTTCCCAGAGCCCACGTTCCCCTTACCCAGCAGGCGGGAAACGGGAGACTCTGGGATAATCCGTTCACGCCATCACAGGATTCTTGTTATCCGGAAGAAGAGTTTTATAGAGTTCACTGTATTCATCAGCCAATGAAATATCGATATGAAACGGATTATCCCAGAGTCTCTCGTTTCCCGGGTGGGGAACGTGTGCTCTGGGAACGAGATTGCATATAGCAACGTGCTACGAGCATTGTCGAAAGAAATCTCGGTAGTTGCACTCCCCTTCTCTTTTCCCTTCCCGCTCCGCCCTCGCGTATCTTCGGAGAGTATTCGGCTCGCTCGTCGGGGGCTCATATCGTCAGCGGTTTTATCGAATTCGGTGACTCGCACAAAACGTCAACTTTAGGTATTAAAGTAAAGTTTAGTTTATTTACAAGAACAGAAGAACTATCACGTTCTAACGTGCTCCCTTGATTAGAACGTCTGCGAAGGAGGCTAACCCAAGGGAGCACGCCAGACTGACCTGTGTTTCTTCTTCTTTGTTCGGAGTTCCTTCATTTATATTCATCCATTTTGAATAATACGGTATATATCATTAGCGTATCGCAGGCGCGGGTTACGGCGCCGAAGGAAACCCGAGCGCGTTACGAAAATTAAATAACGGTCGGAAGGAAGATAAATAGTGTAATATTCTGCCCAATGTATTGTCATTAATGAGATATGGACAGCAACTCTGGCTGGGACGAACCCCGACCGGAGAGCGAAGGAGTGACCGCAGATTCGACTCGGCTTGGATGTGGGTAGGGTGGGTGGGATCATCTCCCCAAAACGTGTTGGCATCCACGGACTTCTTGCAAGTGCCAGTGGAGAGAATGGTCATCCACTTATATATATTAATGAATTCCCTAGGGCATAATTTCCATATTCAAGTTGACTTTGAATAGTGTAATATTCTGCCCAATGTATTGTCATTAATGAGAAATGGACAGCAACTCCGGCCTCCCCGAACCTGTCCCAAGCTCACCCGGTTATTACCAACAACAACAACCCACACAACGAGGTTCTATCTTTGTATCTTCTCTCCCATACCTTACTTTTAATTCAATTTAATTACACGCGATTCTCTCCGGTACCTTTACGTTACCGGCCATAACACAAACTAATCTTGAAAGGCTTGTACGAAACCGGTCAAGGTATTAAAGCTCTTATATACCATGCCAGTATCCATGTCGAGATCAGCCAAACGCGCGGCGGGACCGGCCGGGTTGAGAACCTGGCGGAGCTTGATGTAGTGCAAAGCTGTTTTACTGGCCCGCCATCCAACATGGTCCATTATGTCGTCTAGGGCCACGTCAGCCAATGCCATAGACGGCCGCAGTGCCACTTCGAAAACCATGGAGGGTAAAGCGAGAGCCAGATAAAAGACCCTGTAACTGTCGTACATATGTGTCTAAGCGCGCCTGAGCTGCTGTTGACTGAAAAGAGGAGCATGTGATTTTCCCAATCTCAGACACCAAACGGAATAGGTATCCTGGGGTAAGTCGTATACCGAAGAGAGAACAAATTGTGCAATACTGCTCAATTCCCACAACGGGACAGATCGTTGCATTGCCACCTCGCGTAAACGCAAAAACATTAGCATCACCTGAACGCAAGGTCTTCGTCCAAAGGTCATTAAATAACAGACCCAAATTGTCTGGAAAGCGCAAATTCTCAAATGTCGACTTTATCACGAATTCAGCGCATTAACCGAGCAGCCTGAGGATGGCCATGTAAGATTAGTTGCTAGGCCTCTGGATTACCGTGAATACCCCCCGCAATGAAGTGGCTTGGATCACGAAGACGCAACTGCGACAACGGAGGTACGTCAAAAGATTCTATAGACTGATCGTGGATCGGAATAGGTATCGGACCCCCTGAACCGGGAGCCATCAATATTCACCCACATATTGTTTTCCTCAGCCCGTCCAGGATGTAAACGAGATTCAAAATCATCGGTGCTGACCTCCCAATTCGGAATAACAAACATGGACCGTTTGCTGTCTCTTGACAGTCAGGCGAGCCTGAGAACAAAACAAAATAACACAAAAAGCTATAGGAAAGTAACGCAGTCTCTCCCCCCTCCCAATCGCCTTCCCCCATGGGGTTCCAAATCGGGAGGGAACAACCTCTTACGCCCGAACCCGGAACGTCCACAGGCAGCTCAGTTATAGAGGTAGCCCATGGGAGTTGTTCACCCTGAAGAGGAACGATGTGGTACCAAGTAAAGTCGAACCTAACAATAACTACGAACAGTACCCGATGTTTGTTTGTTTGTTTTATTTCCATGTGATTCACCCTTTTTTATTATTATTGTAATTAGAATTATTACCGATTATACACACTGACAGCACACCTCAGTTCCTACTAAGAACGCAGATTTACCAATTCGTAGGATTAAAATCCCAACGGCCACGCTTCGAGGCGGTGCAAAACTCTCACGACGAGAAGGGCAACGGCGTTGATAATGGCCGTAACCATTACAAGAATAACATTGCACAGAAGCCAATCGACCCTCCGGACGCCTACGTTGCCGCCACATTGCGAATGACGATGACGTCACGGCCGATTGAAAAGTTTTATCCACTTTTACCATGGCTTCCACAACCTTTCCATGTTCCTTGTCCCCGAGTAATACGAGAAGGTACTTTTCTTCGCCGGCAACGGACGTTTTTTCGCGAACTGCTTGAAACCCCGATCGGAAATCGCACAGAAAATCGGCCACCTTCATGGGGCAGTTCGCAGTCCGCGTGCGTGCTGGCTCAAGTGAGTTGTCGGCCGTGCATTGATGACGTTTACACGGAAGATATTCGTGCTACGCATGCGTAGCTAATACGGGTCAACCCGTATTTCGCGAGCCTCGACAGCCGCCATTTCCGATCGTGACTGCCGCATAATAAGTTGCTTTAGGGTCATTTGTTTCTTTCGCGACGATTTTCAAGTTAGGCAATAAATCGAAAACCCGATCCTGGTCGACATCAGTCTTCATTGTCGCCAACCGTCGAACATCCGTTAAAACACTGTCCACAGTTGCCAGATGCGACTGCTCCAATTTACGAATGCGTTCGCTCATAGTGACCAGGACATTCGGATCCCGAAGGGCAACAAACACATCCTAATCATTACCGGTCAATATTCTCAAAAGAAATTCTGAACGAATACTCAGTGGTAAACCGCTGTAGCCCCACAGGCACAGCGCGGTATCAACGTAGGTAATCTAATCCGCACAGGCAAATATCACTATTGTCCGAGCCACACAGGCAAACATCACTCACCACACAGGCGAATATCGCTCACCACACAGGCGAATAGCTCTCGCCACACAGGCGAATATCGTTCGCCACAGGCGAATATCGCTCGTCACACAGGTAAACTTCACTAGCCACAGAGCTACAGGCGAATATCGCTCGCCACACAGGCGAATATCGCTCGCCACACAGGCGAATATCGCTCGCCACACAGGCGAATAGCACTCGCCACACAGGCGAATATCACTCACCACACAGGTAAACATCGCTCGCCACACAGGCGAATATCGCTAGCCACACGGGCGAATAGCACTCACTACACAGGTAAACATCGCTCGCCACAGAGGCGAATATCGCTAGCCACAGGCGAATATCGCTCGTCACACAGGTAAACTTCACTAGCCACAGAGCCACAGGCGAATATCGCTAGCGACACAGGCAAAAGGACCCGTTACTGAGCCACACACGCAACTTTAAACATTGTTAGCCACACAGGCAAACCTCCATTAGTTCTTACACAACGCCCCCAATTTAATGCGTGAGAGCACACGGCAACGATGAATATACGATATACAGGTAATTTTACACGCAGTGCAGCCAATAGCAAATACAAATGTCGACACACGTTCTCAACCACAAAGGCACATATAGCATACGATGCGACAATGTCCACAAAAACACCTTCTGACAATGAGAGAACGAATCGAAATCGAATCGAACACGAATATCGCTCGCCACACAGGCGAATAGCACTCGCCACACAGGCGAATAGTATCAGCACACCTCTTATGGAAATCAGCACAATGTTGAATGAGATTAGTGTGCCTAAATAAAGTTTATCTATCTATCTATCTATCGCCACACAGGCGAATAGCACTCACCACACAGGTAAACATCGCTCGCCCCACAGGCGAATAGCACTCGCCACACAGGTAAACATCGCTCGCCACACAGGCGAATATCGCTAGCCACACAGGCAAAAGGACCCGTTACTGAGCCACACACGCAACTTTAAACATCGTTAGCCACACAGGCAAACCTCCATTAGTTCTTACACAACGCCCCAATTTAATGCGTGAGAGCACACGGCAACGAATATACGATATACAGGTAATTTTACACGCAGTGCAGCCAACAGCAAATACAAATGTCGACACACGTTCTCAACCACAAAGGCACATATAGCATACGAAGCGACAATGTCCACACAAACACCTTCTAACAATGAGAGAACGAATCGAAATCGAATCGAATACAGCCAGGGTTAATTCACAATCACCGCCCATCAACGTATATGCCCACGGCCACAGTAAATATCGTGCAAACCCGAAGCACATAACTACACTACACAAGTACGTGAAATACTAAAATTACACAAGAACTCACGAGAACATCTGTCTCTATACCTCTTGAGGTTGAAGACCAGCTTCGGCCAAGTTCGGTAACTGATTTGAAGGCGCCGCGTCCGCCAAAGCCGGAGGTTGATCAGCCGGATGGCGGACCGACAACTTGTTGAAGAAGCGGAAACGCCGGAATAGCAGGAACTTGGTCGTCAGCCTTTTCTGCCGAAACTAAAATCCAAGCCGAGGTCGATCTGTATGAAGTCGCTCCCAAAACGTGTTCATCCACGGACTTCTTGCAAGTGCCAGTGGAGAGAATGGTCACAGAATTTGAAGGATCAACCAGAAGTCCGACTCGCGGAAAAAAGTGTCCCATTATTTTTATGCGCATGCGCCAGTCGGCCATTTTGAAAGTAAGTGTCCCCGGAAAATTAGCCTTCTCGTCCTTGCGACCCTCGGGCTCCTGTAATCAATTACTCTTGGCCGTCTTGTGACCTTTTAATTAACTTCATATTATTATCTATATATATAAATAATATTTAGTTAAGTAAATAAGTAATTTACTTTAGAAAACGATTCTTTGGATATGAAATTCTTTGACCACGGGGTTATTAAAACTTCAGTACGCGGATACTACGGGTAAAACTCCGTGGCAAAAAAGTCCTGCACTCACGAAGCTAGCTGTCGGCATAATCCAGAATTGTATAAACTCCACATTTGTTTATAGAAGAAGATGGCTAAAATGTTCGGAACTACGCATTGTTGAAAGACATCGGGTACGTATGTTGTTAGAAATTTTATAAGCTTTCATTCGGTATATATTTCAAATCGTAGTGTTACCTACTTACCTGTAACTTTTTAAAATGTTCTCACCGTTGACTCATATAATTCTTATTTTACGAACAATGGTGTGCACATTTTGAACATTTTAAAAAGTTACAGGTAACACTAAAGTTTGAACTATACACCGAATGAAAG
The DNA here is from genome assembly GCA_035771165.1 of Paragorgia papillata. NCBI lineage: Eukaryota > Metazoa > Cnidaria > Anthozoa > Scleralcyonacea > Coralliidae > Paragorgia > Paragorgia papillata. The sequence goes on along the minus strand of JAWNZC010000455.1, from coordinate 588,741 downwards.
CTTATAAAATTTCTAACAAAATACGTACTCGATGTACTTCAACAATGCGTAATTCCGAAATTTTTTGCCATCTTTTTCTATAAACAAATGTGTCGGCATAATCGAGAAATGTAAAGCCCGCTTCATGAGTGCAGGACTTTTTTGCCACGGACTCTTACCCGTGGTATCTGCGTACTGAAGTTTTAATAACCTTGTAGTCAAATAATTTTATTTCCAAAGAACCATTTTCTAAAGTAAATTACTTATTTACTTAACTAAATATTATTTATATATATATATAACAATATAAATTTAATTAAAAGGTCACAAGAAGGCCAAGAGTAATTGAATACGGGAGCCCGTGGGTCGCAAGGACGAGAGGGCTAATTTCCCGGGGGCACTTACTTTCAAAATGGCGCCGGGATCGCAGGCCGACATTTCGCGAGGACGCTTACATCAAAGGTGCCGACGCTGAGTCGGACTTCTGGTTGATCCTTATTCTGTGGAATGGTCATCCACTTATATATATTAATGAATTCCCTAGGGCATAATTTCCATATTCAAGTTGACTTTGAATAGAAGGGGAGTGAAACGCCAGAGATTTTGTAAGATGATGCTGGTTGACCGTTGCTAGGAACATTTCCGTTGCTAGGAACATTTCTAATTATGGTTGATATACATGTATGATGTCACTATCCATCCAAAATGAAATAGTGAAATAAAAGCAGCCTGCTGCGAGGGCAGTGTTGAAATGCAAGTCGAAATATAGCAAGGTTGGTGTACTGCCGAAACATGAAACGTAATGTCTAACATTTTGACTTTATATTAAAGGGCCTTGGCTCCAATCGCTCGAAACGTGAGACATCTACATTCTATGTTTCCGCAGTACCTCGGGCAGTACATAAACAAACTAATACTATCAGTAGATCGAAGGCGGATTTCAGTTGATAAGTGAGTAAATTAAATGTTACAATTTTACGACGTGTTTCTTAAGTTCTGGTTGTTTTACCGTGTAGCAGAGCATGGACATACAGGTCATAATTTAAATACAGCATTCGAACAGAATATTCTTTCTCTGACTATGTCTTTGCAAGTGGTTCGCTCTTGGCTACTAGACAGGAATTGAGGAATATCAGAAACGCTGGGACGGTTGGGTCATGGGTTGTAACTGCTGGCAACTTATAAACGTTTGTTAAACTTACCTCGCGTCAACAACCTAATTAATTGATTGTTGACAGATCAAGGGCTACGACCATAGCTAGATTTCAAAACCCAAATAACGCATCGCCATTGGTCAATACTCCTTCACGTGACGGTTGTTTCACTCCTCTCCTTTTCTCTTCCCTCCTTTTTCCGCAGCATAGTCTCTCGTTATGTATGATGATATATGACAACCAAACACAGTTCTATGATGTATTTCATCATACGCGTGTCTTTTTTTCTACTAATTCCCTACCCCCACACCCCAACCCCGAACCACAACCCCCAGGAAACCCTAAACCTAACCACAACCCCCTGGAAACCCTAAACCTAACCACAACCCCCCAGTGACCCTAAACCAAAAAACCCTCCGGAAAAATGTCCCGCATGTCAAACCCCGACCGCAACACCCCTCTAGGATTTTTAGCTTTATGTGTTCAAGTTTAAGATCCCAAATGTGGGATAGTCGTTGCACGCGTATGATGAAATACACCATAGAACTACGTTTGGTTGTATGTCATATATCATGATACGTAACGAGAGACTATGTTGTTTTTCCGCCTCGTAATCGCTCGGGCCTCGGGTTTCCTTCGGCGCCGTAACCCGCGCCTGCGATACGCTAATTATATATACCGCATTATTCAAAATGGCTGAATATAAATGAAGGAACTCCGAACAAAGCAGAAGAAACACAGGTCAGTCTGGCGTGCTCCCTTGGCTAACCTTGCAATTACTTTAATTATGCGACCCATTAAACCAAAGCCTAAATTAAGTACCATTAAGTAGCACACGCACCGGACGCTGACCATGGGGACAGAAAGTGCAACCTACAACTTGTGAATTTTACATTCGTATTTTGTTGGAAGTTAAAAGAACAGTGAAGAGAATTAATAAAGTAAAGAATTGTAAAGAATTGTTTGAAACGTGAATATAAAGCTACGATGAGTAATGATTCTAGCTCAACTAAAACAAGTTCTAGCAATGGGGAGAAGATTCATAGGTGTCGAATCTGTATCAAGACATTTGATTATTTATCACGTTTAAGACGTCATATGGTAACACATACTGGAGAGAAACCATTTGAATGTGATGTCTGTGACAAGACATGTTCCAGATCGTATGACTTAGTTGTTCATAAAAGAAAACATACTGGAGAGAAACCATTCAAATGTGATGTCTGTGACAAGACATTTTCTCGTTCAGGTGACTTAACAACTCATAAAAGAACACATACTGGAGAGAAACCATTCAAATGTGATGTTTGTGACAAGACATTTTCTCAGTCAAATAACTTAATACGTCATAAAAGAACACATACTGGAGAGAAACCATTCAAATGTGATGTCTGTGACAAGACATTTTCCAGGTCAAGTGCCTTACTACACCATAAAAGACCACATGTGGGAGAGAAACCATTTGAATGCGATGTCTGTGACAAGACATTTTCCAGGTCAAGTGCCTTACTAATTCATAAAAGAACACATACTGGAAAGAAACCATTCAAATGTGATATTTGTGACAAGACATTTCCCCAATTAAATAACTTACTAATTCATAAGAGAACACATACTGGAAAGAAACCATATCAGTGTAATGTCTGTAACAAGGCATTTTCCTATTTAAGTAGCTTATCTTGTCATAAAAAAACACATGTTGAAAAACCTGAATGTGATGTCTGTTACAAGACATTTTCAAATCCAAGGGCTTTATCTAATCATAAAAGAACACACACTGGAAAAAAATATCTCGGTTGTGTTATCTGTGACAAAGTTTTTTCTTGTTTAAGTAAACTGCATTCTCATAAGAGAATACACACTGGGGAGAGACCTTACAAATGTGATGTATGTGACAAAACATTTCTCAATCGATCAAGTTTACAATATCATCAAAAGGCACATTCTAGAGGAAACATTTTGAAGTGTAATTACTGTAACATAACTTTGGATTGTAAAGCATTTGATCAACATGTATTCACTCATGAACTTGAAGCCACAGAACCAAATGGGATGGAGTACATATGTTTGAAATGTGATGTCACATTTGACTTAGCTAGTGCATTGGTAAAGCACATGACTGAACTTCATTAAGGTGGTCCTGTCTAGTTTGCTAGAAGTAAGTGAATTTTTACCTTTATTATTAGTACTTTGAAGGTACAGTCAGACATTATCTGTATAGCAATTGTCTCTTGCAATGAATCCCAGTTGATATACATTAAGTACTATATATACCACTCGCAAGTACAGCAACATGATGTACTGTATGTACATGTCAGGACACACATGTGACATGTCCCAGTCTCAAGGTGTAATTTACCCTGCAGTGCCGATAATTCAATATACACTGTGTTTGAAAATACCTGTATATCAGTCTTTATACATGTAGGCCCATAAATGAACAAACAGATTTGTGTTAATTTGTTGTCAAGTATTTATAAATAGAATCTACTTACTGTACACATCTGATGAATGGTGATCATAATTCACAACAGTAGTAATGTAAAGGTAGTCCTTAAGGGGGATATGTATAGGATAAAATTTGCAGACTGTCGTAGAGCTATTAGATGCTATTGTTCCATGAGACGTAGAAAACCCTAGTTCCCTTGAAACCATTTATAAGATTCTGGTTCAGCCCAATTTTTAGTATTGTTCCCCTTCGTGGAACAATTGTGGCAAGTTACTCAAATATAAGCTGCAAATATTTCAATCTCATGCTGCAAGAGTCTTAACAAGAGCTACATGTAGTTGTGGGGTTTGGTCAGCCAATGTTCTTGACACCCTTTCATGGGACACACTTGATGTGAGGCAGTCCCATGCCAAGTCAATATTAATGTAATGACCACACTGCACCAGGCCTTAGGAACTCTTTCACTGGAAGAAGTGTTGACCAACCTACTTATACATGTAGTCTTCACAATAAAGAAATTGATCTAACACTTCTCAAGCCAAAGAAGGAGTTCCTAAAAAGAAGTCTTAAATATAGCAGCGCTTTGCTTTGGAACCAACTCCCTAGTGAAGTGAAGCTAGCAGAGTCGCTCTATTCTTTTAAGAAACACATTGAGCTATAGTTGAACTTGGGCCATGCCATGATTATGTCATTATTACTACACTTTTTTCTTTTTTTTTAATTTTTACATATCATTTCATTACCTGTATATTCTATCACTGTATCCTGTACATATTCTATAATTGTATTTAGCTTAAGGTATATTGTATATTAGTATTAGGTTTTATTTTATTCAATTGTGTATTTAAACACCCCCCTCATGGAAATCAGCCTAGAGTTGTTGGGGCTAGCGTGTTTTTAATATTATTAAATATAGTATTCACCTACCTTTTTACCTACCTACTGCAAAAACATGCAACAAACATTTGTTAAATGTACCCTGGCATAGCTCTTGAATAGGCTGTGTACCAGCTCTCCTTTGGAGGATAGGGGAGAGGAGGAGAAGGAGAGCCTGCACGCGTAGTATTGTTTTTTTGAGTAGTAGCGTTCCAAATTGGGACGCAGCTTACTGATTGGACGAGATGCTGATTGTTGACGTACAACCATATATTAATAGACTGCTGGTAAAGTGCACTTGTGTCTGAAAGATACTGTATTTCCAGGGTTTGTACAAACCGTATTAAAATCATATTATTAGGATAGACCCAGATCGATAGACCCGAATCGTTTTGAAACGAAATACTGACGTTTCGAGGGGAGTCCTTCATCGAAGTAAATACTCTGGTGAAGAGCTTTGCTCTAAATGTCAGCATTTTAGATTCGTTCCAAAAAATTTTCAAAAACTGAAGTTCCCATGGCCAGGCAAATTTAAAGTCTGAAAGACTCCGGCTCCTTCTTTTCAGTTCTTCCACTCGATATGTGAAAATATATAGAGATAGGAAAAAGTCAGACAGGACGTACCGAAGTGGCACGGCGGCTAGTACGGCATATCATTATTTTGTCATTTGTGGAACAAGATGACTATTAATTTCAGAACTACGCATCGTTGATATTGTGTACGTATGTTGTTATATGTTGAATGAGCTTTCATTTGATGTAGAGTTCAAGATTCTGCGTTTTATGAAACTTGTTATAATGGGGTTATGAAGTAACCAAAGTTAAACCAAAGAAGATTGCCCTGCGCGCATGCTCGACGAAGAACAAACAGTTGGAAATACGATAGCCTCACGCAGAGTGTTGACAGCTACGCGAACATGCTGCTGAATTAGAAAGACAGGCGAGCATTGTCACATAGACAAGCAAAGCGCAAAGTCAATCGGAACGTTCTTGTCGCAAGGAGCACAACGAAACGCTATTGAAATTCAGAACGAATTCAGACTTTTGAGCTCGCTGGCAACCCACTTGGATCTCTGGCTTCGGGCAGTCAATCAAGCGCACAAACGCGGGAAATTTGCGATCCAAAGGCAAAGCAAGGTCAATTTAAAGTGTAGGGACTTTATAGAGATGCCCGAGCGAAGGTGTGCTACCAAGTTCCTAACCGAAGTTAAACGACAAAAAACCCGCTTCACTCGAGGTGGGATCGTTTTAATTTGTTTACCATAGAAGAGACCGTTATAGGCAAAGTCAATATGCTGCGCGTTTGCTTGTGACTGCAGTGATTCGCGGCAAAGAACGAAACATTGTTACTGAGACACTTGAACTTTGATCCGTCAGCGACATTAGATTAATTGCAAGGCTATGGACGAACTCGATGCGTTACATTTTGAGTTAGAGTCTCTACCCTATACCAAAGACGAGGCTGAACAAAAATAAGTCGCAGCTTCGATAAGCCTAGATGTTGAGCTCGCGGGGAAAAGTAAATAGCCGCAACAAAGTTATTTCAAGAATCAATTGAGGCGAGGGTAAACGAAGATGGGGATTTACCAGCGGAAGTTTCAGGGTTCGAAAAGCCATCATTCTTTGAAACCCGCATTGCAGAGGAAAACCGAATCTGAACTTGCACTAAAGCGAATTAAAACAGAAAATCGAAGAGTTAAAACAACAACAACAACAACAACAACAACAACAACAACAACAACAACAAGCGGAAATTGATGGGCAACATGCGGTCTCAATTGGCACAGGTCAAAGTGCAAGCACTTGACAAGCAATTGATAAGCGATAATGCAGATATAAACATGGGTAAACCTTAGAAAGCACTAAGGAGGAGAAGCTTCCTACAAACGCCGCGAGTTTAAAATTTCGGGACAGATTGGTGAGCCAGGTCAAACCGACAAACCCACTTTGTGTTGCTTACTCACCATATCGATTCCGGTTTAAAGCGTCAATACAAGGGGAGCGAAATCGCCGACGCTGTGATTCGTGCTATTTATGGCATAGTAGTCTATGTAGCTACGTGGAGACTTTAATGATGTGTCTCTCTTCCTAAACTGAGGAAAATCCTTCGCGTTCATTATTCGGAGAAAACTGCCTCAGAATTATATCCACAGCTGACATGTCTACGATCTTTCAACACCCGAAAGAAACCACACGGGCATTCCACTCGCGCCTGAGAAATGCATCGGTCCGGGGCATAGAGTTAGATTCCGCTAAAGAGACAGCAGTTTGCCAACGCAAAAAATTGGTCGAACTTATGACCTCGATCTTGCAATGGCGAGCAGAAAATCTTGCACCAAGTAAGAGCTGGAATTTCTAATTGGCAAATTACAACATGCTATATACTCCGGTTACTTTAGAACGGCTTAACAACCAGCACCGCCTAAACCGTAGTTACAGCGATCCCGTTTTGCGTTCCACGCATAGGTATAATGAACCATTTCGCCGTGATTCGACGCATGGATATAACGAGCCCATTTCGCTTCGAATCATGGGTATGACGAGATCATTTCGCTTTCAACGCATGGGTATAATGAGCCCATTTCGCATTCGACGCATGGGTATAACTAGCCCATTTCGTTTTCGACGCATTGGTATTACGAGCCCATGTCGCTTTCGACGCATGGGTATAAAGAGCCCATTTCGCTTCGACGCATGGGTATGACGAGATCATTTCGCTTTCAACGCATGGGTATAATGAGCCCATTTCGCATTCGACGCATGGGTATAACTAGCCCATTTCGTTTTCGACGCATTGGTATTACGAGCCCATTTCGCATTCAACGCATGGGTATAACTAGCCCATTTCGTTTTCGACGCATTGGTATTACGAGCCCATTTCGCATTCGACGCATGGGTATAACTAGCCCATTTCGTTTTCGACGCATTGGTATTACGAGTCCATTTCGCATTCGACGCATGGGTATGACGAGCCCATGTCGCTTTCGACGCATGGGTATGACGAGTCCATTTCGCATTCGACGCATGGGCATAACGAGCCCATTTCGCATTCAACGCATGGGTGTAACGAGCGCATTCGACGCATGGGTACAACTAGCCCATGTCACAGCCGATGCATGGGTATAACGTGCCCATTTCGCATTTCGACGCATGGGTATGACGAGCCCATTTCGCTTTCGATGCATGGGTATAACGAGCCCATTTCGCATTCGACGCATGGGTACAACGAGCCCATTTTGCATTCAACGCATGGGTGTAACGATCCCATTTCGCATTCGACGCATGGGTACAACTAGCCCATTTCACAGCCGACGCATGGGTATGACGTGCCCATTTCGAATTCGACGCATGGGTGTGACGAGTCCATTTCGCATTCGACGCATGGGTACGACGAGCCCGTTTTGCATTCGACGCATGGGTATAACGAGCCCATTTCGCATTCAACGCATGGGTGTAACGAGCCCATTTCGCATTCGACGCATGGGTACAACTAGCCCATTTCACAGCCGACGCATGGGTATAACGTGTCCATTTCGCATTTCGACGCATGGGTGTAACGAGCCCATTTCACATTCGACGCATGGGTGCAACTAGCCCATTTCACAGCCGACGCATGGGTATAACGTGCCCATTTCGCATTTCGACGCATGGGTGTAACGAGCCCATTTCGCATTCGACGCATGGGTGCAACTAGCCCATTTCACAGCCGACGCATGGGTATAACGTGCCCATTTCGCATTTCGACGCATGGGTGTAACGAGCCCATTTCGCATTCGACGCATGGGTGCAACTAGCCCATTTCACAGCCGACGCATGGGTACGATGAGTCCATTTCGGTTTCGACGCATGGGTAATAACGATCCCATTTTGCTTTCGACGCATGGGTATGACGAGCCCATTTCACACCCGACGCATGGGTATAACTAACCCACCACTCAGTAATCACGCGGGTCTAGCGAGGCAAGCTAACCCAGTCACGCAGTAATCACGCGGGTCTAGCGAGGCAAGCTAACCCAGTCACGCAGTAATCACGCGGGTCTAGCGAGGCAAGCTAACCCATTCACGCAGTAATCTCGGGTCTAGCGAGGCAAGCTAACCCATCACGCAGCAATCACGCGGGGTCTAGCGAGGCAAGCTAACCCATCACGCAGTAATCACGCGGGTGTAGCGAGGCAAGCTAACCCATTCACACAATAATCTCGGGTGTAGCGAGGCGGCAAGCTAACCCACTCACGCAGTAATCTCGGGTCTAGCGAGGCAAACTAACCCAGTCACGCAGTAATCACGCGGGTCTAGCGTGGCAAGCTAACCCATTCACGCAGTAATCTCGGGTCTAGCGAGGCAAGCTAACCCATCACGCAGTAATCATACACGCGGGTGTAGCGAGGCAAGCTAACCCATTCACGCAGTAATCTCGGGTCTAGCGAGGCAAGCTAACCCAGTCACGCAGTAATCACGCGGGTCTAGCGTGGCAAGCTAACCCATTCACGCAGTAATCTCGGGTCTAGCGAGGCAAGCTAACCCATCACGCAGTAATCATACACGCGGGTGTAGCGAGGCAAGCTAACCCATTCACGCAGTAATCTCGGGTCTAGCGAGGCAAGCTAACCCAGTCACGCAGTAATCACGCGGGTCTAGCGTGGCAAGCTAACCCATTCACGCAGTAATCTCGGGTCTAGCGAGGCAAGCTAACCCATCACGCAGTAATCATACACGCGGGTGTAGCGAGGCAAGCTAACCCATCACGCAGTAATCACGCGGGTCTAGCGAGACAAGCTAACCCATCACGCAGTAATCACGCGGGTCTAGCGAGGCAAGCTAACCCATCACGCAAAAAAAAAACTTTCGATACAGTAGACCATGATATTTTACTTATGAAATTACACTTATATGGTGTAACTGGACTTGCTCACGAATGGTTTGTGTCTTATCTATCCAGTAGAACCCAATACTGCAAGGTGAATGGCAAACTTTCAGAACCATTAACAGTAAAAACTGGTATACCGCAAGGTTCAGTTTTTGGACCCTTGCTTTTTATTATATATGTCAATGATTTACCTAATTGTCTTGATTCTACACACTCTAATATGTTTGCCGATGATACACAAATTGCTACTTCAGCTGGCAATATCAGTACAATTGAAGAAAATTTAAACAATGACTTAAAAAATATATCGGACTGGATGATAGCAAACAAATTGAGTTTGAATGTGGGCAAAACAGAATACATGATTATTGGTTCTAGGCAAAGACTCAGTCAAGTTGAAAATGTACCTACAATACGTATTGGGGATTTAGAAATTCGACGTGTTGAAACAACCAAATCGCTTGGTTTAAAAATTGATGAGACACTGACCTGGAGTGAGCAAGTTGAACATATTACAAAAAAGGTTACTACTGGTCTGAGCATACTAAGGAGAATAAGAAATTTTGTTGACCTCAATACACTTCTTACAGTGTACCGGTCCATTATTCAACCATATTTTGAATATTGTTCTCCTGTGTCGGCTGCTCTTGGTAAAACACTTTCCCTAAAACTCCAACGATTGCAAAACAGAGCTGCTCGCATCATTACAAGAGATACTTATGACATCTCTTCTGTTGAATGCTTAAATAAATTAAAACTAATCAATTTAGAAACAAGGAGGGATCAACAACTCTCCATATTAATGTATAAAGTGAGTCATAATCAGGTACCAAGCCAATTAGGAAAATTATTTAAGAGAACAAATCAACAACATGACTACAATACTAGGCAGGCTGAACATGATTTCGTTCCACCTAAACCCAGTACAAATTATCTGAAAAGGACGTTTGGTTACAGAGGCTCAGTGGTTTGGAATAATTTATCCGATGAAATCAAGAGTTCATCGTCACTTTCAATTTTTAAAAGTAGATTAAGAAGTTATTGTGTTAATAATAGTATATAGTTGTTCTTTTCTATTTATTCCTTTGTTCTTTTGTATTTATTGTATTACATATAGTAGACTTGTACATACTTTTATATTTGTAACTACTGGTGTGAACACACGGCCTTTTGGAAGATCACCATACATGTAATTAGGTGAAATAGTACCGTGTTTTTAAATAAAGTTGAAGTAAAGTTGAAGTAAGTAAGTAAATATCAGGTCTAGCGAGGCAAGCTAACCCATCACGCAGTAATCACACGGGTCTAGCGAGGTAAGCTAACCCATCACGCAGTAATCACGCGAGGCAAGCCAACCCATTCACGCAGTACTCACGGGTGTAGCGAGGCAAGCTAACCCATCACGCAGTAATCACGCGGGTCTAGCGAGACAAGCTAACCCATCACGCAGTAATCACGCGTGTCTAGCGAGGCAAGCTAACCCATCACGCAGTAATCACGCGAGGCAAGCCAACCCATTCACGCAGTACTCACGGGTGCAGCGAGGCAAGCTAACCCTAACGAAGTAAGGTAATGGTCGTGCGAAAGCACCCTGGGATAAGTAGCCTATACGGACTAGACATGCGTAGAACAATAACATTCTGGATATTGGGGGATCGGATCGAGACTACCGACTGGTAAACTGGATGACCAAGACCAGGAGATAGGATGCTTGGAGGCTGAGAACTCATAACGAATGAGATCTCAGTTTGGTGATCGGATCAGGATAAACAGGATCAATTACCCTGATCCTACTCCAAGCATCATCGAGCGGAGTAAGCATGAACCAGTCGGTACGCCGGTAACCCAACCATCCATACGGATAAGTATAATAACGGGGTACACAAGAGGACAACGACAATATCATCGACGAATGGTTTAAATGGGGTTATGAAGTAACCAAGGTTAAACCAAAGAAGATTGCCCTGCGCGCATGCTTGACGAAGAACAAACAGTTGGAAATACGATAGCCTCACGCAGAGTGTTGACAGCTACGCGAACATGCTGCTGAATTAGAAAGACAGGCGAGCATTGTCACATAGACAAGCAAAGCGCAAAGTCAATCGGAACGTTCTTGTCGCACCCACCATGCATCCCACCCCTATTTTAACAACCCCTGTCCATCAGTCCTATAAAAACTGATGTTTGAAGGGTACAGGTAACCCCGGCTGGTGATCGGATCAGGATAAACAGGATCAATTACCCTGATCCTACTCCAAGCATCATCGAGCGGAGTAAGCATGAACCAGTCGGTACGCCGGTAACCCAACCATCCATACGGGTAAGTATAATAACGGGGTACACAAGAGGACAACGACAATATCATCGACGAATGGTTTAACTGTCCAAAATGTGCGAACCACTGTTCCAAATAATATTTCATTAGCGTATTAGTCTGGCGAGGAAGTAAAACCGTTTCTTTGTTTACGTTGCGCGTCTGGTTTGTGATTGGTCGCTTTTGACAACCCGTTAGAAGGGGCGGCATTCAAATTTGATAGCTATGCGTGCAGGCTCTATTTCACCTCCCGCACCAACCCAAGAGCTCGCAGGCTAGCTCTTGAAGGGTTGCATTGTCATTTCTGTTGTGATGACTGTCTGGTGAATGAGTCCGTTTACTTTTGAATTTGTTAGCATAAGAAATAAGATAAACTTTGTATCTTGAAAAAATTGCGCAAGTTGTTAATTTTCTCACTCTTAAATTCCCTTTTAGTATTTTACTCGTGCTAATGCCAGATGATTTCACTCATCATTGGGAGGCCGCTAGGGTTGAAAGGTTACAACTTATCTTAATTAATTCCCTCAACCCGAATTCCCTTCTAGTATTTTCTCTGGTTAACACCACTGACCTCTATATAACTGGACTGCGGGTGCTGCCCAAAAATGTGTGACTATTTTCAGATTCAAAATGGCGGCATTTATAGGTCCTTCTGCTAAAGGTAGTGACCACTGACTTGTATTTATTTGCAACTTCGTTAATATTGTTTTCGATATTTATGTAAATGCAAGGCGATTTTTGACCCTTGCATGGTTGGTCATTGTTAATGGCCTTGTCTCACCCCCCACGCGACCCTGACCTCTGTCTTATTGTGATTGGTGGTTAGCGTTTGAGGACAAAATATTTTGCTGGCCAATATTTTAACTGACCAATGGCAGCGAGGAAGAGGTCAGGCTCACGTAGGGGGTGAGACACCAACACTGAAAAGGCGTACTGAATGATTTGTCTGATCAAATATGAATCTCAGTAGAACATGATTTCGAGTTTGTATAAACAAAATATCAGTTTACGTTTGTTGCTGAGCGGCCCGGAACATTTTCATGATAAGAGACTTAGGGGCCGTTTACATGGACAAACGTTGTCCCTGGTAGAAGGGTCACCCTGCCCCATGAGCTACCCTGGGGGAGCCAACTTTGTGTTCATTTTACTTAGTCTCGACAGCGAGCGTTTACATGGCGAATTTCATACTTGTCTCGGGTAGTAGGGTCACCCTGAGGTAGGGTAACCCTACCTCGCAAAGAGGGTGACCCTAGGGGGCGAGATACAGTTGACTCGCCTACCCGAGGCAAAACTGCGAAACAAAATGGCGGCAGAAAGTGAAACAATTGGTAGAGCTGCAAATACGTACGAAGCGAAAAAAATGGTCTTGGTCTCCGACAATGGTTGAAAACCTGATAATTGGCCTGAATAAGTATGGTTCTGTGAGGTTAATTCTATCGCTTAATTCTAACAGTATATTTACAGTTTCTTCCCGACGTTCGGCCATCTTAAATTAGATGCATTAAACTATACCCAGTCCTCCAGGCTTAAACCGATTCAGAAGTCATTAAAGAAATACCAAATGGTTTTCCGTGTTTGGATACTCTGATCCAAACACGCGGGAAATTGCGAGACTGGAGAAAAGCGTAACAAAACACGAGCCGTAGGCGAGTGTTTTTAGCTTTTCGAAAGTCGAGCAATTTCCCAAGTGTTTGGATCAGAGTATCCAAACACGGAAAACAATTTGGTATTTATTTTATAAAATAACAACAGATAAAAAGCAATATAACAACAGATAAAAAGCAATAAACTTTATTAAAAGAATTTGATAAATATGTCAATTCTCCCAAAGTCGTCAACTACCCTGTCGAGCAAATCGAGCCTCGAGGGAAGCATGATGTTTATTTAACATTAATAGAGCATTTAAGCCTTTGCAAGCATAACTGTCAAGTGGGAAAACAAGTTCAAAATCACTGCTGCAGATGGAAATTTACATTTACATTCCCAATGGAGCAACTGCTAAACAGGGAACCAAACTGAGGGAGATTTTCGATCTGGATGTTTGAAGTCTGCGAAGTGATCGTTGTTGTTGGGGCATTTGACTCGGAATTGGAAGCAAGTTGAAGGACGCGTCTTCGTTTTGCTGCTTGATGCCCATCTGAACATTCACCACCAAGAGCTTGTGAGAGGACATCGCTGCAACGCTTGAGTTGTGATGTTGATGGTCTTCGGTTGTAATGCTGAAGCGACTGCTCGTTTCGGTGGCCTGAAACAGACATGATGTGCCGGTTGGTCAAGCCAGCATCGGACCAAAGGGTAATGGATGTTGCTCTCACACAGTGGTTAGTGTAGATGGTAGACAAGCCAGCAGCTGAACTGATGATTTTCATCATATCGCCGAGCTTATTTACACCGAGAGGACGATTTTCGTACCAGACGATATCGGCCGACGACCACTGGCGCTTCGGATACTGAAAAAAGGCTTCGCAGGATGGATTTAGCTTGGAGATGTAAAGCTTCAGGGCGCTGTAGCCATCATTTTGTTGTGGGGTTTTGTACATTCGTCCCATATGCTTGAAGCTTTCTGTGTCATTTATTCCACCTGGATGGTTTTTCGATGATTCACAATGGGCCATCGTTATATACTCTTCGCCAGTCGGATCTTTAGCGAACACGAAGCTTTGTTTTGTTAAATTTCTTTGACCTTCGCGACCTCGACGACACCAGAAGAGGGTTGTGTGAAACCATACATTTCTCTGCAATCCAAGGGGGTTGAAAAAGTCGAGTACATCACTGATCTTCAGCTTTACCAGGTCTTCAGCCTCAAGCGCAGGTTTGTGTTTCACGCTTTGTTTACCTTGTTGTTTCAACGATTTTATCTTAGCGTTGAGCAAAATGTTGGACCTTTTGAATGTCGGGTTTCCTGCTATTGTTATGCCTTTGTTATGCGGTGGCCCGTTAAGAAACCTCTCCAAACCATTTCGTATTCCCAGAAGTGTGGACCTGCTGTAGTCCTTTCCGTCCTGGGTTTTTATTTCAGCGTAAAACAAACGCAAGTTGTTGTCCAACGTTTCGCTGTCCATTTCATTTAACTTAGTCAATACATTGCGATGTTCAGCCCATTCTTCAAAATGTAAACGTTTAAATATTACGTTCTGTGTGAGCATTAAAGTGATACTAGATTTTAAATTTCAATAATTTGTATTTAATTTTTGTTAAAGAGAATAAAAGTTTTATAAGTTTCGTACCTTTAAAAATGTTGACGGCGTAAATTGTTTTGTACTTTGTACTCTGGGCTTGTGAGTTCTCGACCAACTCGTCTAATTCTTCCTCAGTTGTACTAACAAACCTTTGCTTACTGTTTCTGTTATTTTCGCTTTTATTAAATATATTCTCATCTACAATATCCAAACTTGAAAGAAAATTATTGTCCGACATTTTTTAAAAACCGCTGTGGCGGGAAATTTCCGTGTTTGGATACTCTGATCCAAACATGGGTATTGACCAATCAGCGCGCGCGTAGTATACATGTCATTTTATAAAATCTAATTCCTCATGTAAACACACGACAAAGTTGTCTCGGGGGGTAAGGTGTCCCTCTTACCCGAGCCAACTTTTAGTCCATGTAAACGCCCCTTATTGTAGCTCTGAACTATGACAATTATTGCTGTAGGCTTGTAGCTCTGAATTGAAGACGTCCCTTGTGTACGACACGAATAATCAGCAATAAAATAAACAGAAGAAATTGAACATTTAGGCGAAGCAATAAGTTCTACAGAAAACAAAAACAACTACAAAATAGTTAGAATGGAAATTTATATTGATGGTAAGAATGTAAGATCGTTAAATTGTTAATTTGTGTTCGTTTAAAACGAAATAACTGCAAACAAAACACATTTCAAACTTACGCTTGCTATTGACAAGATTTCGTGATGTAAACTACACGCTAAATTGAATGTTTGTTTCGACCTTTTGTCATTTTTACCAATCAAATGAGTGGATTTATATTTGTTTCAATATTGTACATGAAAACCCATGCTAAATTATGCAAGAAAACTTCACTTTACCATCACTTACTGTATGGGACCAAGGAGATGTCCGAAATTACTGTTGAATGTTTGTTGGGGTACCTGTGATAGAACTGATCAATATAAAGATGATGTTTTATTATCTGTGAATTACAATATGAATACATGTACATGAAATAAAGTTAAAAGCGCCACTGCATTCCTGGAATATGAAACTGAATAACGTTGAGGTTGCTACCCAGACATGGCCAGACATCCCCGTAAAATTTATTATCCGCTAGATACATGTCGCCGACGCTCGTACAAATTTACTTACACGACCAGCAAGATCATATTCATAATACCATTCTTCGTGAATTTTAGGTAAAAGAAATCTCGGTAGTTGCACTCCCCTTCTCTTTTCCCTTCCCGCTCCGCCTTGGCGCGTATCTTCGGAGAGTATTCGGCTCGCTCGTCCGGTGCTCATATCGTCAGCGGTTTTATCGAACTCGGTGACTCGCACAAAACGTCAACTTTAGGTATTAAAATAAAGTTTAGTTTATTTACAAGAACAGAAGAACTATCACGTTCTAACGTGCTCCCTTGATTAGAACGTCTGCGAAGGAGGCTAACCCATGGGAGCACGCCAGACTGACCTGTGTTTCTTCTTCTTTGTTCGTTGTTCCTTCATTTACTACGGATGTCACCGAAGGGTCGAAACGTGAAAAAATTCGCACGACGACCACGCCTACAAACGTTAGCCGCCCCGCCCACAAACGTGTGCCTTTATCATGCTTTTATTTGTCAACACTTCAAGGCGTTCAGAGCACTGATTCAGAGGCTTTCGATCGTAAAGTACTTCGTTATAAAGCAAAGTATTCTGTTTTACATAACTAAACCACTTAATTGCGATTGAATATGTTTTCTGGAAGAGGTCGGAGATATGAATTTAAAGTGGAGCATGGCGGCGAACAAAAGAAATGGACAACATTTTTCGTTCATGAAGAAGATATGAAAAGCTTCACCCCTGATTTGTTAATTCGACATTTGCAAGAAAAGTGTAGATTTTCAAACAACATTTTAAACATTAAATACATGGACAGCGACAAAGATTGGATAGATCTCAGATGCAGTGACTTCGAATCCTTCGTCGACATGGTTGAATCAGCCGAAGTAGTTCCAGACAGGGAGGATATCCTAAGAGTTACATTAAAAGTATCGGCGTCCCCGCTATCGCAAAGCAATGAAATGGGGACGAAGAGAGTTTACTCTCCATCTCCTGGTAAGCAAAACGTTTCAAAGAAAAGAACAAGAATTAAAAATAATTTAAACAACGAATCTGATGATGATGCTTTTATACCACCTGATATTGCTGATAACAATGACCGAAGCCCCCGGGAAGCAGAGCAGTACATATCTCCCACGCAGAAATATTTTTCAAAGCTAGAAACAGAGGAACAACAACTACAGACGGTGGTAAGAGAAAAAGAACGTGAATTATTTGAGCTAGAACAGAGTAAAGGACCAAAGGATAACGCTAAAGTCCCATTGTGTTCGAACTGTCACACCGGAGGTCACAATAAAACCAATTGTGTGTTTGCACCTTGTGTATCCGCCTCGTTGTGTCATGATATTAAACGCCATCCAGATGAAAGTAAGTTTTTAAAGGTAAAGAGAGAAGAATTGAAAAGCACGAAAGCTAAGCTAGTTAAAATCCAAGAAGATTTAAAGAGCAAAAAACAAATGTTGAAAGGCGTTCAAGATACTTTTGTTGCCAAAGTTCAGACGGACTTAATTAACAGTGATCCTGAAAAATATTTGCGCAAATCTACAACAGGCCAACTTGTTCCCAACTGGTTAGTAGTAAATTCTGATTTAAGGAAATTGGAAAGAGTTTGTCAGGGGAAATTGCCATCTAAATCTGACATCCCTAACTTCATAAAATGTTACAACGAACGTTTCGATATTCTTCGCCAATCACCCGGCAGTAATTTCCAGGATGACAATGAACATGTTAATCCGGTAAAGAATTTGTGGGAAAAGAAAGGGATAAATTTCCCAGGTCGTGGTCCAGTTCCCAATAGTACAGCCGTTGTAACCCAAAAACCTGTAGACGAAGAATCTGGAGCAACGACGGGCTCAACATTACTGGATCTTTTTGCTGAGCCGAATAGTAAGCGCGAAGAAGAATACTTGCTACAAATTGGTCTCAATCAAAGTTTGCAATCCGTTCAACATGACGCAAGGCCTTCTGAAATTAACGTCGAAACGTCAACAACAACAGAAGAAGATGTGGGAGGCTTAGGTTTGCTTTTTGAAGCTGCGAGACTTCTTGAAAAATGAAAATAAGTATAAAGCTACAGTAATTTCAATGACCGACAATGTTCATGTTCTTACCAAATGTATATCCGATCATAATTCTGATAAAAACTGTATCAGTCAATTGGTAGCTAGCTTCACATTATTTTTTAATATAGTAATACAAACTGCAACAAACTGAATGGACAGACGTATTTTGCTTTCAGTTTAATGATGTAAACATGCGTGAACTACAAGTTAGTTAACTGTTTATGTTCAAAGTTCTTCTAGTTTTTGTTATTTACATTGTATTAATAAACTTACTCATATTTTTGGGAGATTGGTTAATTAGACCTGTTAATCAATATAACCTGTGTAACGATAATAATAATATACATGAAAAAATATCTCGACTGTGATTGGCTGATTCCAGTGCAGTTAATTCCAAACAACAGTGCAAAAATCTGTAATCACAGTGCAAAAATCTGTAATCACAGTGCAAAAATCTGTTATCACTAAGAACCAATCAAATTGATTGTACAGCGGATTTTTCTCGACTCAAAACAAACAAAGATGGCGGCCAAGATTCGGCGGTTTTGGGGATAATTTGTTCAAATTTGAAGCTAGTTATGCTTTAATATTGCCAAGTGAAGTACCTACAAGAAGACCAGAAGCTTCTTTATGCCTCGAGTAAACTTTTTCAAGTAGTAAAGGAAGCGAAGCGTTTTTTAACAAATAAATATGCGAGGAGTGGACGCCGTGAAACATGCGTACGTTAAAATGTTAGTACAGTTGTTTTGAACATTTTTTCATGTATATTATTAATAAGTAATAGCATGGTTTCTCGTGCAATTTGGAAAAACATGCACTCGTGAGTTTTTCAAATACTTCAAATAGCACTCGTCCTTCGGACTCGTGCTATTTTGACAGTATTTGAAAAACTCACTCGTGCATGTTTTTTTCCAAATTGCACTCGAAACCATGCTATTACCTATACAAACCACGCATATCATGCAGCCGATGTTGTTTGTTTTAGCCCTTCGTATACAGCCAGGGTTCGAATTAACGGTGTGCAATGTGCAATTTGCACATCGTTTTGGTCCAAATAGTGAAAATTGCATATCACTTTTCAAAACGATGTGCAAAAAAAATCAGACTTGGGACTAATGAACATCCGTCCACGTTTACAGGTAATGCAATGCCAATCTGTTGGTACAGGTATTATGATTTTATAAAAAACGCTTTCGCTTTGCTCTATAGCAGCGTGTTCGCGAATCTTTGAAATGAATAAAGTTGTTTTTTATCTCAATGCTGAGCTGAATGCTCAACACAAATACGACCAGACTGGTAGGTGTTATATTTTTAGCCGCCATGACAGGTGTGAATCTTTTAGCTTTTCCATATTTGGCTTTAGTGCTTTTGTTTTGCTTTTCGAAAAGCTGTTCAATCGAAATCGCTTTCTTTACTTATGGCTTCTTTATCGAAAGACTGTGCCAGCAACGTAAACACCATTGAGAAATGGAAAGAAACATTACATGCCGACGGTGATGGCAAAGTGGTGCATTCATTGCGTTGCAAAGTTTTCACGATGAAAGAAAACAGAATTACCTCCGCGAAAAACTTCTCACGCACATTTATAATTGGTTCAGCAATTGTAAAGAAGAACTCCGTAGTAAATCACATGAATTCGGATCAGCATAGGATGGATTGGTGGTATGGTCAAAAGAAGCGCAGAATTGGATTTGGAGGCCATGTTTACCCCGAGAAACGAAAGAAGAAAAACGCCGACACGCGATAAGCTAAAATGCATTCAAAGTTACTTAATGTCATGTTTATTTATTAAAAATAGACTACAAATAACGTTTTAAGACTATTAAATTATCGCAGTTTGACTGAGTAGTTAAGATTATGACAGAGCTATTATATTTTTATCCTAACCATAGTTAATGATTTAACACTCGTTCCAGAACCACATATTTTCGAAAAATAGTTGCACATCGTTTTTTCTCGACTAATTCGAACCCTGTATACAGCAACATGCAAGTTATCTCTCAGTAAATCTCTCAGCTGGTCGTCGGTGGTCGTCGTGCGAATTTTTTCGCGTTTCGACCACTGATCTATATAAGAGACTGGATAGAGCATCTATTATCTGAGCGCCTTCAGAAATTGAAGCCGGAAGTTACGCCATAATTTGTAAGCGACGCCATATTGGATGGTCCCACCATGAGGAGTGAGTTGCTATATTTTACTGTTGTGAATTCGTTGTTTTCGCATATAATCACGAAATAGACGAACAACACAAATCCATTTTGGTATTTCAAGCAACGGGACACATCATGGAACTATGGAGGACCTAAGAACGTGAAGGGAAACTGAATCGTAAGTAAATAACTTGATATTTTGACGAAATTTCGAAGGGGACGGAGAGCTCCCGAAGGGTTATTTACCAAGGAAACGGGAAACCCAACATTGTAAACGGCCGGTGGTTAATAAACTGATTTGTAGGATACAAATGTGAGATAATACTGTAATTGTGGAATGTTCACAATCGGGTAGATCATTTTAAAAAGCCGAAGGACGTGTAAAATTATGGCACAGAAGATAGATTGGCTTGTAGAGACAGAGTTGTGAGTAGATTTCGACAAGCAACATATTTCTTTGGCAACATAGGAGCATGTTAATACTCTATAAGTTTGTAATACTTACAATGTTTGGTGCTTCCATAGAAGTAAACTGTAGCATGCATCATAACAAGAACGAGCCAGTTTGTTTTATTAAACTCCATGCCCAGTGTCCAAGTCATGTATTTAAGAAATTAAGTTGTCAACATTGTTTCTTATTAACCGCTGAGCTATTTTACTCCCTGTCATTTTGATGAAAAAATTGTTTGTGAGTATCTGTAAAATTGAATGTGATATTTGTATGTTATGTTGTAGGTAGTTTAAAATGAAACAACAATGAATGAAGAACAATAAAGGTGAAGCAACATGACAACTTAATACAGAATATAATTGAACTGTGTCATTTATAGTTTTCAAACTTTGTCAATGATTTGATTAAAGAAAATGTTTACAATTCATGAGTGTATTTTGTCTTGTGTAGTTTGATTCTGTATAAATGTACTATATAATGATAAATTTTTAATCTGTTCTCTGACTTCTGTATGTTATGAAAATTGTGGTAGAACTAATACTGTACTATCAGTGTGTACTATACAAGTAGATCAACAAGGCCAGTGTTTGATGTTTATATAAAGTCAAAACAAATCAAGCTAATATATATGTTAAACTTCACAACGATGTGGCGGATAACATTTGTAAACTGGCTAAAAAAAAGCATCTTGGCAAAGGTATAGTCACAAAACTAATTATATTGTAAAATGAATACAAGATTTTTAGTTGTAGGCAAATGTAGGCCCAATTGCCCAAATTAGATAACCCTATCTCATAGAAAATAATAAACTCATTCTGATTAATCCTGTGAATGCCAGGATAACTTATTTGAATCATTACCCCGAGTTTTCTGTGAGTGAAAATATATTGTTCAACTATAGGCACATCCACTGATCTATACAGTTGGGCACATCGCATTCTTAAATTAATTGTTTGATTCCGGTCTTTTGGCTTATGATATAATAATACCACAGCAGTTGTTCGTAGTGTAGCTTGTTCAGTTGATCAAATTTCCCGAATTCATTCGGTCCTTTAGCAGTATTTCCATATTGTGAGTAAATTCTGAATGAGAACGGCCTTCTTCTGTTCAAAGTTGTCATCAATGACACTTGGGAGTTCGCTCCATCGAACTCGCAAATTCCGTTTTCCCCCACATTTTGGGGCTAAATAACTACAATTTTTCTCTCTAAATGCTTCACGTGTCCTTTCTTCGTCGTGATAAAAAAGTTTGTCCGAACCCGAAGGAGAAAAATGCCTTAATATGCGAAAACTATAATTGTGCAACAGTAAAATATAGCGAAAGTGGGACCATCCAACATGGCGGCTGTTGCCAACTTCCGACCACTTCCGACTTCAATTTTAGACAACGGATGCTCTATCCAGTCTCTTATATAGATCAGTGGTTTCGACACTTCGGTGACATCCGTACATTGAACTAAAAATAACTGGAACGCTACGTTCAGTAAACTGCGCATACAAATCTTGAAGCCAAAATTTGACTCCCATGAAGCCAGTTTTGACTCCCAGACACGCACTTCCACGCGTGTTTCTACGTGTTTTTGTTTTGGCCGTGTTTTTTTTTTCGTGGAAAGGCTGGTTACGACTTGCATAATTTGGCTTCAAACTTCCGGTTGAACGTAGCGTTCCAGTTATTTTTAGTTCAATGCATCCGTAGTATATTCAGCCTTTTTGAATAAATGCGGTATATATCATTAGCGTATCGCAGGCGCGGGTTACGGCGCCGAAGGAAACCCGAGCGCGTTACGAAAATTAAATAACGGTCGGAAGGAGGATAAATAGAAGGGGAGTGAAACGCCAGAGATTTTGTAAGATGATGCTGGTTGACCGTTGCTAGGAACATTTCCGTTGCTAGGACATTTCTAATTATGGTCGATATACATGTATGATGTCACTATCCATCCAAAATGAAATAGTGAAATAAAAGCTGCCTGCTGCGAGGGCAGTGTTGAAATGCAAGTCGAAATATAGCAAGGTTGGTGTACTGCCGAAACATGAAACGTAATGTCTAAGTTCGTAAACGTAATATCTTCGCCTCGTAAACGCTCGGGCCTCGGATTTCCTTCGGCGCCGTAACCCGCGCCTGCGATACGCTCATGATATATACCGCATTATTCAAAGTGGCTGAATATAAATGAAGGAACTCCGAACAAAGAAGAACAAACACAGGTCAGTCTGGCGTGCTCCCTTGGCTAACCTTGCAATTACTTTAATTATGCGATCCATTAAACCAAAGCCTAAATTAAGTACCATAAAGTAGCACACGCACCGGACGCTGACCATGGGGACAGAAAGTGCAACCTTACAACTTGTGAATTTTACATTCGTATTTTGTTGGGAGTTAAAAGAACAGTGAAGAGGAGAGAATTAATAAAGTAAAGAATTGTAAAGAATTGTTTGAAACGTGAATATAAAGCTACGATGAGTAATGATTCCTAGCTCAACTAAAACAAGTTCTAGCAATGGGAGAAGACTCATAGGTGTCGAGTCTGTATCAAGACATTTGATTATTTATCAAGTTTAAGACGTCATATGCTAACACATACTGGAGAGAAACCATTTGAATGTGATGTCTGTGACAAGACATTTTCCAGATCGTATGACTTAGTTGTTCATAAAAGAAAACATACTGGAGAGAAACCATTCAAATGTGATGTCTGTGACAAGACATTTTCTCGTTCAAATAACTTAACAACTCATAAAAGAACACATACTGGAGAGAAACCATTCAAATGTGATGTCTGTGACAAGACGTTTTCTCGTTCAGGTGACTTAACAACTCATAAAAGAACACATACTGGAGAGAAACCATTCAAATGTGATGTTTGTGACAAGACATTTTCTCAGTCAAATAATTTAATACGTCATAAAAGAACACATACTGGAGAGAAACCATTCAAATGTGATGTCTGTGACAAGACATTTTCCAGGTCAAGTGCCTTACTACACCATAAAAGAACACATGCGGGAGAGAAACCATTTGAATGCGATGTCTGTGACAAGACATTTTCCAGGTCAAGTGCCTTACTAATTCATAAAAGAACACATACTGGAAAGAAACCATTCAAAATGTGATATCTGTGACAAGACATTTCCCCAATTAAATAACTTACTAATTCATAAGAGAACACATACTGGAAAGAAACCATATCAGTGTAATGTCTGTAACAAGGCATTTTCCTATTTAAGTAGCTTATCTTGTCATAAAAAAACACATGTTGAAAAACCTGAATGTGATGTCTGTTACAAGACATTTTCAAATCCAAAGGCTTTATCTAATCATAAAAGAGCACACACTGGAAAAAAATATCTCGGTTGTTTTATCTGTGACAAAGTTTTTTCTTGTTTAAGTAAACTGCATTCTCATAAGAGAACACACACTGGGGAGAGACCTTACAAATGTGATGTATGTGACAAAACATTTCTCAATCGATCAAGTTTACAATATCATCAAAAGGCACATTCTAGAGGAAAAACTTTGAAGTGTAATTACTGTAACATAACTTTGGATTGTAAAGCATTTGATCAACATGTATTCACTCATGAACTTGAAGCCACAGAACCAAATGGGATGGAGTACATATGTTTGAAATGTGATGTCACATTTGACTTAGCTAGTGCATTGGTAAAGCACATGACTGAACTTCATTAAGGTGGTCCTGTCTAGTTTGCTAGAAGTAAGTGAATTTTTACCTTTATTATTAGTACTTTGAAGGTACAGTCAGACATTATCTGTATAGCAATTGTCTCTTGCAATGAATCCCAGTTGATATACAGTAAGTACTATATATACCACTTGCGAGTACAGCAACATGATGTACTGTATGTACATGTCAGGACACACATGTCCCAGTCTCCCAGTACAGATAATTCAATATACACTGTGTTTGAAAATACCTGTATATCAGTCTTTATACATGTAGGCCCATAAATGAACAAACAGATTTGTGTTAATTTGTTGTCAAGTATTTATAAATAAAATCTACTTACCGGTACTGTACACATCTGATCAATGGTGATCATAATTCACAACAGTAGTAATGTAAAGGTAGTCCTTAAGGGGGATATGTATACGATAAAATTTGCCGACTGTTGTAGAGCTATTAGATGCTATTGTTCCATAAGACCTAGAAAACCCTAGAAAACCCTAGAAAACCCTAGTTCCCTTGAAACCATTTATAAGATTCTGGTTCAGCCCAATTTTTAGTATTGTTCCCCTTCGTGGAACAATTGTGGCAAGTTACTCATAGATAAGCTGCAAAGATTTCAATCTTGTGCTGCAAGAGTCTTAACAAGAGCTACATGTAGTTATGGGGTTTGGTCAGCCGATGTTCTTGACACCCTTTCATGCGACACACTTGATGTGAGGCAGTCCCATGCCAAGTCAATATTAATGTAATGACCACACTGCACCAGGCCTTACGAACTCTTTCACTGGAAAAAAGTGTTGACCAACCTACTTATACATGTAGTCTTCACAATAAAGAAATTGATCTAACACTTCCGAAGAAGGAGTTCCTAAAAAGAAGTCTTAAATGTAGCAGCGCTTTGCTTTGGAACCAACTCCCTAGTGAAGTGAAGCTAGCAGAGTCACTCTATTCTTTTAAGAAACACATTGAGCTATAGTTGAACTTGGGCCATGCCATGATTATGTCATTATTACTATATTACTTTTTACATATAATTTCATTACCTGTATATTCTATCACTGTATCCTGTACATATTCTATAATTGTATTTAGCTTAAGGTATATTGTATATTAGTATTAGGTTTTATTTTATTCAATTGTGTATTTAAACACCCCCTCATGGAAATCAGCCTAGAGTTGTTGGGGCTAGCGTGTTTTTAATATTATTAAATAAAGTATTACCTACCTTTTTACCTACCTACTGCAAAAACATGCAACAAACATTTGTTAAATGTGCCCTGGCATAGCTCTTGAATAGCCTGT
This sequence comes from Paragorgia papillata, assembly GCA_035771165.1. Taxonomy (NCBI): domain Eukaryota; kingdom Metazoa; phylum Cnidaria; class Anthozoa; order Scleralcyonacea; family Coralliidae; genus Paragorgia; species Paragorgia papillata. Next base: position 563,176 of record JAWNZC010000455.1, on the reverse strand, counting down.
GAGCCAGCTCTCCTTTGGAGGATAGGGGAGAGGAGGAGAAGGAGAGCCTGCACGCGTAGTATTGTTTTTTGAGTAGTAGCGTTCCAAATTGGGACGCAGCTTACTGATTGGACGAGATGCTGATTGTTGACGTACAACCATATATTAATAGACTGCTGGTAAAGTGCACTTGTGTCTGAAAGATACTGTATTTCCAGGGTTTGTACAAACCGTATTAAAATCATATTATTAGGATAGACCCAGATCGATAGACCCGAATCGTTTTGAAACGAAATACTGACGTTTCGAGGGGAGTCCTTCATCGAAGTAAATACTCTGGTGAAGAGCTTTGCTCTAAATGTCAGCATTTCAGATTCGTTCCAAAAAATTTTCAAAAACTGAAGTTCCCATGGCCAGGCAAAGTTAAAGTCTGAAAGACTCCGGCTCCTTCTTTTCAGTTCTTCCACTCGATATGTGAAAATATATAGAGATAGGAAAAAGTCAGACAGGACGTACCGAAGTGTCACGGCGGCTACTACGGCATATCATTATCTTGTCATTTGTGGAACAAGATGACTATTAATTTCAGAACTACGCATCGTTGATATTGTGTACGTATGTTGTTATATGTTGAATGAGCTTTCATTTGATGTAGAGTTCAAGATTCTGCGTTTTATGAAACTTGTTATACTGTCCAAAATGTGCGAACCACTGTTCCAAATAATATTTCATTAGCGTATTATAGTCTGGCGAGGAAGTAAAACCGTTTCTTTGTTTACATTGCGTGTCTGGTTTGTGATTGGTCGCTTTTGACAACCCTTTGGAAGGGGCGGCATTCAAATTTGATAGCTATGCGTGCAGGCTCTATTTCACCTCCCGACCAACCCAAGAGCCGGCTCGCAGGCTAGCTCTTGAAGGGTTGCATTGTCATTTCCATTGTGATGACTGTGTGGTGAATGAGTCCGTTTACTTTTGAATTTGTTAGCATAAGAAATAAGATAAACTTTGTATCTTGAAAAAATTGCACAAGTTGTTAATTTTCTCACTCTTAAATTCCCTTTTAGTATTTTACTCGGGCTAATGCCAGATGATTTTACTCATCATTGGGAGGCCGCTAGGGTTGAAAGGTGGCAACTTATCTTAATTAATTCCCTCAACCCGAATTCCCTTCTAGTATTTTCTCTGGTTAACACCACTGACCTCTATATAACTGGACTGCGGGTGCTGCCCAAAAATGCGTGACTATTTTCAGATTCAAAATGGCGGCATTTATAGGTCCTTCTGCTAAAGGTAGTGACCACTGACTTGTATTTATTTGCAACTTCGTTAATATTGTTTTCGATATTTATGTAAATGCAAGGTTGGTCATTGTTAATGGCCTTGTCTCACCCCCCACGCGACCCTGACCTCTGCCTTATATTGTGATTGGTGGTTAGCGTTTGAGGACAAAATGTTTTGCTGACGAATATTTTAACTGACCAATGGCAGCGAGGAAGAGGTCAGGCTCACGTAGGGGGTGAGACACCAACACTGAAAAGGCGTACTGAATGATTTGTCTGATCAAATATGAATATCAGTAGAACATGATTTCGAGTTTGTATAAACAAAATATCAGTTTACGTTTGTTGCTGAGCGGCCCGGAACATTTTCATGATAAGAGACTTAGGGGCCGTTTACATGGCCAAACGTTGTCCCTGGTAGAAGGGTCACCCTGCCCCATGAGCTACCCTGGGGGAGCCAACTTTGTGTTCATTTTACTTAGTCTCGACAGCGAGCGTTTACATGGGGAATTTCATACTTGTCTCGGGTAGTAGGGTCACCCTGAGGTAGGGTCACCCTACCTCGCAAAGAGGGTGACCCTAGGGGGCGAGATACAGTTGACTCGCCTACCCGAGGCAAAACTGCGAAACAAAATGGCGGCAGAAAGTGAAACAATTGGTAGAGCTGCAAATACGTACGAAGCGAAAAAAATGGTCTTGGTCTCCGACAATGGTTGAAAACCTGATAATTGGCCTGAATAAGTATAAAAGCTTCTGTGAGGTTAATTCTATCGCTTAATTCTAACAGTATATTTACAGTTTCTTCCCGACGTTCGGCCATCTTAAATTAGATGCATTAAACTATACCCAGTCCTCCAGGCTTAAACCGATTCAGAAGTCATAATCTAATTCCTCATGTAAACACACGACAAAGTTGTCTCGGGGGGTAAGGTGTCCCTCTTACCCGAGCCAACTTTTAGTCCATGTAAACGCCCCTTATTGTAGCTCTGAACTATGACAATTATTGCTGTAGGCTTGTAGCTCTGAATTGAAGACGTCCCTGGTGTACGACACGAATAATCAGCAATAAAATAAACAGAAGAAATTGAACATTTAGGCGAAGCAATAAGTTCTACAGAAAACAAAAAACAACTACAAAATAGTTTAGAATGGAAATTTATATTGATGGTAAGAATGTAAGATCGTTAAATTGTTAATTTGTGTTCGTTTAAAACGAAATAACTGCAAACAAAACACATTTCAAAATTACGCTTGCTATTGACAAGATTTCGTGATGTAAACTACACGCTAAATTGAATGTTTGTTTCGACCTTTTGTCATTTTTACCAATCAAATGAGTGGATTTATATTTGTTTCAATATTGTACATGAAAACCCATGCTAAATTATGCTAGAAAACTTCACTTTACCATCACTTACTGTACGGGACCAAGGAGATGTCCGAAATTACTGTTGAATGTTTGTTGGGGTACCTGTGATAGAACTGATCAATATAAAGATGTTTTATTATCTGTGAATTACAATATGAATACATGTACATGAAATAAAGTTAAAAGCGCCACTGCATTCCTGGAATATGAAACTGAATAACGTTGAGGTTGCTACCCAGACATGGTCAGACATCCCCGTAAAATTTATTATCCGCTAGATACATGTCGCCGACGCTTGTACAAATTTACTTAAACGACCAGCAAGATCATATTCATAATACCATTCTTCGTGAATTTTAGGTAAAAGAAATCTCGGTAGTTGCACTCCCCTTCTCTTTTCCCTTCCCGCTCCGCCTTGGCGCGTATCTTCGGAGAGTATTCGGCTCGCTCGTCCGGTGCTCATATCGTCAGCGGTTTTATCGAACTCGGTGACTCGCACAAAACGTCAACTTTAGGTATTAAAATAAAGTTTAGTTTATTTACAAGAACAGAAGAACTATCACGTTCTAACGTGCTCCCTTGATTAGAACGTCTGCGAAGGAGGCTAACCCATGGGAGCACGCCAGACTGACCTGTGTTTCTTCTTCTTTGTTCGGAGTTCCTTCATTTACTACGGATGTCACCGAAGAGTCGAAACGTGAAAAAATTCGCACGACGACCACGCCTACAAACGTTAGCTGCCCCGCCCACAAACGTGTGCCTTTATCATGCTTTTATTTGTCAACACTTCAAGGCGTTCAGAGCACTGATTCAGAGGCTTTCGATCGTAAAGTACTTCGTTATAAAGCAAAGTATTCTGTTTTACATAACTAAACCACTTAATTGCGATTGAATATGTTTTCTGGAAGAGGTCGGAGATATGAATTTAAAGTGGAGCATGGCGGCGAACAAAAGAAATGGACAACATTTTTCGTTCATGAAGAAGATATGAAAAGCTTCACCCCTGATTTGTTAATTCGACATTTGCAAGAAAAGTGTAGATTTTCAAACAACATTTTAAGCATTAAATACATGGACAGCGACAAAGATTGGATAGATCTCAGATGCAGTGACTTCGAATCCTTCGTCGACATGGTTGAATCAGCCGAAGTAGTTCCAGACAGGGAGGGTATCCTAAGAGTTACATTAAAAGTATCGGCGTCCCCGCTATCGCAAAGCAATGAAATGGGGACGAAGAGAGTTTACTCTCCATCTCCTGGTAAGCAAAACGTTTCAAAGAAAAGAACAAGAATTAAAAATAATTTAAACAACGAATCTGATGATGATGCTTTTATACCACCTGATATTGCTGATAACAATGACCGAAGCCCCCGGGAAGCAGAGCAGTACATATCTCCCACGCAGAAATATTTTTCAAAGCTAGAAACAGAGGAACAACAACTACAGACGGTGGTAAGAGAAAAAGAACGTGAATTATTTGAGCTAGAACAGAGTAAAGAACCAAAGGATAACGCTAAAGTCCCATTGTGTTCGAACTGTCACACCGGAGGTCACAATAAAACCAATTGTGGTGTTTTGCACCTTGTGTATCCCGCCTCGTTGTGTCATGATATTAAAACGCCATCCAGATGAAAGTAAGTTTTTAAAGGTAAAGAGAGAAGAATTGAAAAGCACGAAAGCTAAGCTAGTTAAAATCCAAGAAGATTTAAAGAGCAAAAAACAAATGTTGAAAGGCGTTCAAGATACTTTTGTTGCCAAAGTTCAGACGGACTTAATTAACAGTGATCCTGAAAAATATTTGCCGCAAATCTACAACAGGCCAACTTGTTCCCAACTGGTTAGTAGTAAATTCTGATTTAAGGAAATTGGAAAGAGTTTGTCAGGGGAAATTGCCATCTAAATCTGACATCCCTAACTTCATAAAATGTTACAACGAACGTTTCGATATTCTTCGCCAATCACCGTGGCAGTAATTTCCAGGATGACAATGAACATGTTAATCCGGTAAAGAATTTGTGGAAAAGAAAGGGATAAATTTCCCAGGTCGTGGTCCAGTTCCCAATAGTACAGCCGTTGTAACCCAAAAACCTGTAGACGAAGAATCTGGAGCAACGACGGGCTCAACATTACTGGATCTTTTTGCTGAGCCGAATAGTAAGCGCGAAGAAGAATACTTGCTACAAATTGGTCCTCAATCAAGTTTTGCAATCCGTTTCAACATGACGCAAGGCTTTCTGAAATTAACGTCGACACGTCAACAACAACAGAAGAAGATGTGGGAGGCTTAGGTTTGCTTTTTGAAGCTGCGAGACTTCTTGAAAAATGAAAATAAGTATAAAGCTACAGTAATTTCAATGACCGACAATGTTCATGTTCTTACCAAATGTATATCCGATCATAATTCTGATAAAAACTGTATCAGTCAATTGGTAGCTAGCTTCACATTATTTTTTAATATAGTAATACAAACTGCAACAAACTGAATGGACAGACGTATTTTGCTTTCAGTTTAATGATGTAAACATGAACTACAAGTTAGTTAACCGTTTATCTTCAAAGTTCTTCTAGTTTTTGTTATTTACATTGTATTAATAAACTTACTCATATTTTTGGGAGATTGGTTAATTAGACCTGTTAATCAATATAACCTGTGTAACGATAAAAACCACGCATACACTAGAAAACTTGACGTGTTGTAGGCGTGTTGTTAGAACACTAATGTGTGTTGTAACAACACGAAGGCGTGTTGCTGAAATGTTAGACGTGTTGTGCCGTGTTGCAAAAACACGTCGCCAAAACACGCATGACGTGTTGTAAGCTGAGAACACGTTCTGAAATTGTTTACAACACGGCTGGAACACGGCTTGCTCAAGTGAAGCGTGTTGTAAAGCAGCTAATAACACGCCAGCGTGTAAAAAGCCAGCCATTTTGAACACATTAAGCGTGTACCAACTTCGCTTACCGTGTTGGAGTCATTGGCGTGTTCCAACGTGAAGTGCTTGTTTCAGTTTTCAGATTAACACAGGTTTCAGATTAACACAGGTTTCCATGCTTTTTTTTATTTATATAAAGTAAATATAAATCTTGTGCTATATATTTTTAGAAAGCTTTACTAATAATGTCTGACATACGTACAGGATATCCTTCAAAGTAACATCAAACATGTATAAAAAGTGAAAACGGACATGGGATCAAGGACGCCATGTTGATCTCACCGACGTTCGAAATTACAGTAGTTCGGGCTTTGGTTTCATTTTAATAACTTTTTCTTGACCAAATTTAAAAATCCTTTGGTGAAAATACAGCTTGAACGATGCCCTAAATCTGTATATCGATCATTTTTTTGGAGCATAAGAAATAAAAAATTTGGAAGCGAGACGACTTTTGAGCCTTTGATTGTCATAACAAAGATGGCAAATATTTATATCACGAACTTTATCTTCGAGGTTTTTGAACATTTTTAGGCGCTTAAATGAACCATAATTTTTGTCCCTAACAACATACGTACACTATATGAATATTGAGGAACATGTAACTTATTTGCAAAGTTATTATATAAATATGCGATATTTCAATGTTTATAATCCAAGCCCGACGGTCCTCAAAATTGGCATGATTTGGCAAGGGTTATATGTTGTTGTATACCTAAAAGCTGATATTTTCAGTACATATATAACTTTTAGCAGCATTTCATTTGGTATATAGTATGACCTCATTTGGTATTAGTATTTCATACTTCATATTTAAAAGAAAAAAGCTGTGTTAACCTGCAAAACTATAAACTAGATTTTCTAACATCGCCAAACAACATCGAGTCAGAAGTGCGGTTTCAATGATTATTACTTCGTGGAATTTCTGCTGATCGACGGAACAATTTTATACTTATGTGAAAGTGTCCGCAAATTTAATAACAAGAAACGGTGAGTTCACGCTTTGATTTTGTATAAATTATTAATTGACATGCATTCATATATAATATAACATTTTTATAATACCTGTAGGTTTGTTTTAATGGACATAGATCCAGTATAACTTGAATGAAAATAATCAGATACTTTCTTATAGTGTTGTACTATGTTAGATATATGTGTATTTTATAGGGTAAGAAATGTAAAATTTAAGCCATAGCCTTTACCTGAAAGTGTACTGTACATTTGCAGCAACAAAAACCTACAGTATTGTATAAACATAATAAGGCCCAGGGTATCTTAATATTTTTAATGACTATATATAGCAAAAAAATGACCAAACTGTGGTAATAACAGACTTTCCTTGAAAGCCAGTTGGATATAATTTTACAGTTAATAATGTAACATTATCTTGAAAGCCTAATTGACACATCAATGCTTTGTTGGTATTCATTGAACATGGAGTCATGCATAAGTACAGAAGTGCTGCAGGGTTATTTTATTTACATAATTTACATGTTATGCATACAGTATAATATACATGCATGCAGAAGTACTGTACATTTACCGGTACATTATAAAAATTATCTTCTTACAGCAAGGTGTATTATTTTACAGATTATTCTCTGTATACAGTACTACAGAATCTGTATGCAGAAGTACATGTGCTGGTACATTAATTTTTTAGAAATTACAAGACTTGAGGTATTTACAATTTATTCTGTAGTAACCTCTGCAGGCAATGCTGTGTCTTCCCATCCCAGCTGTGCGAGCAATGTTTTGGCATGATCCTATTTATTTCTCTGGCTTGGCCAAATTCTGGGAAGACACAGATTTGCCTTCAGAGAAGGTTAAATAATACAGTACATCAGATCATTTTTATTTACATATATGTACTGTAAGTTGGTCATTCAGTGTCCATCATTTGACCCATATCAATGAACTCTGTGACTGTACTGTTTCTCAATTTTACAAATATTTCCTCATCAATTTCATATGGAAACAAAGGCTGTCCATCATTGACATGGGTTTTCAAAAGGTATCAAGCAAATGACATTTGTTTTTTTCAATTTGATATGCCAAGTACATGTAGGGGCCATTGAACCTGCATGTTAGTGCTTTCTGAACAATTAGAAAGAAAGTCTCATTTATGCATACCATGTGTAATATATAACCAAACAAAGGTAGCTCATCTTTATTTGTGGCTAGACAAATAACATTGTCTAATGAGAAAGTTGTTCCATGTATGTCTAACTGCCTTGCTTGTTAGAAAAATAGGCAACCACCAAATAAATTAACATTGTCAAGCAATATCCAAACACCCTATTCCAAAATGACTAGTGTGACACTGTATTGTAAATTGTAAATCAAATACATTATCAGATTTTTGTTATAATATTTTATAAATCTCATGTTAGCATTCCACCAAGGGTTCTCAATTAATTTTGTCAGGGACAGAGAAAAACATAAGTTTTGAACAAATGCCAGACAGAATAAAATCTCACAATTACCTAGATTGAGCAATGTGCAAGCTAGGGTGCTAATCACTGCTGAACGCTAAGGCCTAAGGCATCAATATGCATGGAAATGCCTAAGGCATTGATATGCATGGAAATGAAGGTCAGGCAAAACAAAACAAATTTGTCTGGTGGTCAATCTCATGTGTTTTCAGTCTTACCTTGTTTCGGCTGGAGATTTCTAGTAATTTTGTTCCATCCTGATTTTTTTGTGGCTGGATTTGGCCTGTGTATTGAGAACTCTTGGAGTATGTTAACATTACATTTATACAATAATTATAACAATAAGAAACAAGTATTGAACCAAGAGTAAAAGCAGTAACTTAATTTTTCATGATATCTGAATAAGACTCAATTCAGAACATGTATTGTCCTGTCCTGTACTATATAGTATAGTATAGTATAGTTATTGGAAAATACATGCAGTAGTGTTAATTGTCTATGTACTAACACTGAGAATGGTATTGTCCTGTCATTTGTTAGTTCATCGAATTGGTCCTGTATTTCTTCAGGGCAGTGGAATGGCCTTTCATCTAGTGTATTTAAATCCCGTAGTTCATGTGTAATTACATAAAGAGATAATTTGTGGAAACACCATGTTTTTTTATTTATCGCTAAGCTTTTGACCTGCTGACTCAGGCCTTCATCAGAGCAATCATGAAGGCCTGAGTCAACAAGTCGAAAGCTTAGCGATAAATAACGCCTGAGTCAACAGGTCAAAAGCTTAGCAATAAATAAAAACATGGTGTTTCCACAAATATCTCTTAACAATTAATCACCATGCAAACATTCAAGAATTTAATGTTGTGTAATTGTTATAAATTTATTAATCTGCAGTCGAATAATTCAACATCAATGGCAAATTTAATTATATTAAACGCTGTTTAATTTGAGACTTGACTTATTTTCTTTACAGTCGATCTCCAATTGCACATTGTTATCTTCAATTTTCTTTTCAACACCCGCTTGCACTGTATTTAGAATGCTTGATATGAAATCCTGCGTTGTCTCCATAATCTGCTCAATTGCCGTATCAGTAATGTTATGTTTTGCTTTCAGAGACAACAGATATTTCGCTGATTGCCACTTGGGCCTGGCATCACCTTCATTTTCTCCATGCATATTATCTCCACCTCCTCCTTGGTCCAGCCCATGTTGGTTCTCCTGAAAATTGGCTTGATGTTTTCTTTTTAAATGTCTTCGAAAATAAATTTCCTTTTTGTAGCTGCGGTTGCAGAATGCACAAATGACTTTGAAATTTGCCTCCGACATATGAAATTTTAACATACGCTGACAATATTGCCGATCAATTTGAGTTTCATATTGGCATATGGAACATACACCGGCCATTGTCGATGAAGACTCAAGAGTGAAAACAAAATGTTTGAAAAGGCGGGAAAATTCTAGAGCACGAAACCAAGCGATTAGATAACATGTGCCAACACCATGAATCCGAATTTTGTTCGTCCATTTTTGATACTTCAAAATCATCCAACTTTTACGCTATGTTATAATTGATATTTCGAATATTTATGACGATTCTGTTACTTAATGTCTAGCTAAGATATTTGCTCATGTTTTCAATGAACTTTTTTTAAGAAGAGGTACAGGTGAATGTTATTGTGGCCTTCCCAGAAAACACTAGGGTCCAAGTGCGTTCGACTTTGACCCGTTTCTTTTTGAGTTTTTGGCGGTGAAACATCCGAAGTCGAAGCGTCCTCTCTAAAATTATGTCTATGTTTGATGCATTGGTTGGAAAGTTATTTGAAAACGGTTTACAAGACGTTGCAGTAATCATACATGGTAAGTTAACGTGTTTTTTTAACATGACAAGTTAGTTTTTGTTAAAATTGTTTGGCTGCTAAAAATATAAGTTCTGTACACGAAGAAGCTTCGCTTCACGCTGGTTTGCTTTTCCCATTCACAGTCGCTGTCAATATAATTATATAATTTAAATCATCAGGATATTTCCAGAGCTTTGGATTAATGCTTAGAAACTAGTTTATCTTAGACGTTAAAAACCTAAGTTCTTGTGTTTTTTTCAATTCGTACAACTTGTGTCTTCATCCAATCATTCCAATGTTAATCCCGCGAATGGACATGATGTTCATGCCTTGGTGCAAATTTTTCACGCTGCTTTTGTAAGTAATTTCAATGGTTTATTGGTTTTACATGGTGTCCTCGGTTTCCATATTTAATAGTTTGAAAAAGCATACCGTAGACTTCCGAAAACAGGCCTAGGTTTATGTTTGTTCAGTTCAAAATATATTTCTGCCTTTATTCTCGATTGTGGAAGAAATTTAAAAGTACTTCCTTTTCCGAATTTTCTATGCATTTATGCCAACTTAATACTAATTTTAACTGGGGTTTTTTTACTACAAACTAGGGGAGCGTAACATACAGTATATATGTACGAGTACTGTTTTAATTCAACATGATACATTTTCATTCACATGCAGCATCTACAATCTCATGGTTGGGAATAATAAAGAAGCTAATGCAGATGAAGAGCTCACTGAAGATGAACAACTTGAACGTATCCAATACATGGAAAGCCAGGTCAATGGCAAAAAAACACTTAAATATTTAATATGATTCAGGTAATTGATAAAAATTAGTACATAAAATTGAATAGTTGTTAGTTACTTAATACCCTGGCATATGTATTATTTTTCACTTCCCATCCGCACATTAACAATGTGACATAGTTGAACCCCTCTTATTAATGCATGGCACCCCTCCTATTATTATTAATGCATGGCACCCCTCTTAACCTTAGCGTGCTAATCCCAGAATATTCCTGGACAGACCTGGAGCCACACTGAATAGAGTATGTATCTATCCCAGAATTTTCCGGGATTAGCACTACTGTACTAGGGTTACAGTAAGCGGACATTACCCTTAAAGCAACAACCCGCTTAAGCTCTCTATTATGACAACATCACCTACCTAAGTGGTTGGACACCCCTCTTAAATGGACCTTCTTCTAAAGCAGACACCTAATAGTGGTGTCTGTTTAACAGGGGTCCTCTAGGTATTTTATCCTTATAAATGCTGTATTTCTCTCACACATGCTTCATCTTACGTAGGCATTACAAGTTTATATTGTGGTTATAATGCATTTGTATCAATTATATAATACATGTATCCTTCGGCAAGTTTCTCACCAAACACTTCATTATTCCAAATGCTTTGGCTTTCGAGTTGCTGATGCTTCAAAGCACTTCATTTAGTTGTTTAATGGGCCAAATGTTTGCTGTCAAGGATCTGAATAAAAACTTCACTGTCTGGTCATTCTACAAATAATTATGCAAAGCGCAATATTACAATTCCACACTTCAAATGCTTTTCCAGCCCAAAATTATTATATCATCTGATCAGTTTTTTATCATGAGCACTTAAATTATTGTCATATGGCAATGCACGAGGTGCAGGTCAGGTAAAATCCATTCACATTATTTTAACAAAATTGAGTTCCAGGTCAGGTCAAGGCACACTACTTTAACTTTTCCTGGCCTAAGTCAGGCTCAGCTAGTCAGGTAAAACTTGTTCACAGCATAAAAAACCTAGGCCCACTAGGTCAGGCCTACTGTCTGTAGGTTGGAAGTTTGAACACAGCTCGGGTAAACATGGTCTCAATGGAGTCCATATAAAGCCACATTCACACTACAGACCTACAATCCTGGACAAAACTGTTGGGCCACTTTGCCTATTTTGACGATTTTCGCATAGTGTCCCAAGCACTTTTGTCCAGGATTGTCTGAAAATGACGAATTAAACAAAATCGAAGAAAAAAACAATTTGGGGGCGGCGATTCTGCGCAGTTTGCTCGAAAATGACATAAATACGCTCCCACATGCATGAACAACAAATTGTTTGTGGGGTATAGAAGGTTTGGTGAATATGTAAATTAAATAGAGCTCTCGTGCGGGTGGTACCGGTGCGGGTGGGAACTCTGCAGAGACTCTGCTCCAGTGATCCCTTCCCCATTGAGGGGGTAAGGGGGAGCAGAGATGGGGGCTCTTTTATTAAACTCTATATATTTTGCAATGTTACAATGTTAAAAAGCTGTGTTTTTATTGAAAAATCATAAACTCGTGATTTTCAGACAATCCTGGACAAAACTGTTGGGCCACTTTGCCTATTTTGACGATTTTCGCATAGTGTCCCAAGCACTTTTGTCCAGGATTGTCTGAAAATGACGAATTAAACAAAATCGAAGAAAAAAACAATTTGGGGGCGGCGATTCTGCGCAGTTTGCTCGAAAATGACATAAATACGCTCCCACATGCATGAACAACAAATTGTTTGTGGGGTATAGAAGGTTTGGTGAATATGTAAATTAAATAGAGCTCTCGTGCGGGTGGTACCGGTGCGGGTGGGAACTCTGCAGAGACTCTGCTCCAGTGATCCCTTCCCCATTGAGGGGGTAAGGGGGAGCAGAGATGGGGGCTCTTTTATTAAACTCTATATATTTTGCAATGTTACAATGTTAAAAAGCTGTGTTTTATTGAAAAATCATAAACTCGTGATTTTCAGACAATCCTGGACAAAACTGTTGGGCCACTTTGCCTATTTTGACGATTTTCGCATAGTGTCCCAAGCACTTTTGTCCAGGATTGTCTGAAAATGACGAATTAAACAAAATCGAAGAAAAAAACAATTTGGGGGCGGCGATTCTGCGCAGTTTGCTCGAAAATGACATAAATACGCTCCCACATGCATGAACAACAAATTGTTTGTGGGGTATAGAAGGTTTGGTGAATATGTAAATTAAATAGAGCTCTCGTGCGGGTGGTACCGGTGCGGGTGGGAACTCTGCAGAGACTCTGCTCCAGTGATCCCTTCCCCATTGAGGGGGTAAGGGGGAGCAGAGATGGGGGCTCTTTTATTAAACTCTATATATTTTGCAAATGTTACAATGTTTAAAAAGCTGTGTTTTATTGAAAAATCATAAACTCGTGATTTTCAGACAATCCTGGACAAAACTGTTGGGCCACTTTGCCTATTTTGACGATTTTCGCATAGTGTCCCAAGCACTTTTGTCCAGGATTGTCTGAAAATGACGAATTAAACAAAATCGAAGAAAAAAACAATTTGGGGGCGGCGATTCTGCGCAGTTTGCTCGAAAATGACATAAATACGCTCCCACATGCAATGAACAACAAATTGTTTGTGGGGTATAGAAGGTTTGGTGAATATGTAAATTAAATAGAGCTCTCGTGCGGGTGGTACCGGTGCGGGTGGGAACTTCTGCAGAGACTCTGCTCCAGTGATCCCTTCCCCATTGAGGGGGTAAGGGGGAGCAGAGATGGGGGCTCTTTTATTAAACTCTATATATTTTTGCAATGTTACAATGTTAAAAAGCTGTGTTTTATTGAAAAATCATAAACTCGTGATTTTCAGACAATCCTGGACAAAACTGTTGGGCCACTTTGCCTATTTTGACGATTTTCGCATAGTGTCCCCAAGCACTTTTGTCCAGGATTGTCTGAAAATGACGAATTAAACAAAATCGAAGAAAAAAACAATTTGGGGGCGGCGATTTCTGCGCAGTTTTGCTCGAAAATGACATAAATACGCTCCCACATGCATGAACAACAAATTGTTTGTGGGGTATAGAAGGTTTGGTGAATATGTAAATTAAATAGAGCTCTCGTGCGGGTGGTACCGGTGTGGGTGGGAACTCTGCAGAGACTCTGCTCCAGTGATCCCTTCCCCATTGAGGGGGTAAGGGGGAGCAGAGATGGGGGCTCTTTTATTAAACTCTATATATTTTGCAATGTTACAATGTTAAAAAGCTGTGTTTTATTGAAAAAATCATAAACTCGTGATTTTCAGACAATCCTGGACAAAACTGTTGGGCCACTTTGCCTATTTTGACGATTTTCGCATAGTGTCCCAAGCACTTTTGTCCAGGATTGTCTGAAAATGACGAATTAAAACAAAATCGAAGAAAAAAAACAATTTGGGGGCGGCGATTCTGCGCAGTTTGCTCGAAAATGACATAAATACGCTCCCACATGCATGAACAAACAAATTGTTTGTGGGGTATAGAAGGTTTGGTGAATATGTAAATTAAATAGAGCTCTCGTGCGGGTGGTACCGGTGCGGGTGGGAACTCTGCAGAGACTCTGCTCCAGTGATCCCTTCCCCATTGAGGGGGTAAGGGGGAGCAGAGATGGGGGCTCTTTTATTAAAACTCTATATATTTTGCAATGTTACAATGTTAAAAAGCTGTGTTTTATTGAAAAATCATAAACTCGTGATTTTCAGACAATCCTGGACAAAACTGTTGGGCCACTTTGCCTATTTTGACGATTTTCGCATAGTGTCCCAAGCACTTTTGTCCAGGATTGTCTGAAAATGACGAATTAAACAAAATCGAAGAAAAAAAACAATTTGGGGGCGGCGATTCTGCGCAGTTTGCTCGAAAATGACATAAATACGCTCCCACATGCATGAACAACAAATTGTTTGTGGGGTATAGAAGGTTTGGTGAATATGTAAATTAAATAGAGCTCTCGTGCGGGTGGTACCGGTGCGGGTGGGAACTCTGCAGAGACTCTGCTCCAGTGATCCCTTCCCCATTGAGGGGGTAAGGGGGAGCAGAGATGGGGGCTCTTTTATTAAACTCTATATATTTTGCAATGTTACAATGTTTAAAAAGCTGTGTTTTATTGAAAAATCATAAACTCGTGATTTTCAGACAATCCTGGACAAAACTGTTGGGCCACTTTGCCTATTTTGACGATTTTCGCATAGTGTCCCAAGCACTTTTGTCCAGGATTGTCTGAAAATGACGAATTAAAACAAAATCGAAGAAAAAAACAATTTGGGGGCGGCGATTCTGCGCAGTTTGCTCGAAAATGACATAAATACGCTCCCACATGCATGAACAACAAATTGTTTGTGGGGTATAGAAGGTTTGGTGAATATGTAAATTAAATAGAGCTCTCGTGCGGGTGGTACCGGTGCGGGTGGGAACTCTGCAGAGACTCTGCTCCAGTGATCCCTTCCCCATTGAGGGGGTAAGGGGGAGCAGAGATGGGGGCTCTTTTATTAAACTCTATATATTTTGCAATGTTACAATGTTAAAAAGCTGTGTTTTATTGAAAAATTCATAAACTCGTGATTTTCAGACAATCCTGGACAAAACTGTTGGGCCACTTTGCCTATTTTGACGATTTTCGCATAGTGTCCCAAGCACTTTTGTCCAGGATTGTCTGAAAATGACGAATTAAACAAAATCGAAGAAAAAAACAATTTGGGGGCGGCGATTCTGCGCAGTTTGCTCGAAAATGACATAAATACGCTCCCACATGCATGAACAACAAATTGTTTGTGGGGGTATAGAAGGTTTGGTGAATATGTAAATTAAATAGAGCTCTCGTGCGGGTGGTACCGGTGCGGGTGGGAACTCTGCAGAGACTCTGCTCCAGTGATCCCTTCCCCATTGAGGGGTAAGGGGGAGCAGAGATGGGGGCTCTTTTATTAAACTCTATATATTTTGCAATGTTACAATGTTAAAAAGCTGTGTTTTATTGAAAAATCATAAACTCGTGATTTTCAGACAATCCTGGACAAAACTGTTGGGCCACTTTGCCTATTTTTGACGATTTTCGCATAGTGTCCCAAGCACTTTTGTCCAGGATTGTCTGAAAATGACGAATTAAACAAAATCGAAGAAAAAAACAATTTGGGGGCGGCGATTCTGCGCAGTTTGCTCGAAAATGACATAAATAACGCTCCCACATGCATGAACAACAAATTGTTTGTGGGGTATAGAAGGTTTGGTGAATATGTAAATTAAATAGAGCTCTCGTGCGGGTGGTACCGGTGCGGGTGGGAACTCTGCAGAGACTCTGCTCCAGTGATCCCTTCCCCATTGAGGGGTAAGGGGGAGCAGAGATGGGGGCTCTTTTATTAAACTCTATATATTTTGCAATGTTACAATGTTAAAAAGCTGTGTGTTTTATTGAAAAATCATAAACTCGTGATTTTCAGACAATCCTGGACAAAACTGTTGGGCCACTTTGCCTATTTTGACGATTTTCGCATAGTGTCCCAAGCACTTTTGTCCAGGATTGTCTGAAAATGACGAATTAAACAAAATCGAAGAAAAAAACAATTTGGGGGCGGCGATTCTGCGCAGTTTGCTCGAAAATGACATAAATACGCTCCCACATGCATGAACAACAAATTGTTTGTGGGGTATAGAAGGTTTGGTGAATATGTAAATTAAATAGAGCTCTCGTGCGGGTGGTACCGGTGCGGGTGGGAACTCTGCAGAGACTCTGCTCCAGTGATCCCTTCCCCATTGAGGGGGTAAGGGGGAGCAGAGATGGGGGCTCTTTTATTAAACTCTATATATTTTGCAATGTTACAATGTTAAAAAGCTGTGTTTTATTGAAAAATCATAAACTCGTGATTTTCAGACAATCCTGGACAAAAACTGTTGGGCCACTTTGCCTATTTTGACGATTTTCGCATAGTGTCCCAAGCACTTTTGTCCAGGATTGTCTGAAAATGACGAATTAAACAAAATCGAAGAAAAAAACAATTTGGGGGCGGCGATTCTGCGCAGTTTGCTCGAAAATGACATAAATACGCTCCCACATGCATGAACAACAAATTGTTTGTGGGGTATAGAAGGTTTGGTGAATATGTAAATTAAATAGAGCTCTCGTGCGGGTGGTACCGGTGCGGGTGGGAACTCTGCAGAGACTCTGCTCCAGTGATCCCTTCCCCATTGAGGGGGTAAGGGGGAGCAGAGATGGGGGCTCTTTTATTAAACTCTATATATTTTGCAATGTTACAATGTTAAAAAGCTGTGTTTTATTGAAAAATCATAAACTCGTGATTTTCAGACAATCCTGGACAAAACTGTTGGGCCACTTTGCCTATTTTGACGATTTTCGCATAGTGTCCCAAGCACTTTTGTCCAGGATTGTCTGAAAATGACGAATTAAACAAAATCGAAGAAAAAAACAATTTGGGGGCGGCGATTCTGCGCAGTTTGCTCGAAAATGACATAAATACGCTCCCACATGCATGAACAACAAATTGTTTGTGGGGTATAGAAGGTTTGGTGAATATGTAAATTAAATAGAGCTCTCGTGCGGGTGGTACCGGTGCGGGTGGGAACTCTGCAGAGACTCTGCTCCAGTGATCCCTTCCCCATTGAGGGGGTAAGGGGGAGCAGAGATGGGGGCTCTTTTATTAAACTCTATATATTTTGCAATGTTACAATGTTAAAAAGCTGTGTTTTATTGAAAAATCATAAACTCGTGATTTTCAGACAATCCTGGACAAAACTGTTGGGCCACTTTGCCTATTTTGACGATTTTCGCATAGTGTCCCAAGCACTTTTGTCCAGGATTGTCTGAAAATGACGAATTAAACAAAATCGAAGAAAAAAACAATTTGGGGGCGGCGATTCTGCGCAGTTTGCTCGAAAATGACATAAATACGCTCCCACATGCATGAACAACAAATTGTTTGTGGGGTATAGAAGGTTTGGTGAATATGTAAATTAAATAGAGCTCTCGTGCGGGTGGTACCGGTGCGGGTGGGAACTCTGCAGAGACTCTGCTCCAGTGATCCCTTCCCCATTGAGGGGGTAAGGGGGAGCAGAGATGGGGGCTCTTTTATTAAACTCTATATATTTTGCAATGTTACAATGTTAAAAAGCTGTGTTTTATTGAAAATCATAAACTCGTGATTTTCAGACAATCCTGGACAAAACTGTTGGGCCACTTTGCCTATTTTGACGATTTTCGCATAGTGTCCCAAGCACTTTTGTCCAGGATTGTCTGAAAATGACGAATTAAACAAAATCGAAGAAAAAAACAATTTGGGGGCGGCGATTCTGCGCAGTTTGCTCGAAAATGACATAAATACGCTCCCACATGCATGAACAACAAATTGTTTGTGGGGTATAGAAGGTTTGGTGAATATGTAAATTAAATAGAGCTCTCGTGCGGGTGGTACCGGTGCGGGTGGGAACTCTGCAGAGACTCTGCTCCAGTGATCCCTTCCCCATTGAGGGGGTAAGGGGGAGCAGAGATGGGGGCTCTTTTATTAAACTCTATATATTTTGCAATGTTACAATGTTAAAAAGCTGTGTTTTATTGAAAAATCATAAACTCGTGATTTTCAGACAATCCTGGACAAAACTGTTGGGCCACTTTGCCTATTTTGACGATTTTCGCATAGTGTCCCAAGCACTTTTGTCCAGGATTGTCTGAAAATGACGAATTAAACAAAAATCGAAGAAAAAAACAATTTGGGGGCGGCGATTCTGCGCAGTTTGCTCGAAAATGACATAAATACGCTCCCACATGCATGAACAACAAATTGTTTGTGGGGTATAGAAGGTTTGGGTGAATATGTAAATTAAATAGAGCTCTCGTGCGGGTGGTACCGGTGCGGGTGGGAACTCTGCAGAGACTCTGCTCCAGTGATCCCTTCCCCATTGAGGGGGTAAGGGGGAGCAGAGATGGGGGCTCTTTTATTAAACTCTATATATTTTGCAATGTTACAATGTTAAAAAGCTGTGTTTTATTGAAAAATCATAAACTCGTGATTTTCAGACAATCCTGGACAAAACCTGTTGGGCCACTTTGCCTATTTTGACGATTTTCGCATAGTGTCCCAAGCACTTTTGTCCAGGATTGTCTGAAAATGACGAATTAAACAAAATCGAAGAAAAAAACAATTTGGGGGCGGCGATTCTGCGCAGTTTGCTCGAAAATGACATAAATACGCTCCCACATGCATGAACAACAAATTGTTTGTGGGGTATAGAAGGTTTGGTGAATATGTAAATTAAATAGAGCTCTCGTGCGGGTGGTACCGGTGCGGGTGGGAACTCTGCAGAGACTCTGCTCCAGTGATCCCTTCCCCATTGAGGGGGTAAGGGGGAGCAGAGATGGGGGCTCTTTTATTAAACTCTATATATTTTGCAATGTTACAATGTTAAAAAGCTGTGTTTTATTGAAAAAATCATAAACTCGTGATTTTCAGACAATCCTGGACAAAACTGTTGGGCCACTTTGCCTATTTTGACGATTTTCGCATAGTGTCCCCAAGCACTTTTGTCCAGGATTGTCTGAAAATGACGAATTAAAACAAAATCGAAGAAAAAAACAATTTGGGGCGGCGATTCTGCGCAGTTTGCTCGAAAATGACATAAATACGCTCCCACATGCATGAACAACAAATTGTTTGTGGGGTATAGAAGGTTTGGTGAATATGTAAATTAAATAGAGCTCTCGTGCGGGTGGTACCGGTGCGGGTGGGAACTCTGCAGAGACTCTGCTCCAGTGATCCCTTCCCCATTGAGGGGGTAAGGGGGAGCAGAGATGGGGGCTCTTTTATTAAACTCTATATATTTTTGCAATGTTACAATGTTAAAAAGCTGTGTTTTATTGAAAAATCATAAACTCGTGATTTTCAGACAATCCTGGACAAAAACTGTTGGGCCACTTTGCCTATTTTGACGATTTTCGCATAGTGTCCCAAGCACTTTTGTCCAGGATTTGTCTGAAAATGACGAATTAAAACAAAATCGAAGAAAAAAAAACAATTTGGGGGCGGCGATTCTGCGCAGTTTTGCTCGAAAATGACATAAATACGCTCCCACATGCATGAACAACAAATTGTTTGTGGGGTATAGAAGGTTTGGTGAATATGTAAATTAAATAGAGCTCTCGTGCGGGTGGTACCGGTGCGGGTGGGAACTCTGCAGAGACTCTGCTCCAGTGATCCCTTCCCCATTGAGGGGGTAAGGGGGAGCAGAGATGGGGGCTCTTTTATTAAACTCTATATATTTTGCAATGTTACAATGTTAAAAAAGCTGTGTTTTATTGAAAAATCATAAACTCGTGATTTTCAGACAATCCTGGACAAAACTGTTGGGCCACTTTGCCTATTTTGACGATTTTCGCATAGTGTCCCAAGCACTTTTGTCCAGGATTGTCTGAAAATGACGAATTAAACAAAATCGAAGAAAAAAACAATTTGGGGGCGGCGATTCTGCGCAGTTTGCTCGAAAATGACATAAATACGCTCCCACATGCATGAACAACAAATTGTTTGTGGGGTATAGAAGGTTTGGTGAATATGTAAATTAAATAGAGCTCTCGTGCGGGTGGTACCGGTGCGGGTGGGAACTCTGCAGAGACTCTGCTCCAGTGATCCCTTCCCCATTGAGGGGGTAAGGGGGAGCAGAGATGGGGGCTCTTTTATTAAACTCTATATATTTTGCAATGTTCACAATGTTAAAAAGCTGTGTTTTATTGAAAAATCATAAACTCGTGATTTTCAGACAATCCTGGACAAAACTGTTGGGCCACTTTGCCTATTTTGACGATTTTCGCATAGTGTCCCAAGCACTTTTGTCCAGGATTGTCCTGAAAAATGACGAATTAAACAAAATCGAAGAAAAAAAACAATTTGGGGGCGGCGATTCTGCGCAGTTTGCTCGAAAATGACATAAAATACGCTCCCACATGCATGAACAACAAATTGTTTGTGGGGTATAGAAGGTTTGGTGAATATGTAAATTAAATAGAGCTCTCGTGTCGGGTGGTACCGGTGCGGGTGGGAACTCTGCAGAGACTCTGCTCCAGTGATCCCTTTCCCCATTGAGGGGGTAAGGGGGAGCAGAGATGGGGGCTCTTTTATTAAACTCTATATATTTTGCAATGTTACAATGTTAAAAAGCTGTGTTTTATTGAAAAATCATAAACTCGTGATTTTCAGACAATCCTGGACAAAACTGTTGGGCCACTTTGCCTATTTTGACGATTTTCGCATAGTGTCCCAAGCACTTTTGTCCCAGGATTGTCTGAAAATGACGAATTAAACAAAATCGAAGAAAAAAAACAATTTGGGGGCGGCGATTCTGCGCAGTTTGCTCGAAAATGACATAAATACGCTCCCACATGCATGAACAACAAATTGTTTGTGGGGTATAGAAGGTTTGGTGAATATGTAAATTAAATAGAGCTCTCGTGCGGGTGGTACCGGTGCGGGTGGGAACTCTGCAGAGACTCTGCTCCAGTGATCCCTTCCCCATTGAGGGGGTAAGGGGGAGCAGAGATGGGGGCTCTTTTATTAAACTCTATATATTTTGCAATGTTACAATGTTAAAAAGCTGTGTTTTATTGAAAAAATCATAAACTCGTGATTTTCAGACAATCCTGGACAAAACTGTTGGGCCACTTTGCCTATTTTGACGATTTTCGCATAGTGTCCCAAGCACTTTTGTCCAGGATTGTCTGAAAATGACGAATTAAACAAAATCGAAGAAAAAAACAATTTGGGGGGCGGCGATTCTGCGCAGTTTGCTCGAAAATGACATAAATACGCTCCCACATGCATGAACAACAAATTGTTTGTGGGGTATAGAAGGTTTGGTGAATATGTAAATTAAATAGAGCTCTCGTGCGGGTGGTACCGGTGCGGGTGGGAACTCTGCAGAGACTCTGCTCCAGTGATCCCTTCCCCATTGAGGGGGTAAGGGGGAGCAGAGATGGGGGCTCTTTTATTAAACTCTATATATTTTGCAATGTTACAATGTTAAAAAGCTGTGTTTTATTGAAAAATCATAAACTCGTGATTTTCAGACAATCCTGGACAAAACTGTTGGGCCACTTTGCCTATTTTGACGATTTTTCGCATAGTGTCCCAAGCACTTTTGTCCAGGATTGTCTGAAAATGACGAATTAAACAAAATCGAAGAAAAAAACAATTTGGGGCGGCGATTCTGCGCAGTTTTGCTCGAAAATGACATAAATACGCTCCCACATGCATGAACAACAAATTGTTTGTGGGGTATAGAAGGTTTGGTGAATATGTAAATTAAATAGAGCTCTCGTGCGGGTGGTACCGGTGCGGGTGGGAACTCTGCAGAGACTCTGCTCCAGTGATCCCTTCCCCATTGAGGGGGTAAGGGGGAGCAGAGATGGGGGCTCTTTTATTAAACTCTATATATTTTGCAATGTTACAATGTTAAAAAAGCTGTGTTTTATTGAAAAATCATAAACTCGTGATTTTCAGACAATCCTGGACAAAACTGTTGGGCCACTTTGCCTATTTTGACGATTTTTCGCATAGTGTCCCAAGCACTTTTGTCCAGGATTGTCTGAAAATGACGAATTAAACAAAATCGAAGAAAAAAAACAATTTGGGGGCGGCGATTCTGCGCAGTTTGCTCGAAAATGACATAAATACGCTCCCACATGCATGAACAACAAATTGTTTGTGGGGTATAGAAGGTTTGGTGAATATGTAAATTAAATAGAGCTCTCGTGCGGGTGGTACCGGTGCGGGTGGGAACTCTGCAGAGACTCTGCTCCAGTGATCCCTTCCCCATTGAGGGGGTAAGGGGGAGCAGAGATGGGGGCTCTTTTATTAAACTCTATATATTTTGGCAATGTTACAATGTTAAAAAGCTGTGTTTTATTGAAAAATCATAAACTCGTGATTTTCAGACAATCCTGGACAAAACTGTTGGGCCACTTTGCCTATTTTGACGATTTTCGCATAGTGTCCCAAGCACTTTTGTCCAGGATTGTCTGAAAATGACGAATTAAACAAAATCGAAAGAAAAAAAACAATTTGGGGGCGGCGATTCTGCGCAGTTTGCTCGAAAATGACATAAATAACGCTCCCACATGCATGAACAACAAAATTGTTTGTGGGGTATAGAAGGTTTGGTGAATATGTAAATTAAATAGAGCTCTCGTGCGGGTGGTACCGGTGCGGGTGGGAACTCTGCAGAGACTCTGCTCCAGTGATCCCTTCCCCATTGAGGGGGTAAGGGGGAGCAGAGATGGGGGCTCTTTTATTAAACTCTATATATTTTGCAATGTTACAATGTTAAAAAGCTGTGTTTTATTGAAAAATCATAAACTCGTGATTTCAGACAATCCTGGACAAAACTGTTGGGCCACTTTGCCTATTTTGACGATTTTCGCATAGTGTCCCAAGCACTTTTGTCCAGGATTGTCTGAAAATGACGAATTAAACAAAATCGAAGAAAAAAAACAATTTGGGGGCGGCGATTCTGCGCAGTTTGCTCGAAAATGACATAAATACGCTCCCACATGCAATGAACAACAAATTGTTTGTGGGGTATAGAAGGTTTGGTGAATATGTAAATTAAATAGAGCTCTCGTGCGGGTGGTACCGGTGCGGGTGGGAACTCTGCAGAGACTCTGCTCCAGTGATCCCTTCCCCATTGAGGGGGTAAGGGGGAGCAGAGATGGGGCTCTTTTATTAAACTCTATATATTTTGCAATGTTACAATGTTAAAAAGCTGTGTTTTATTGAAAAAATCATAAACTCGTGATTTTCAGACAATCCCTGGACAAAAACTGTTGGGCCACTTTGCCTATTTTGACGATTTTCGCATAGTGTCCCAAGCACTTTTGTCCAGGATTGTCTGAAAATGACGAATTAAACAAAATCGAAGAAAAAAAACAATTTGGGGGCGGCGATTCTGCGCAGTTTGCTCGAAAATGACATAAATACGCTCCCACATGCATGAACAAAACAAATTGTTTGTGGGGTATAGAAGGTTTGGTGAATATGTAAATTAAATAGAGCTCTCGTGCGGGTGGTACCGGTGCGGGTGGGAACTCTGCAGAGACTCTGCTCCAGTGATCCCTTCCCCATTGAGGGGGTAAGGGGGAGCAGAGATGGGGGCTCTTTTATTAAACTCTATATATTTTGCAATGTTACAATGTTAAAAAAGCTGTGTTTTATTGAAAAAAATCATAAAACTCGTGATTTTCAGACAATCCTGGACAAAACTGTTGGGCCACTTTGCCCTATTTTGACGATTTTCGCATAGTGTCCCAAGCACTTTTGTCCAGGATTGTCTGAAAATGACGAATTAAACAAAATCGAAGAAAAAAAACAATTTGGGGGCGGCGATTCTGCGCAGTTTTGCTCGAAAATGACATAAATACGCTCCCACATGCATGAACAACAAATTGTTTGTGGGGTATAGAAGGTTTGGTGAATATGTAAATTAAATAGAGCTCTCGTGCGGCTGGTGCGGGTGGTAACCGGTGCGGGTGGGAACTCTGCAGAGACTCTGCTCCAGTGATCCCTTCCCCATTGAGGGGGTAAGGGGGAGCAGAGATGGGGGCTCTTTTATTAAACTCTATATATTTTGCAATGTTACAATGTTAAAAAGCTGTGTTTTATTGAAAAATCATAAACTCGTGATTTTCAGACAATCCTGGACAAAACTGTTGGGCCACTTTGCCTATTTTGACGATTTTCGCATAGTGTTCCCAAGCACTTTTGTCCAGGATTGTCTGAAAATGACGAATTAAACAAAATCGAAGAAAAAAAACAATTTGGGGGCGGCGATTCTGCGCAGTTTGCTCGAAAATGACATAAATACGCTCCCACATGCATGAACAACAAATTGTTTGTTGGGGTATAGAAGGTTTGGTGAATATGTAAATTAAATAGAGCTCTCGTGCGGGTGGTACCGGTGCGGGTGGGAACTCTGCAGAGACTCTGCTCCAGTGATCCCTTCCCCATTGAGGGGGTAAGGGGGAGCAGAGATGGGGGCTCTTTTATTAAACTCTATATATTTTGCAATGTTACAATGTTAAAAAAGCTGTGTTTTATTGAAAAAATCATAAACTCGTGATTTTCAGACAATCCTGGACAAAACTGTTGGGCCACTTTGCCTATTTTGACGATTTTCGCATAGTGTCCCAAGCACTTTTGTCCAGGATTGTCTGAAAATGACGAATTAAACAAAATCGAAGAAAAAAAACAATTTGGGGGCGGCGATTCTGCGCAGTTTGCTCGAAAATGACATAAATACGCTCCCCACATGCATGAACAACAAATTGTTTGTGGGGTATAGAAGGTTTTGGTGAATATGTAAATTAAATAGAGCTCTCGTGCGGGTGGTACCGGTGCGGGTGGGAACTCTGCAGAGACTCTGCTCCAGTGATCCCTTCCCCATTGAGGGGGTAAGGGGGAGCAGAGATGGGGGCTCTTTTATTAAACTCTATATTTTTTGCAATGTTACAATGTTAAAAAGCTGTGTTTTATTGAAAAAATCATAAACTCGTGATTTTCAGACAATCCTGGACAAAACTGTTGGGCCACTTTGCCTATTTTGACGATTTTCGCATAGTGTCCCAAGCACTTTTGTCCAGGATTGTCTGAAAATGACGAATTAAAACAAAATCGAAGAAAAAAAAACAATTTGGGGGCGGCGATTCTGCGCAGTTTTGCTCGAAAATGACATAAATACGCTCCCACATGCATGAACAACAAATTGTTTGTGGGTTATAGAAGGTTTGGTGAATATGTAAATTAAATAGAGCTCTCGTGCGGGTGGTACCGGTGCGGGTGGGAACTCTGCAGAGACTCTGCTCCAGTGATCCCTTCCCCATTGAGGGGGTAAGGGGGAGCAGAGATGGGGGCTCTTTTATTAAACTCTATATATTTTGCAATGTTACAATGTTAAAAAGCTGTGTTTTATTGAAAAATCATAAACTCGTGATTTTCAGACAATCCTGGACAAAACTGTTGGGCCACTTTGCCTATTTTTGACGATTTTCGCATAGTGTCCCAAGCACTTTTGTCCAGGATTGTCTGAAAATGACGAATTAAACAAAATCGAAGAAAAAAAACAATTTGGGGGCGGCGATTCTGCGCAGTTTGCTCGAAAATGACATAAATACGCTCCCACATGCATGAACAACAAATTGTTTGTGGGGTATAGAAGGTTTGGTGAATATGTAAATTAAATAGAGCTCTCGTGCGGGTGGTACCGGTGCGGGTGGGAACTCTGCAGAGACTCTGCTCCAGTGATCCCTTCCCCATTGAGGGGGTAAGGGGGAGCAGAGATGGGGGCTCTTTTATTAAACTCTATATATTTTGCAAATGTTACAATGTTAAAAAGCTGTGTTTTATTGAAAAAATCATAAACTCGTGATTTTCAGACAATCCTGGACAAAACTGTTGGGCCACTTTGCCTATTTTTGACGATTTTTCGCATAGTGTCCCAAGCACTTTTGTCCAGGATTGTCTGAAAATGACGAATTAAACAAAATCGAAGAAAAAAACAATTTGGGGGCGGCGATTCTGCGCAGTTTGCTCGAAAATGACATAAATACGCTCCCACATGCATGAACAACAAATTGTTTGTGGGGTATAGAAGGTTTGGTGAATATGTAAATTAAATAGAGCTCTCGTGCGGGTGGTACCGGTGCGGGTGGGAACTCTGCAGAGACTCTGCTCCAGTGATCCCTTCCCCATTGAGGGGGTAAGGGGGAGCAGAGATGGGGGCTCTTTTATTAAACTCTATATTTTTGCAATGTTACAATGTTAAAAAGCTGTGTTTTATTGAAAAATCATAAACTCGTGATTTTCAGACAATCCTGGACAAAACTGTTGGGCCACTTTGCCTATTTTGACGATTTTCGCATAGTGTCCCCAAGCACTTTTGTCCAGGATTGTCTGAAAATGACGAATTAAACAAAATCGAAGAAAAAAACAATTTGGGGGGCGGCGATTCTGCGCAGTTTGCTCGAAAATGACATAAATACGCTCCCACATGCATGAACAACAAATTGTTTGTGGGGTATAGAAGGTTTGGTGAATATGTAAATTAAATAGAGCTCTCGTGCGGGTGGTACCGGTGCGGGTGGGAACTCTGCAGAGACTCTGCTCCAGTGATCCCTTCCCCATTGAGGGGGTAAGGGGGAGCAGAGATGGGGGCTCTTTTATTAAACTCTATATATTTTGCAATGTTCACAATGTTAAAAAGCTGTGTTTTATTGAAAAATCATAAACTCGTGATTTTCAGACAATCCTGGACAAAACTGTTGGGCCACTTTGCCTTATTTTGACGATTTTCGCATAGTGTCCCAAGCACTTTTGTCCAGGATTGTCTGAAAATGACGAATTAAACAAAATCGAAGAAAAAAACAATTTGGGGGCGGCGATTCTGCGCAGTTTGCTCGAAAATGACATAAATACGCTCCCACATGCATGAACAACAAATTGTTTGTGGGGGGTATAGAAGGTTTGGTGAATATGTAAATTAAATAGAGCTCTCGTGCGGGTGGTACCGGTGCGGGTGGGAACTCTGCAGAGACTCTGCTCCAGTGATCCCTTCCCCATTGAGGGGGTAAGGGGGAGCAGAGATGGGGGCTCTTTTATTAAACTCTATATATTTTGCAATGTTACAATGTTAAAAAGCTGTGTTTTATTGAAAAATCATAAACTCGTGATTTTCAGACAATCCTGGGACAAAACTGTTGGGCCACTTTGCCTATTTTGACGATTTTCGCATAGTGTCCCAAGCACTTTTGTCCAGGATTGTCTGAAAATGACGAATTAAACAAAATCGAAGAAAAAAAACAATTTGGGGGCGGCGATTCTGCGCAGTTTGCTCGAAAATGACATAAATACGCTCCCACATGCATGAACAACAAATTGTTTGTGGGGTATAGAAGGTTTGGTGAATATGTAAATTAAATAGAGCTCTCGTGCGGGTGGTACCGGTGCGGGTGGGAACTCTGCAGAGACTCTGCTCCAGTGATACCCTTCCCCATTGAGGGGGTAAGGGGGAGCAGAGATGGGGGCTCTTTTATTAAACTCTATATATTTTTGCAATGTTACAATGTTTAAAAAAAGCTGTGTTTTATTGAAAAATCATAAACTCGTGATTTTCAGACAATCCTGGACAAAACTTGTTGGGCCACTTTGCCTATTTTGACGATTTTCGCATAGTGTCCCAAGCACTTTTGTCCAGGATTGTCTGAAAATGACGAATTAAAACAAAATCGAAGAAAAAAACAATTTGGGGGCGGCGATTCTGCGCAGTTTGCTCGAAAATGACATAAATACGCTCCCACATGCATGAACAACAAATTGTTTGTGGGGTATAGAAGGTTTGGTGAATATGTAAATTAAATAGAGCTCTCGTGCGGGTGGTACCGGTGCGGGTGGGAACTCTGCAGAGACTCTGCTCCAGTGATCCCTTCCCCATTGAGGGGGTAAGGGGGAGCAGAGATGGGGGCTCTTTTATTAAACTCTATATATTTTGCAATGTTACAATGTTAAAAAGCTGTGTTTTATTGAAAAATCATAAACTCGTGATTTTCAGACAATCCTGGACAAAACTGTTGGGCCACTTTGCCTATTTTGACGATTTTTCGCATAGTGTCCCAAGCACTTTTGTCCAGATTGTCTGAAAATGACGAATTAAACAAAATCGAAGAAAAAAACAATTTGGGGGCGGCGATTCTGCGCAGTTTTGCTCGAAAATGACATAAATACGCTCCCACATGCATGAACAACAAATTGTGGGGTATAGAAGGTTTGGTGAATATGTAAATTAAATAGAGCTCTCGTGCGGGTGGTACCGGTGCGGGTGGGAACTCTGCAGAGACTCTGCTCCAGTGATCCCTTCCCCATTGAGGGGGTAAGGGGGAGCAGAGATGGGGGCTCTTTTATTAAACTCTATATATTTTGCAATGTTACAATGTTAAAAAGCTGTGTTTTATTGAAAAATCATAAACTCGTGATTTTCAGACAATCCTGGACAAAACTGTTGGGGCCACTTTGCCTATTTTGACGATTTTCGCATAGTGTCCCAAGCACTTTTGTCCAGGATTGTCTGAAATGACGAATTAAAACAAAATCGAAGAAAAAAACAATTTGGGGGCGGCGATTCTGCGCAGTTTGCTCGAAAATGACATAAATACGCTCCCACATGCATGAACAACAAATTGTTTGTGGGGTATAGAAGGTTTGGTGAATATGTAAATTAAATAGAGCTCTCGTGCGGGTGGTACCGGTGCGGGTGGGAACTCTGCAGAGACTCTGCTCCAGTGATCCCTTCCCCATTGAGGGGGTAAGGGGGAGCAGAGATGGGGGCTCTTTTATTAAACTCTATATATTTTGCAATGTTACAATGTTAAAAAGCTGTGTTTTATTGAAAAATCATAAACTCGTGATTTTCAGACAATCCTGGACAAAACTGTTGGGCCACTTTGCCTATTTTGACGATTTTCGCATAGTGTCCCAAGCACTTTTGTCCAGGATTGTCTGAAAATGACGAATTAAAACAAAATCGAAGAAAAAAACAATTTGGGGGCGGCGATTCTGCGCAGTTTGCTCGAAAATGACATAAATACGCTCCCACATGCATGAACAACAAATTGTTTGTGGGGTATAGAAGGTTTGGTGAATATGTAAATTAAATAGAGCTCTCGTGCGGGTGGTACCGGTGCGGGTGGGAACTCTGCAGAGACTCTGCTCCAGTGATCCCTTCCCCATTGAGGGGGTAAGGGGGAGCAGAGATGGGGGCTCTTTTATTAAACTCTATATATTTTGCAATGTTACAATGTTAAAAAGCTGTGTTTTATTGAAAAATCATAAACTCGTGATTTTCAGACAATCCTGGACAAAACTGTTGGGCCACTTTGCCTATTTTGACGATTTTCGCATAGTGTCCCAAGCACTTTTGTCCAGGATTGTCTGAAAATGACGAATTAAAACAAAATCGAAGAAAAAAACAATTTGGGGGCGGCGATTCTGCGCAGTTTGCTCGAAAATGACATAAATACGCTCCCACATGCATGAACAACAAATTGTTTGTGGGGTATAGAAGGTTTGGTGAATATGTAAATTAAATAGAGCTCTCGTGCGGGTGGTACCGGTGCGGGTGGGAACTCTGCAGAGACTCTGCTCCAGTGATCCCTTCCCCATTGAGGGGGTAAGGGGGAGCAGAGATGGGGGCTCTTTTATTAAACTCTATATATTTTGCAATGTTACAATGTTAAAAAGCTGTGTTTTATTGAAAAATCATAAACTCGTGATTTTCAGACAATCCTGGACAAAACTGTTGGGCCACTTTGCCTATTTTGACGATTTTCGCATAGTGTCCCAAGCACTTTTGTCCAGGATTGTCTGAAAATGACGAATTAAACAAAATCGAAGAAAAAAACAATTTGGGGGCGGCGATTCTGCGCAGTTTTGCTCGAAAATGACATAAATACGCTCCCACATGCATGAACAACAAATTGTTTGTGGGGTATAGAAGGTTTGGTGAATATGTAAATTAAATAGAGCTCTCGTGCGGGTGGTACCGGTGCGGGTGGGAACTCTGCAGAGACTCTGCTCCAGTGATCCCTTCCCCATTGAGGGGGTAAGGGGGAGCAGAGATGGGGGCTCTTTTATTAAACTCTATATATTTTGCAATGTTACAATGTTAAAAAGCTGTGTTTTATTGAAAAATCATAAACTCGTGATTTTTCAGACAATCCTGGACAAAACTGTTGGGCCACTTTGCCTATTTTGACGATTTTCGCATAGTGTCCCAAGCACTTTTGTCCAGGATTGTCTGAAAATGACGAATTAAACAAAATCGAAGAAAAAAAACAATTTGGGGGCGGCGATTCTGCGCAGTTTGCTCGAAAATGACATAAATACGCTCCCACATGCATGAACAACAAATTGTTTGTGGGGTATAGAAGGTTTGGTGAATATGTAAATTAAATAGAGCTCTCGTGCGGGTGGTACCGGTGCGGGTGGGAACTCTGCAGAGACTCTGCTCCAGTGATCCCTTCCCCATTGAGGGGGTAAGGGGGAGCAGAGATGGGGGCTCTTTTATTAAACTCTATATATTTTGCAATGTTACAATGTTAAAAAGCTGTGTTTTATTGAAAAAATCATAAACTCGTGATTTTCAGACAATCCTGGACAAAACTGTTGGGCCACTTTGCCTATTTTGACGATTTTCGCATAGTGTCCCAAGCACTTTTGTCCAGGATTGTCTGAAAATGACGAATTAAACAAAATCGAAGAAAAAAAAACAATTTGGGGGCGGCGATTCTGCGCAGTTTGCTCGAAAATGACATAAATACGCTTCCCACATGCATGAACAACAAATTGTTTGTGGGGTATAGAAGGTTTGGTGAATATGTAAATTAAATAAGAGCTCTCGTGCGGGTGGTACCGGTGCGGGTGGGAACTCTGCAGAGACTCTGCTCCAGTGATCCCTTCCCCATTGAGGGGGTAAGGGGGAGCAGAGATGGGGGCTCTTTTATTAAACTCTATATATTTTGCAATGTTACAATGTTAAAAAGCTGTGTTTTATTGAAAAATCATAAACTCGTGATTTTCAGACAATCCTGGACAAAACTGTTGGGCCACTTTGCCTATTTTGACGATTTTCGCATAGTGTCCCAAGCACTTTTGTCCAGGATTGTCTGAAAATGAACGAATTAAACAAAATCGAAGAAAAAAAACAATTTGGGGGGCGGCGATTCTGCGCAGTTTGCTCGAAAATGACATAAATACGCTCCCACATGCATGAACAACAAATTGTTTGTGGGGTATAGAAGGTTTGGTGAATATGTAAATTAAATAGAGCTCTCGTGCGGGTGGTACCGGTGCGGGTGGGAACTCTGCAGAGACTCTGCTCCAGTGATCCCTTCCCCATTGAGGGGTAAGGGGGAGCAGAGATGGGGGCTCTTTTATTAAACTCTATATATTTTGCAATGTTACAATGTTAAAAAGCTGTGTTTTATTGAAAAATCATAAACTCGTGATTTTCAGGACAATCCTGGACAAAACTGTTGGGCCACTTTGCCTATTTTGACGATTTTCGCATAGTGTCCCAAGCACTTTTGTCCAGGATTGTCTGAAAATGACGAATTAAACAAAATCGAAGAAAAAAAACAATTTGGGGGCGGCGATTCTGCGCAGTTTGCTCGAAAATGACATAAATACGCTCCCACATGCATGAACAACAAATTGTTTGTGGGGTATAGAAGGTTTGGTGAATATGTAAATTAAATAGAGCTCTCGTGCGGGTGGTACCGGTGCGGGTGGGAACTCTGCAGAGACTCTGCTCCAGTGATCCCTTCCCCATTGAGGGGGTAAGGGGGAGCAGAGATGGGGGCTCTTTTATTAAACTCTATATATTTTGCAATGTTACAATGTTAAAAAGCTGTGTTTTATTGAAAAATCATAAACTCGTTGATTTTCAGACAATCCTGGACAAAACTGTTTGGGCCACTTTGCCTATTTTGACGATTTTCGCATAGTGTCCCAAGCACTTTTGTCCAGGATTGTCTGAAAATGACGAATTAAACAAAATCGAAGAAAAAAACAATTTGGGGGCGGCGATTCTGCGCAGTTTGCTCGAAAATGACATAAATACGCTCCCACATGCATGAACAACAAATTGTTTGTGGGGTATAGAAGGTTTGGTGAATATGTAAATTAAATAGAGCTCTCGTGCGGGTGGTACCGGTGCGGGTGGGAACTCTGCAGAGACTCTGCTCCAGTGATTCCCTTCCCCATTGAGGGGGTAAGGGGGAGCAGAGATGGGGGCTCTTTTATTAAACTCTATATATTTTGCAATGTTACAATGTTAAAAAGCTGTGTTTTATTGAAAAATCATAAACTCGTGATTTTCAGACAATCCTGGACAAAACTGTTGGGCCACTTTGCCTATTTTGACGATTTTCGCATAGTGTCCCCAAGCACTTTTGTCCAGGATTGTCTGAAAATGACGAATTAAACAAAATCGAAGAAAAAAAACAATTTGGGGGCGGCGATTCTGCGCAGTTTGCTCGAAAATGACATAAATACGCTCCCACATGCATGAACAACAAATTGTTTGTGGGGTATAGAAGGTTTGGGTGAATATGTAAATTAAATAGAGCTCTCGTGCGGGTGGTACCGGTGCGGGTGGGAACTCTGCAGAGACTCTGCTCCAGTGATCCCTTCCCCATTGAGGGGGTAAGGGGGAGCAGAGATGGGGGCTCTTTTATTAAACTCTATATATTTTGCAATGTTACAATGTTAAAAAGCTGTGTTTTATTGAAAAATCATAAACTCGTGATTTTCAGACAATCCTGGACAAAACTGTTGGGCCACTTTGCCTATTTTGACGATTTTCCGCATAGTGTCCCAAGCACTTTTGTCCAGGATTGTCTGAAAATGACGAATTAAACAAAATCGAAGAAAAAAACAATTTGGGGGCGGCGATTCTGCGCAGTTTGCTCGAAAATGACATAAATACGCTCCCACATGCATGAACAACAAATTGTTTGTGGGGTATAGAAGGTTTGGTGAATATGTAAATTAAATAGAGCTCTCGTGCGGGTGGTACCGGTGCGGGTGGGAACTCTGCAGAGACTCTGCTCCAGTGATCCCTTCCCCATTGAGGGGGTAAGGGGGAGCAGAGATGGGGGCTCTTTTATTAAACTCTATATATTTTGCAATGTTACAATGTTAAAAAAGCTGTGTTTTATTGAAAAATCATAAACTCGTGATTTTCAGACAATCCTGGACAAAATTGTTGGGCCACTTTGCCGATTTTGCCGATTTTCGCATAGTATCCCAAGCACTTTTGTCCAGGATTGTCTGAAAATGACGAATTAAACAAAATGGAAGAAAAAACAATTTGGAGGCGGCGATTCTGCGCAGTTTGCTCGAAAATGACATAAATACGCTCCCACATGCATGAACAACAAATTGTTTGTGGGGTATAGAAGGTTTGGTGAATATGTAAATTAAATAGAGCTCTCGTGCGGCTGGTACCGGTGCGGGTGGGAACTCTGCAGAGACTCTGCTCCAGTGATCCCTTCCCCATTGAGGGGGTAAGGGGGAGCAGAGATGGGGGCTCTTTTATTAAACTGTATATATTTTGCAATGTTACAAAGTTAAAAAGCTGTGTTTTATTGAAAAATCATAAACTCGTGATTTTCAGACAATCCTGGACAAAACTGTTGGGCCACTTTGCCTATTTTGACGATTTTTCGCATAGTGTCCCAAGCACTTTTGTCCAGGATTGTCTGAAAATGACGAATTAAACAAAATCGAAGAAAAAAAACAATTTGGGGGCGGCGATTCTGCGCAGTTTGCTCGAAAATGACATAAATACGCTCCCACATGCATGAACAACAAATTGTTTGTGGGGTATAGAAGGTTTGGTGAATATGTAAAATTAAATAGAGCTCTCGTGCGGGTGGTACCGGTGCGGGTGGGAACTCTGCAGAGACTCTGCTCCAGTGATCCCTTCCCCATTGAGGGGGTAAGGGGGAGCAGAGATGGGGGCTCTTTTATTAAACTCTATATATTTTGCAATGTTACAATGTTAAAAAGCTGTGTTTTTATTGAAAAAATCATAAACTCGTGATTTTCAGACAATCCTGGACAAAACTGTTGGGCCACTTTGCCTATTTTGACGATTTTCGCATAGTGTCCCAAGCACTTTTGTCCAGGATTGTCTGAAAATGACGAATTAAACAAAATCGAAGAAAAAAAACAATTTGGGGGCGGCGATTCTGCGCAGTTTGCTCGAAAATGACATAAATACGCTCCCACATGCATGAACAACAAATTGTTTGTGGGGTATAGAAGGTTTGGTGAATATGTAAATTAAATAGAGCTCTCGTGCGGGTGGTACCGGTGCGGGTGGGAACTCTGCAGAGACTCTGCTCCAGTGATCCCTTCCCCATTGAGGGGGTAAGGGGGAGCAGAGATGGGGGCTCTTTTATTAAACTCTATATATTTTGCAATGTTACAATGTTAAAAAAGCTGTGTTTTATTGAAAAATCATAAACTCGTGATTTTCAGACAATCCTGGACAAAACTGTTGGGCCACTTTGCCTATTTTTGACGATTTTCGCATAGTGTCCCAAGCACTTTTGTCCAGGATTGTCTGAAAATGACGAATTAAACAAAATCGAAGAAAAAAACAATTTGGGGGCGGCGATTCTGCGCAGTTTTGCTCGAAAATGACATAAATACGCTCCCACATGCATGAAACAACAAATTGTTTGTGGGGTATAGAAGGTTTGGTGAATATGTAAATTAAATAGAGCTCTCGTGCGGGTGGTACCGGTGCGGGTGGGAACTCTGCAGAGACTCTGCTCCAGTGATCCCTTCCCCATTGAGGGGGTAAGGGGGAGCAGAGATGGGGGCTCTTTTATTAAACTCTATATATTTTGCAATGTTACAAATGTTAAAAAGCTGTGTTTTATTGAAAAATCATAAACTCGTGATTTTCAGACAATCCTGGACAAAACTGTTGGGCCACTTTGCCTATTTTGACGATTTTCGCATAGTGTCCCAAGCACTTTTGTCCAGGATTGTCTGAAAATGACGAATTAAACAAAATCGAAGAAAAAAACAATTTGGGGGCGGCGATTCTGCGCAGTTTGCTCGAAAATGACATAAATACGCTCCCACATGCATGAACAACAAATTGTTTGTGGGGTATAGAAGGTTTGGTGAATATGTAAATTAAATAGAGCTCTCGTGCGGGTGGTACCGGTGCGGGTGGGAACTCTGCAGAGACTCTGCTCCAGTGATCCCTTCCCCATTGAGGGGGTAAGGGGGAGCAGAGATGGGGGCTCTTTTATTAAACTCTATATATTTTGCAATGTTCACAATGTTAAAAAGCTGTGTTTTATTGAAAAATCATAAACTCGTGATTTTCAGACAATCCTGGACAAAACTGTTGGGCCACTTTGCCTATTTTGACGATTTTCGCATAGTGTCCCAAGCACTTTTGTCCAGGATTGTCTGAAAATGACGAATTAAACAAAATCGAAGAAAAAAACAATTTGGGGGCGGCGATTCTGCGCAGTTTGCTCGAAAATGACATAAATACGCTCCCACATGCATGAACAACAAATTGTTTGTGGGGTATAGAAGGTTTGGTGAATATGTAAATTAAATAGAGCTCTCGTGCGGGTGGTACCGGTGCGGGTGGGAACTCTGCAGAGACTCTGCTCCAGTGATCCCTTCCCCATTGAGGGGGTAAGGGGGAGCAGAGATGGGGGCTCTTTTATTAAACTCTATATATTTTGCAATGTTACAATGTTAAAAAAGCTGTGTTTTATTGAAAAAATCATAAACTCGTGATTTTCAGACAATCCTGGACAAAACTGTTGGGCCACTTTGCCTATTTTGACGATTTTCGCATAGTGTCCCAAGCACTTTTGTCCAGGATTGTCTGAAAATGACGAATTAAACAAAATCGAAGAAAAAAACAATTTGGGGGCGGCGATTCTGCGCAGTTTGCTCGAAAATGACATAAATACGCTCCCACATGCATGAACAACAAATTGTTTGTGGGGTATAGAAGGTTTGGTGAATATGTAAATTAAATAGAGCTCTCGTGCGGGTGGTACCGGTGCGGGTGGGAACTCTGCAGAGACTCTGCTCCAGTGATCCCTTCCCCATTGAGGGGGTAAGGGGGAGCAGAGATGGGGGCTCTTTTATTAAACTCTATATATTTTGCAATGTTACAATGTTAAAAAGCTGTGTTTTATTGAAAAATCATAAACTCGTGATTTTCAGACAATCCTGGACAAAACTGTTGGGCCACTTTGCCTATTTTGACGATTTTCGCATAGTGTCCCAAGCACTTTTGTCCAGGATTGTCTGAAAATTGTCTGAAAATGACGAATTAAAACAAAATCGAAGAAAAAAACAATTTGGGGGCGGCGATTCTGCGCAGTTTGCTCGAAAATGACATAAATACGCTCCCACATGCATGAACAACAAATTGTTTGTGGGGTATAGAAGGTTTGGTGAATATGTAAATTAAATAGAGCTCTCGTGCGGGTGGTACCGGTGCGGGTGGGAACTCTGCAGAGACTCTGCTCCAGTGATCCCTTCCCCATTGAGGGGGTAAGGGGGAGCAGAGATGGGGGCTCTTTTATTAAACTCTATATATTTTGCAATGTTACAATGTTAAAAAGCTGTGTTTTATTGAAAAATCATAAACTCGTGATTTTCAGACAATCCTGGACAAAACTGTTGGGCCACTTTGCCTATTTTGACGATTTTCGCATAGTGTCCCAAGCACTTTTGTCCAGGATTGTCTGAAAATGACGAATTAAACAAAATCGAAGAAAAAAACAATTTGGGGGCGGCGATTCTGCGCAGTTTTGCTCGAAAATGACATAAATACGCTCCCACATGCATGAACAACAAATTGTTTGTGGGGTATAGAAGGTTTGGTGAATATGTAAATTAAATAGAGCTCTCGTGCGGGTGGTACCGGTGCGGGTTGGGAACTCTGGCAGAGACTCTGCTCCAGTGATCCCTTCCCCATTGAGGGGGTAAGGGGGAGCAGAGATGGGGGCTCTTTTATTAAACTCTATATATTTTGCAATGTTACAATGTTAAAAAAGCTGTGTTTTATTGAAAAATCATAAACTCGTGATTTTCAGACAATCCTGGACAAAACTGTTGGGCCACTTTGCCTATTTTGACGATTTTCGCATAGTGTCCCAAGCACTTTTGTCCAGGATTGTCTGAAAATGACGAATTAAAACAAAATCGAAGAAAAAAACAATTTGGGGGCGGCGATTCTGCGCAGTTTGCTCGAAAATGACATAAATACGCTCCCACATGCATGAACAACAAATTGTTTGTGGGGTATAGAAGGTTTGGTGAATATGTAAATTAAATAGAGCTCTCGTGCGGGTGGTACCGGTGCGGGTGGGAACTCTGCAGAGACTCTGCTCCAGTGATCCCTTCCCCATTGAGGGGGTAAGGGGGAGCAGAGATGGGGGCTCTTTTATTAAACTCTATATATTTTGCAATGTTACAAATGTTAAAAAGCTGTGTTTTATTGAAAAAATCATAAACTCGTGATTTTCAGACAATCCTGGACAAAACTGTTGGGCCACTTTGCCTTTTTTGACGATTTTCGCATAGTGTCCCAAGCACTTTTGTCCAGGATTGTCTGAAAATGACGAATTAAACAAAATCGAAGAAAAAAAACAATTTGGGGGCGGCGATTCTGCGCAGTTTGCTCGAAAATGACATAAATACGCTCCCACATGCATGAACAACAAATTGTTTGTGGGGTATAGAAGGTTTGGTGAATATGTAAATTAAATAGAGCTCTCGTGCGGGTGGTACCGGTGCGGGTGGGAACTCTGCAGAGACTCTGCTCCAGTGATCCCTTCCCCATTGAGGGGGTAAGGGGGAGCAGAGATGGGGGCTCTTTTATTAAACTATATATTTTGCAATGTTACAATGTTAAAAAGCTGTGTTTTATTGAAAAAATCATAAACTCGTGATTTTCAGACAATCCTGGACAAAACTGTTGGGCCACTTTGCCTATTTTGACGATTTTCGCATAGTGTCCCAAGCACTTTTGTCCAGGATTGTCTGAAAATGACGAATTAAACAAAATCGAAGAAAAAAAACAATTTGGGGGCGGCGATTCTGCGCAGTTTGCTCGAAAATGACATAAATACGCTCCCACATGCATGAACAACAAATTGTTTGTGGGGTATAGAAGGTTTGGTGAATATGTAAATTAAATAGAGCTCTCGTGCGGGTGGTACCGGTGCGGGTGGGAACTCTGCAGAGACTCTGCTCCAGTGATCCCTTCCCCATTGAGGGGGTAAGGGGGAGCAGAGATGGGGGCTCTTTTATTAAACTCTATATATTTTGCAATGTTACAATGTTTAAAAAGCTGTGTTTTATTGAAAAATCATAAACTCGTGATTTTCAGACAATCCTGGACAAAACTGTTGGGCCACTTTGCCTATTTTGACGATTTTCGCATAGTGTCCCAAGCACTTTTGTCCAGGATTGTCTGAAAATGACGAATTAAACAAAATCGAAGAAAAAAAACAATTTGGGGGCGGCGATTCTGCGCAGTTTTGCTCGAAAATGACATAAATACGCTCCCACATGCATGAACAACAAATTGTTTGTGGGGTATAGAAGGTTTGGTGAATATGTAAATTAAATAGAGCTCTCGTGCGGGTGGTACCGGTGCGGGTGGGAACTCTGCAGAG
This sequence comes from Paragorgia papillata, assembly GCA_035771165.1. Taxonomy (NCBI): domain Eukaryota; kingdom Metazoa; phylum Cnidaria; class Anthozoa; order Scleralcyonacea; family Coralliidae; genus Paragorgia; species Paragorgia papillata. The sequence goes on along the minus strand of JAWNZC010000455.1, from coordinate 524,272 downwards.
ACTCTGCTCCAGTGATCCCTTCCCCATTGAGGGGGTAAGGGGGAGCAGAGATGGGGGCTCTTTTATTAAACTCTATATATTTTGCAATGTTACAATGTTAAAAAGCTGTGTTTTATTGAAAAATCATAAACTCGTGATTTTCAGACAATCCTGGACAAAACTGTTGGGCCACTTTGCCTATTTTGACGATTTTCGCATAGTGTCCCAAGCACTTTTGTCCAGGATTGTCTGAAAATGACGAATTAAACAAAATCGAAGAAAAAAAACAATTTGGGGGCGGCGATTCTGCGCAGTTTGCTCGAAAATGACATAAATACGCTCCCACATGCATGAACAAACAAATTGTTTGTGGGGTATAGAAGGTTTGGTGAATATGTAAATTAAATAGAGCTCTCGTGCGGGTGGTACCGGTGCGGGTGGGAACTCTGCAGAGACTCTGCTCCAGTGATCCCTTCCCCATTGAGGGGGTAAGGGGGAGCAGAGATGGGGGCTCTTTTATTAAAACTCTATATATTTTGCAATGTTACAATGTTAAAAAGCTGTGTTTTATTGAAAAATCATAAACTCGTGATTTTCAGACAATCCTGGACAAAACTGTTGGGCCACTTTGCCTATTTTGACGATTTTCGCATAGTGTCCCAAGCACTTTTGTCCAGGATTGTCTGAAAATGACGAATTAAACAAAATCGAAGAAAAAAAACAATTTGGGGGCGGCGATTCTGCGCAGTTTGCTCGAAAATGACATAAATACGCTCCCACATGCATGAACAACAAATTGTTTTGTGGGGTATAGAAGGTTTGGTGAATATGTAAATTAAATAGAGCTCTCGTGCGGGTGGTACCGGTGCGGGTGGGAACTCTGCAGAGACTCTGCTCCAGTGATCCCTTCCCCATTGAGGGGGTAAGGGGGAGCAGAGATGGGGGCTCTTTTATTAAACTCTATATATTTTGCAATGTTACAATGTTAAAAAGCTGTGTTTTATTGAAAAATCATAAACTCGTGATTTTCAGACAATCCTGGACAAAACTGTTGGGCCACTTTGCCTATTTTGACGATTTTCGCATAGTGTCCCAAGCACTTTTGTCCAGGATTGTCTGAAAATGACGAATTAAACAAAATCGAAGAAAAAAAACAATTTGGGGGCGGCGATTCTGCGCAGTTTGCTCGAAAATGACATAAATACGCTCCCACATGCATGAACAACAAATTGTTTGTGGGGTATAGAAGGTTTGGTGAATATGTAAATTAAATAGAGCTCTCGTGCGGGTGGTACCGGTGCGGGTGGGAACTCTGCAGAGACTCTGCTCCAGTGATCCCTTCCCCATTGAGGGGGTAAGGGGGAGCAGAGATGGGGGCTCTTTTATTAAACTCTATATATTTTGCAATTGTTACAATGTTAAAAAGCTGTGTTTTATTGAAAAATCATAAACTCGTGATTTTTCAGACAATCCTGGACAAAACTGTTGGGCCACTTTGCCTATTTTGACGATTTTCGCATAGTGTCCCAAGCACTTTTGTCCAGGATTGTCTGAAAATGACGAATTAAAACAAAATCGAAGAAAAAAAACAATTTGGGGGCGGCGATTCTGCGCAGTTTGCTCGAAAATGACATAAATACGCTCCCACATGCATGAACAACAAATTGTTTGTGGGGTATAGAAGGTTTGGTGAATATGTAAATTAAATAGAGCTCTCGTGCGGGTGGTACCGGTGCGGGTGGGAACTCTGCAGAGACTCTGCTCCAGTGATCCCTTCCCCATTGAGGGGGTAAGGGGGAGCAGAGATGGGGGCTCTTTTATTAAACTCTATATATTTTGCAATGTTACAATGTTAAAAAAGCTGTGTTTTATTGAAAAATCATAAACTCGTGATTTTCAGACAATCCTGGACAAAACTGTTGGGCCACTTTGCCTATTTTGACGAATTTCGCATAGTGTCCCAAGCACTTTTGTCCAGGATTGTCTGAAAATGACGAATTAAACAAAATCGAAGAAAATAAACAATTTGGGGCGGCGGGCAATAGAGCTCTCGTGCGGGTGGTACCGGTGCGGGTGGGAACTCTGCAGAGACTCTGCTCCAGTGATCCCTTCCCCATTGAGGGGGTAAGGGGGAGCAGAGATGGGGGCTCTTTTATTAAACTCTATATATTTTGCAATGTTACAATGTTTAAAAAGCTGTGTTTTATTGAAAAATCATAAACTCGTGATTTTTCAGACAATCCTGGACAAAACTGTTGGGCCACTTTGCCTATTTTGACGATTTTCGCATAGTGTCCCAAGCACTTTTGTCCAGGATTGTCTGAAAATGACGAATTAAACAAAATCGAAGAAAAAAACAATTTGGGGGGCGGCGATTCTGCGCAGTTTGCTCGAAAATGACATAAATACGCTCCCACATGCATGAACAACAAATTGTTTGTGGGGTATAGAAGGTTTGGTGAATATGTAAATTAAATAGAGCTCTCGTGCGGGTGGTACCGGTGCGGGTGGGAACTCTGCAGAGACTCTGCTCCAGTGATCCCTTCCCCATTGAGGGGGTAAGGGGGAGCAGAGATGGGGGCTCTTTTATTAAACTCTATATATTTTGCAATGTTACAATGTTAAAAAGCTGTGTTTTATTGAAAAATCATAAACTCGTGATTTTCAGACAATCCTGGACAAAACTGTTGGGCCACTTTGCCTATTTTGACGATTTTCGCATAGTGTCCCAAGCACTTTTGTCCAGGATTGTCTGAAAATGACGAATTAAACAAAATCGAAGAAAAAAACAATTTGGGGGCGGCAATAGAGCTCTCGTGCGGGTGGTACCGGTGCGGGTGGGAACTCTGCAGAGACTCTGCTCCAGTGATCCCTTCCCCATTGAGGGGGTAAGGGGGAGCAGAGATGGGGGCTCTTTTATTAAACTCTATATATTTTGCAATGTTACAATGTTAAAAAGCTGTGTTTTATTGAAAAATCATAAACTCGTGATTTTCAGACAATCCTGGACAAAACTGTTGGGCCACTTTGCCTATTTTGACGATTTTCGCATAGTGTCCCAAGCACTTTTGTCCAGGATTGTCTGAAAATGACGAATTAAACAAAATCGAAGAAAAAAACAATTTGGGGGCGGCGATTCTGCGCAGTTTGCTCGAAAATGACATAAATACGCTCCCACATGCATGAACAACAAATTGTTTGTGGGGTATAGAAGGTTTGGTGAATATGTAAATTAAATAGAGCTCTCGTGCGGGTGGTACCGGTGCGGGTGGGAACTCTGCAGAGACTCTGCTCCAGTGATCCCTTCCCCATTGAGGGGGTAAGGGGGAGCAGAGATGGGGGCTCTTTTATTAAACTCTATATATTTTGCAATGTTACAATGTTAAAAAGCTGTGTTTTATTGAAAAATCATAAACTCGTGATTTTCAGACAATCCTGGACAAAACTGTTGGGCCACTTTGCCTATTTTGACGATTTTTCGCATAGTGTCCCAAGCACTTTTTGTCCAGGATTGTCTGAAAATGACGAATTAAACAAAATCGAAGAAAAAAAACAATTTGGGGGCGGCGATTCTGCGCAGTTTGCTCGAAAATGACATAAATACGCTCCCACATGCATGAACAACAAATTGTTTGTGGGGTATAGAAGGTTTGGTGAATATGTAAATTAAATAGAGCTCTCGTGCGGGTGGTACCGGTGCGGGTGGGAACTCTGCAGAGACTCTGCTCCAGTGATCCCTTCCCCATTGAGGGGGTAAGGGGGAGCAGAGATGGGGGCTCTTTTATTAAACTCTATATATTTTGCAATGTTACAATGTTAAAAAGCTGTGTTTTATTGAAAAATCATAAACTCGTGATTTTCAGACAATCCTGGACAAAACTGTTGGGCCACTTTGCCTATTTTGACGATTTTCGCATAGTGTCCCAAGCACTTTTGTCCAGGATTGTCTGAAAATGACGAATTAAACAAAATCGAAGAAAAAAACAATTTGGGGGCGGCGATTCTGCGCAGTTTGCTCGAAAATGACATAAATACGCTCCCACATGCATGAACAACAAATTGTTTGTGGGGTATAGAAGGTTTGGTGAATATGTAAATTAAATAGAGCTCTCGTGCGGGTGGTACCGGTGCGGGTGGTACCGGTGCGGGTGGGAACTCTGCAGAGACTCTGCTCCAGTGATCCCTTCCCCATTGAGGGGGTAAGGGGGAGCAGAGATGGGGGCTCTTTTATTAAACTCTATATATTTTGCAATGTTACAATGTTAAAAAGCTGTGTTTTATTGAAAAATCATAAACTCGTGATTTTCAGACAATCCTGGACAAAACTGTTGGGCCACTTTGCCTATTTTGACGATTTTCGCATAGTGTCCCAAGCACTTTTGTCCAGGATTGTCTGAAAATGACGAATTAAACAAAATCGAAGAAAAAAACAATTTGGGGGCGGCGATTCTGCGCAGTTTGCTCGAAAATGACATAAATACGCTCCCACATGCATGAACAACAAATTGTTTGTGGGGTATAGAAGGTTTGGTGAATATGTAAATTAAATAGAGCTCTCGTGCGGGTGGTACCGGTGCGGGTGGGAACTCTGCAGAGACTCTGCTCCAGTGATCCCTTCCCCATTGAGGGGGTAAGGGGGAGCAGAGATGGGGGCTCTTTTATTAAACTCTATATATTTTGCAATGTTACAATGTTAAAAAGCTGTGTTTTATTGAAAAATCATAAACTCGTGATTTTCAGACAATCCTGGACAAAACTGTTGGGCCACTTTGCCTATTTTGACGATTTTCGCATAGTGTCCCAAGCACTTTTGTCCAGGATTGTCTGAAAATGACGAATTAAACAAAATCGAAGAAAAAAACAATTTGGGGGGCGGCGATTCTGCGCAGTTTGCTCGAAAATGACATAAATACGCTCCCACATGCATGAACAACAAATTGTTTGTGGGGTATAGAAGGTTTGGTGAATATGTAAATTAAATAGAGCTCTCGTGCGGGTGGTACCGGTGTGGGTGGGAACTCTGCAGAGACTCTGCTCCAGTGATCCCTTCCCCATTGAGGGGGTAAGGGGGAGCAGAGATGGGGGCTCTTTTATTAAACTCTATATATTTTGCAATGTTACAATGTTAAAAAGCTGTGTTTTATTGAAAAATCATAAACTCGTGATTTTCAGACAATCCTGGACAAAACTGTTGGGCCACTTTGCCTATTTTGACGATTTTCGCATAGTGTCCCAAGCACTTTTGTCCAGGATTGTAGGTGTGACATGGGCCCATGACCTGGGCCTTGCCTAGGTCAGGCAACCCACCTGGACCTCAATTTTGCCAATGTGGATGGGTTTTACATAACCTACACCGTACCTGTAGGCCTGACCTGTGCCTCATTGCCATGAGAATATCAAGTGCTCATGATAAAAACTGGTCAGATGATACAGTGTATAATAACTTGGAGGGGGAAACATTTGAATCGTGAAATCATATTATATTATTGCGCTTCACATATTTGTAGAATGATATGGGATGGTGAGGGTTTTATTCAGATTCTTGGCAGCAAACATTTAGTCTGTCAAACAACAAAACGAAGCAAAGCTTCTGATTATGCTGAAGGAACTTGAAAGCCATAGCATTTGCAACAATGCAGTTTTCAGTGGGAAACTTGCCAATGGATACATGATGGCTAATGGATTTAACCGCAATGGTACAGAAAACCAAAAGATCAAGCATTTGTGGGAGAAATACAGCATTTATAGTATTTAAAAGGATAAAATAGCCAGATCTGATGCTAGTTCTTCAAACCAGTCAACATTATTTCCAAGAATAGACAAAGTGTTAAGAACAAGACTGTGGAGCAACCAATGTTTCTGTTCAACTGACCAAAGATAAAACTGCAGGGAAAACTTGAAGATTCACATTGATATTATGCTTGCATTGATATACTGTATCCAATTATATTCTAGTGCACTAGTCAGTGGAAAGCTCTGCACCCCCCTACCCAGGGAATGCCATGCAGTAGTGGGGAATTATAGGTGGATTAGACCATCTTTTACACCACGGTATACAGGGCTTTAGACAATATTAGTTATATGTCAAGTATGACCAGGGACTATGGGTGGGGGCATATATTGGGGATTCCTTTTTTAGGTGCAACGATGGAAGAGTTAGCCTGCATGCAGACTCATATTATCACTCTCGAATGCTGAGATTTGGAATCCAATATACACTGTAGAGATTGATATGGAGCTGCATTGATATTATCTTCAGTTTGTCAAGTTTAACATTATACCATGCAGAAGCCATCCATGTTTTTTCTGTTCATATTTATTAATTCGGGTTAAATATCTAATGTTTGAACCAAATTCCTGGCTCTGGTTCTGCAAGTGCTTTCTCACCACTATTGTGTTGTGATTGTAGTCAGTGCTATGAGTACCTAATGATGTGTGAGATGTGGTTTCAGGCAAGTTATAGCCTTGACATTCTTGTCAGAAATAAAATAATTCTGTCAATTATATATACAATTGTTCTGATGACTCTCATTCATGGCCCTGGAGGGTGGGGGCATTTAATGTGTTTAGGTTAGTATGAATGCCACATATAGTGGGGAATTAGAATGATTTAGGACATGACCTTGGTCCAATGCCCCGCTGTTTCCCGGGTAGGGGGTGCAGGGCTTTCCACTGACTGGTGCATAGGCAAATATGCAAATATCAATGAGAATATTGGCATTTACAAACTTTTGGTTTAAATACAATATTGATGTTAGGAAATTGTGAGTGTGATTAATAAATACTTTGAGACCAAACCAGGACCAGCTGCAAAAAATGCTATCAGGCCTTCTGGCTGGGAATTGAACCCGTGACCCTGGAAATTCAGGTCTCAAAGTATAATTTATATTTATCACACTCACAATTTTCTAACATCACCAACATCGTATTTATGCAAATATCAACCAGTTTTCCATGGCTAAGAACTGGCCTGGGTTTCTATAATGTGAATGGGTCATGTTTTACAAAGGCCTGGTCTAGGTCATTGAAAGTGGCATAAGATGGGTATAACTATTTTTTATTTCTATCAGTATATAAATAATATATGATATATACAGTACAACAACTACTACTGAAGGTTGAGCAAGCTCGGGCAAAATTTTATTTCTATGCATGATACAGTGAATATTTTTGGTATACATGTATTTAGTGAGACCACATTCATATGGCCATGGAGAAGCAATTTAAATAATTATCTTAACTATAACTTTCTGACCTCGCTAGGACGCAGAGATTGTTTTACTGACATACACAAACGAGGCCTCCTTCGATCTGTCCTGACGTATAATTATAATGTACATAGAATAATAATAATTTAAGTTGCTCACCTTTATTTGAAATAGATCTATACTGTTTTACTCAAATAAAACGTTGAATATTGATTTCATGATTGAATGGATCAGCTCGTACCTCAGATATAATTGTTGTATTTATTCCTACTGACTATTAACTTATTTTGCAGCCAGGAAAGAGTATGGAGCCCAGTATTGTAAATGCACCCAGTATAGTGACAACAAAAACTGTGGCAGGGATCGATCAGGCATTTCTGTACGTCGATGCAGTTCTTGTGTGCGAGTCACAAGTCCAACTGTTGTTGGATTGTTGACGCTATATGGCTGGCAACCCACTACGTGTTGGACATCCAATATGGCAAGAAAACCAACAACGTAGCAATGGTTTTGGAGGATTGTGTGCTGATGGAAAGGGGCCAAAATAGCATCCAAAACCTGCAGAAGGGAAAGGGGAAGGCAAAGTCAAGGAAAATATCAAGATGCAATAAGTTGCAGACCTTTTACGGACGATTGAAGGCTGCAGGATTAAACATTTAACATCTACATCATTGTTTGCTATAATAAATATATATACCTTTGCTCTTTCAGTTTCTCATCAAAGTCGTCATGTTGCTTGTTCACATCTCTTTGTTGTTGGCAGTGTTCTTTTGAAACCTTGCAACACGCTTTGTATAACACGCCAAACGTGTTGATTTACAACACGACATTTTGTCCCCTATAGTAACACGCCTGTTGGGCATGCGTGTTTTAATAACACGGCGCGTGTTATTATAACACGTTAAGATATTAGCTAATGTGTTCTTACAACACGCTAACATTTGGAACACGCTAAACGTGTAGAACACGCTAACTTTGTAGAACACGCTTTTAGCGTGTTGTTAAAGCAACACGCTAGGGATAGAACACGTCTATTTTTAGAACACGCCACCGTGTAGAACACGCTTTAAGCGTGTTACTATAGGGGACAAAAGTGCGTGTTCTTACAACACGTTCGATTTTCTAGTGTATCAGCCGATGTTATTTGTTTTAGCCCTTCGTATACAGCAACATGCAAGTTATCTCTCAGTAAACCTCTATACTCTAATCTTTTCAGTACTGTTTTTAGCTTGTTAAACACCAACTCAGCTGGGTTAAATTCTGGAGAGTAAGTCGGTAAATAAACAAGAGTACATCCTATATTGTCGAGCCATTCACCTAGAATCTGTCCACCTTGAAAATGATGAATGGCGCAGTTATCTAAAATAATATGATCGCCGTATTCAAGTATGGGTCTTCCATCGGGCTGAAAATTCTGCGATGCTTGGGCATAAAACTCGAGGAATTTCACAGTATTACTCGCCCCACGCACTGTGTTTGCATACATAATTGCGTCTGCTCCACACAAGAGATTTAGAGTGATATTCGGTGTCTGCATGTTTCGAAATATTTCTACGCATGACGTTCAGTGGCGTAACGCAACCCCTGGAGGCCCCCCGTCAATCGGCCACTTGTGCCCCCCCCCCCCCCCCCCCCTTCGGTCCACTAAAAAAATAGGCTGAATTTATGTCTACACAATCGCAATCTTCACTTACATATTTTGGTTACAGAATAAGCTATATTACATTGTTGAGATTATGCCTACGAAGAATCCTCAACACAAATAATATTTATATTTTATTGACAATATACTAAAAACCCTATCAGTACAAAGTTCGGACTCGCGCGTCCTACGCGTAAACACAACAATTAAATAGAAAATTGACAATATGCGATAACCCTATACAAAGTTATGAACTTTATCGAGAAAATCGGCCCTTCCTTCTAGCATTAACAAAAGCGAAATGATTAAATGACTTTATCTTTTAATGTTTGAGTTATTTCTTTGTTCTCTATTGAAATCAAAGTTAGCCCATCTAGGCGCTCTTGAGCCATAGAACTCCTCAGGTAAGATTTAATAATCTTCAGCTTTGAAAAGGACCTTTCTGCAGATGCTACTGTCACAGGAATGGTTAGGAATAACAATAGAAATTTGCATAACTGTGGAAAGGAAGAAGCAATTCTGGCTTTGTAAATGATTTCAAGAATGCTTGACACCGAGTTAACGCCTTCCGCTTTTAGTTCGTCAAGAAATTCAACTTGAAACGAACGGACCTCTCTTTCTATATGTCATCACCATCAAAGTCTTCGCCATATGCACGTACTATGTTCGAGGTGGCTTCTTTAGTTTCGGGGACCTCCAGTTTGACGAAGTTTCTTGGGAACAGAAAATCAAATTTCTCTGCGACCATTTGCATTCCTTTAAAACGCACTTCTATCTGTGTTACTGCAACATCAATTGTTCTGTAAAAGATGTTTACTTTAAAAGCTCTTTCTGAATCCTCGATCCTAGAATCGGAAGCCAATTCGTCGAAGAACCGTTTTACCCCACGCTTACGTCGTTTCTCAAACTCAATGGGAATGCCCCATGACGCAGCAAGGGCATTTGCGGTCATTCGAACGGACTCCCACGAATCTCGTAAATACCTTAGTTCTGACAAACTAATGGATAAAATTCTCGAAGCGGCACTGAGGTCGACACTTTTCGATTGCAGTTCTTTTGATGCGGAGTTGGTACACGTCAAAATTCTCTCCCAGAAAACTAGATTTATGATAAAGTCAATTTTTTCAATGTTCTTTTTGATGCCAACTGCTTCATCACGTTATTTTTTTTCCTTGCTGGTCAACGAAATGACTGTCAGTCGCTTCAAAATGTCAACAAATCTGTCCCGTACTCCACGGACCGAATCTACCCTAGACGACCACCTAGTAACGCAGAGCTTTTTTAAAGACAAGGACGAATTAACAGCGAGCAACTGTAAATCTCTTGACCGATTGATGGACGATGAGAAAACTACGTAAATGGATTGAATAACTCCGAAAAAGTTATCGTTGTCAACGACGGAATTTACGGCATCATTTATGACAAGGTTTAGATTGTGTGCTGCACAATGAATGAATGGCACAGGCTTTGATGAACGATCTTTTATCAGCTTTTGTACACCATTGTGAACACCACTCATGACACTCGCCCCGTCGTAAGCTTGACCACGGAGCTTTTCCATTTCAATTCCAATATCTTCGACATATTTGCATGTTGTTTCTACGAGGCCGGTCGCCGTTCCGTCAGTTACAGATATAAAACCCAGTAAAGTTTCCTTAATGGTAACATTCTCGTTCAATACTTGAACCCATCGAGTAGTGACACTGAGCTGATCTACTCTGTTTATGTCGCTTGTGGTATCCAGTACAATTGACCAAAATGGACATTCATTTATCTCAGTGACCAAAGACTTTCGCAGCAGCTGGGATGTTGTTAGAATCAGTTCATTCTGGATTTTGGGGCTCATGTATCGAGTTGCATACTTAGGTAAGGAGATAGCATCATTTGTAATAGTGTCAAATTCACTTAACATTGTCACTACACCCAGAAAATTTCCTCCTTGTGCAACTCCTTCACCTACTTTTTCATCATGTCCTCGCATAGCAAGACTTAAGGAAGCCAGAACAAAGAATTTACACCCAAAACCCTTCTCAAAATGTTCACCCATAAATTAGTTTCACGTCGGTTCTGCTTTTCCGATTCATCACCTATTGTCTTCCCCTCTTTCCATCTAAGATACACAGCAGGTGCTTCAATATGAAGCAATGAGTTTTCATGTTCTTAATCTTAGCTGGTAATCGTTTTTTTGAGCTCTGAACTCCATCTACCCATGCACTTTGCATTCCAAAACGTTCATGATTTCGATCAGCAAAAAGCCAGCAATTTTCACAGTATGGTTTTTCTAATATTGGTGAATAACAAAGCCATGATCTCGGGCAAGTTTTGTTCTTGGTGTGGAGTTGATAATATGACGAACTGAAGGTTGTGGTTATGTTACCTTGTTCGTCTTCCACTGTAAATGGTCCATCAGGTCTACATGGGCCATGATTAAGAATAAGTCTCTTTAAATTCCCTTCTTCAATTGAAGATGGGAAGTGCCCTCTGTCAGTAGGGAATTCATTGGCCAGATTGAAAAGTCCCAATTGATCATTAGAAGTTTCAGCGTTTTTCTCGATGCTCCCACTGTCTACATCTTGATTTGATGTACTTAATTGAGCTTCATCAGCCAAGGAAGACGTAGATGGATTATCTTCAGCATCACTCTCAACATTTTCAGCTTTTTCAAAGAGTGAGGCTATAGGAGCTGTATTTTGTTTAGCTATTTGAATATTTCTTCTCTTTTCCGTCCTTTTTGGAGATCCTGATTTATACTTTCGTTTCATTTTTGATTTCTCTAAAACAATTTATTATTTAATATAAAGTTTAAAAAAACTGCAAACAAAGTAACAAACCTGGTATTTCTGCATCTATAATTCTCTAAATTTGGTCCAAAATTCCGAGCAAAATATTTTATTTTAACTCCTCGTGGTTTAATTGCCGCCATATTAATTTTCTACGCGCCTGCTACACAGCCTGGGAACAGGCTGTATTTTGTAATCACGAATTTTAAATAATACAAGTCGCTGATTGGCTGCAAGCTAACATTACATTTAAAGGTATTATGTTCATGTCTGTCTAACTCACAAATTTTGACATTTTAAAGGCGCCCACGCTTGTATGCGGAGTAACATGTATAATATATACATCTATATATAATATTTAAAAATAATATTTTCTGATTTTTCTCCTCTCTTAACTATAGCTACAGTGCTATAAATACAAAAAGGTTTGAATAGTATAGTAATTATATTTTAATAAATTATAATAATATTCTTATTATTTCTGTATTACGTGAAATATTAAATTGAAAAAGCAGTCGATTCTTTCATTTTCTTTGTCATTTTGTCAATATAATCGTGACTGACGTGACACTGAACATTTCGGAAATATCATTATATTTATATGATTATATCAAGAATTGATTTATTCATGCTAATAAATTATTATTGCTTATACAAGGAAGGTTTATATGCTAATTTTGGCTTATGCAAAAATGATATGCATGACGGATTACAAAGGATTAGATCTCAATATGATAAATAATTTACCTTTTTTGATGTTTTGTCGATGCCATCGCTGCAAGAAGAGACTACAAACCTTTAATTCAGCGGTATTAGCACGAAATACCAAATACTTTATTTTATCGGCGTGTAAAGTTTAAAACCTTTGGCTTTGCACGTTTTTGTTTGACTTGCAGGCTACGCAGCATTGTTTTTCGCAAAATTATAACATAATAACATTTATAAGCCGAACTCAGCTAGAGGTAGCTGCCTATCTGTTTTTCGTAATTCAATTCCCCAGAAATGTACTATCAAATTTTTTTATGGTCATTTTTGCCGGGGGCCCCTAAAGCTCGGGGGCCCCCCGTCACTTGACACCCTGACACCCCCCCGTTACGCCACTGATGACGTTCCCACTAACGAGTGACCATAATTTGGATTCGCTACATCCAGAAGTTTAATTCCTGATTGGCATAAAAAAATTTAAGCTTATAAGGATCTACGGTCGAAATGTAATCAAGAAATTGTTGGCAGTATTCATTGTTTTCTGGAGTAAATTTCTCGGAGGCAGGTCTAACCATCCGTTTCCGCCACTCATGTAATTTCGAACAGCTCTATTCAACGCTTCTTTGTTGGTACCTCCCGGGATAAAACAATGGCGCTTAACTTCTTTTAACAATTCCCCTGATGTCATTGATGGCTTATCCGTCTTCAGAAATTCAATAAACTCCAAATCTTCGGGTTTAAGGTGTTTTACGCCACTCGCACGGGACTTTGGGCGCTTTGGTTCGCCAGAAGTACAAAAATCTTTCCAAATCTTTTTTGTGGTTTCCGTTGAAACTTTTAGTCTTGAAGCCACAGCAGCGTAGCTTCCTTCGAAAAAGCCGGTCACTACGTCGCCTCCCGCCTCAAGTATTGTGTCGAAAACAAGGGATCTAAAATCGTCATTCAAAGCTTTTCCACGGATATAAGTTCGACCATGTTTATTAACTTCACCCATTTTGCCAACTAGAAACGCGTGGCAAAAGCATGAATAAACGCATAAGTTTGTGGGCGGGCGGCTAACGTTTGTAGGCGTGGTCGTCGTGCGAATTTTTTCGCGTTTCGACACTTCGGTGACATCCGTAGTATATTGAGCCATTTTGAATAATGCGGTATATATCATTAGCGTATCGCAAGCGCGGGTTACGGCGCCGAAGGAAACCCGAGCGCGTTACGAAAATTAAATAACGGTCGGAAGGAAGATAAATAGAAGGGGAGTGAAACGCCAGAGATTTTGTAGGATGATGCTGGTTGACCGTTGCTAGGAACATTTCCGTTGCTCGGAACATTTCTAATTATGGTCGATATACATGTATGATGTCACTATCCATCCAAAATGAAATAGTGAAATAAAAGCTGCCTGCTGCGAGGGCAGTGTTGAAATGCAAGTCGAAATATAGCAAGGTTGGTGTACTGCCGAAACATGAAACGTAATGTCTAAGTTCGTAAACGTAATATCTCGTAAACCTCGTAAGCCTCGTAAGCCTCGTAAACGCTCGGGGCTCGGATTTCCTTCGGCGCCGTAACCCGCGCCTGCGATACGCTAATGATATATACCGCATTATTCAAAATGGCTGAATATAAATGAAGGAACTCCGAACAAAGAAGAAGAAACACAGGTCAGTCTGGCCATAGTCCCTGGAATTAAAGTGTCTGGAAACGCGGCGTACTTCAAAGCGCACACTTTTTGTTCCCTCTCAATTCTGATCACGTGTGAAGAAGGGGCACGTTTCAGATGTTATCTGTTTAGCCACGCTCAGCAAAAGTACTGCCGGGCGCAAATTGTTCAACATTTGGATGTAGAGTAATAATCGCGGAGAAAAAACACGAAAGGATAAGTCTATTAAGCATTCCATCTGCTTCAGATGTTGCAAAGGCGTCTTGGCGAAGAGAAATAATAAATATTACGGTATTACAAAGGAACACGACGACACGTCGTTGTTGATATAAAAGATATTCGCATAAATAGACGAAGGCAACGTACGCATTTGTAATAGACATTTCCAACCAAGTGACATTGAAGTTAGTATATATACACGCTACATTATATAATTTGGTTATCTGAATTTAATGATTTCCAGAGAAAGTTATACTTTATCCGATGATAGAATGACTTGACAGCTGGTTAATAATAGTAGGCCTCGATCGCATTTGTTTGGTCTCACTTTATTTAATATTTCTCGATTATTTCTTACTTTAAATCGTTAAAAAACAAACAGATTGTGACTCAGAACTAGCCTGCCCTAAATGCAACAAGCAGTTGCGCATCACGTTTGCCAAAACGGGTGCTAGAGCGGGAAATAAGTCTGTTATGTCATGCACCGCGCAAAGCTTCGGTCAGTGGGCATGGCCTTGGTAAACTGACTAAAGTCGAAAATACCGCTATCCATTCCAAGTGGTTAAAGGCAATATACCAGTTTCGTGAAGGCGGAGAGAATCGTTAAAACAAAGTGGTCGAATTCGCTCAGAATTGCATTAATAAAACTTCCATATATATGGGTTTCGCGACAAAATAATCCGCGGGTCGGGTGAGTTTGTTTACTTAACATGCTGCATTTCAATACAAATTTTAGACAACTACACGGAGAAACCGGAGCTGGAGCATCACAAAATTTGCCATAAAAACCCCATGCATGAGTCAAGTTAAGCACAGAGTGAAAATTCTGAATGATGCACGTACGCGTGCAGTAGTTGACAACAGAATTTTTACCTTTTATCAAGTGTTGGAAAGACCCCAATGTTTCTCACAATGTAGAATGTTTATCTCAACACAAACACAGTCTAATAAAATTACAACCTACTTCTTTTCAATTCCTTCTTCAAGGATTAAAATACATCCTGATGGCTGAAATCTGTCACGATGTGCATGGTTAAAGAGTAATTTGATGGTTAGATGGGATGCAGGGAAACGCTCAGGCAACCCTCATTTGATGGGATTGCAGGGAAACGCTCAGGCAACCCAAACTTGATCTGTATGAGTTCAAGTACATTATAAATGCTAATGCCATAGAAAAAATGTTTGCCAGTGATACAAGGAAATGTTTCAGGATGTCATAAAAAGGAAAAGCACTGATATCACTAATCTGCCATTAAAAGCCAGAAAGCATACTGTAGAGAAGTCTGTGATCACTGCACAGGATAATTTATTATGTATTACCAGTAAAATAATAACAAAGAGAACAATTGCATGGTATATAATCTTTAAATAGCATTTAATTGATGAAAAAGTTAAGACCACTCATTTTAATATGTACAGAAAATAATGATAAGTTTAAAAACACAAGATAGTTACTAAGTACCAAAAGACAATATGCTTTGACAAAACTAATAATTTAAATCTCAGCAGGTCACAGTCGACAACAGAAGTTTAATTAGAATTTTCCAACAACTTGGCTGAGCGCAAAATAAATAGCCATAGAATTGCTAATCGCTCGATTCCCCTTTTCGGTGCCTGTATATGTTTCTGATTTCCGACAAGCCAGAAAGCGGTTAGTTATTGCGAATAAACACCCGACTGCAGAAAATTTTGTTTAGCCCCTTCGACAATGTTTGATGGTTTGACAACACCGCACATGTAAGGATGCCAGCTTGTGGTTGTCTTCTCCCGTTTCACAGCCTTTTACTAAGCTAACTGTGGTTCCTTCGAACATGTAAGGTCAAACCATCTTTCGATTTCATGTTTTTGATGCACATAACACACAAAAAACACTTGGGGGTTCCTGCATCTGAAAATACAAAGAACCATTTCAGCCTTCGGTGTTCCTAATGTCCTGACAACAGCACTTATCGTATTATAAAACATCGATAAAACACTTACAGCGCTGACAATAGTCTCCATTTGAGCTTCAATCTCCGCCGCATCCATCTCCAGTAAATTTAAATTTATCGCTAAGGTATCATCTCCAAAATCAAACTCATCATCGTCAATATTTCACTTGGAAAGCGCTCGCGCCTTGTTCTGTCGCCATATTGATAGCCTTGACCGTGCCCCTTCATGTCACGTGATACGCTTACCTCAATATGGGCAAAGCTTGCCGTGTTTTTCCTTTGAAGTACGCCGCGTTTCCAGACACTTTAATTCCAGGGACTATGGTCTGGCGTGCTCACTGATCTCTATAAAAGGACTGGATAGAGCATCTATTGTTCAGGAATTGATGCCGGAAGTGAGCGTGGCGGCCATCTTACTAGGACCCACTTGGGTCCTAAACAATATGGCGTACATAGGAGTGGAAAGCAGTTTAACGACGTTTTTCGCCAAATTCGGGAAGTTTGCGAAGATTTACCACCGAATTAAGGTAGGTAATCTTATTTTATGTAATAGTTAAGTGTTTTCAACTCTTTATTCCTTTTACAAAGGCTTTTTTTTGCGAAAGATACCTGCCTATGTATTTGCTTCACGAATCTCGGTATTAACAAAATAGTTCGTAAACAAATGTCTTCCAAGTCCGCATGTGTACTTGTTTCTCTCTTTATTTTGTAGTATAAACGCCGTATTATTAAATGGTGTACTGTGATGGGTTTCCTTTAAGTTTTGATTGATTTATTGCCGATTATTAAATCCAAATGGGAATTCAAATTTGGAAAAGTTTTAGCATATTAAAACCTTATACATGCAATTTACATAACTTAGTAAAAATCTTTAACGTGAACGCATAAATTCAGTGAGATATGAATTATAACTTGTCTTTTTGAATTAGTATTTTAATTTGGACCCTTGATTTTACTAACTGGTCAATGACTCATTGACTATAAATGGGTGCCACACTCCCATGGACCCATAAATTAGATGCTTGAGTTTATAATACACCGTCTATAATCTGCTAGGTTAATGTCAAGACCATGGCATTAGTATTGTTTATAATTTTTAAATAACCAAAGATAAGTTTGTGCTCCTTCAAATGGTTCAGTGGTTCACATGGTTTTCTAATGTAGTATTTTCAGTTTGACTCTTTCAATCACCACAGGCAGCATGTGTATTTGTCAGTTTGCTACCCTTGCTTAAGTTACCAAGTTCAATAGTTCAGCATATCTCACTAGTCATCAAAACTTGCTGCAAGTGATCTTTGCTCTATCATCTTAGTAGACTGTAATCTTCAGTTTATTACCTTTACAGGTTGTACACAATCACATACATGTAATTGGCTTGGCTTTAGTATCAGCTTTTAATACATGTATTTTATTTTGTAATCCAGTGGCTCAGGTGTTAATCTGGATACAGATTGTCACCCTATGTAACATTTGCTCTGTTATTGTAATAGTTATTGCTGTTCAATGATTAGAGAGATTTCAATACTGTATGCATGTATATATTAAAAGCTTCTATATGTGGAGTTGCATTTCTATAATTTTAAGTAAATATTTATAAATATTTAGTTTTTTACCACAATTAGCATTACTTGTCTTCCAAAGAACACTATAGTAACTGACTTTTTAAAACTGGGTTTTTACCACAAAGGTTGGCTGTGGTTTCCTTCTCAAGATGGCAAACCCAAATTTTGCTGTACTGAGTCCATCATTGCAATGCACTTGATAAGGGCAAAAGTCCCCAAAACATAGAGTTTATATTGACAAGAGAATTCTATGATGGGATTATGATAAGCCCTGAACATCAAGATGTGTCATTGAAAGTAGCTTCAACCAAAACAAGAGAATTAATGTATTTTCAAATACAGAAATATTAAAAATAGATTATGCAAATGCTCTTGGCTATATTATATTTCATTTATGTAATAATAAACTTGCAGATACTGTTAGAGTTTTAGTTGGCATCCCAGACACTCTGCAGAAATGGTAATATCAACAGGTGCATTTACTTGTAAAAAATGTAAAGTTTAGATGGTTTTCATTGAAAAGCCGACCATTTAAAGCAAAAAATTATGATTCAACTTTAGTGGTATAACTCAAAAAGACAAGTCATACTTTATAATATCTCACTATTATTTATGCCTCCATGAAGGCCTTTATTGTATAAATTGCATTGCAAGCTAATTTATTTCTATAGATCCATGTGAGTACAAAACCATAAAAAAAAACAATACACTTCTGATGGCAACAAGGTTGCCTAAAGAAACATATTAAAGGTGGCAAATGGACTATAACGTTTTATGCTAAAACTTTTCCAAATTTGAATTCTCATTTGGATTTAATAATCGGCAATAAATCAATCAAAACTTAAAGGAAACCCATCACAGTAAATCATTTAATAATACGGCGTTTATACTACAAAATAAAGAGAGAAACAAGTACACATGCGGACTTGGAAGACATTTGTTTACCGACTATTTTTGTTTAATACCGTGATTCGTGAAGCAAATACATAGGCAGATATCTTTCGCAAAAAAAAAGCCTTTGTAAAAGGAATAAAGAGTTGAAAAACACTTAACTATTACATAAAATAAGATTACGAACCTTAATTCGGTTGTAAATCTTAGCAAACTTCTCGAATTTGGCGAAAAACGTCGTTAAACTGCTTTCCACTCCTATGTACGCCATATTGTTTAGGACCCAAGTGGGTCCTAGTAAGATGGCCGCCGCTGCTCACTTCCGGCATCAAAACCAGGGCGCGAGAAACAATAGATGCGCTATCCAGTCCTTTTATAGAGATCAGTGGGCGTGCTCCCTTGGCTAACCTTGCAATTACTTTCATTATGCGATCCATTAAACCAAAGCCTAAATTAAGTACCATTAAGTAGCACACCCACCGGACGCTGACCATGGGGACAGAAAGTGCAACCTACAACTTGTGAATTTTACATTCGTATTTTGTTGGAAGTTTAAAAAAGGAACAGTGAAGAGGAGAGAATTAATAAAGTAAAGAATTGTAAAGAATTGTTTGAAACGTGAATATAAAGCTACGATGAGTAATGATTCTAGCTCAACTAAAACAAGTTCTAGCAATGGGGAAAAGACTCATAGGTGTCCAGCTTGCATCAAGACATTTGATCATTTTTCAAGTTTAAGACGTCATACGCTAACACATACTGGAGAGAAACCATTTGAATGTGATGTCTGTGACAAGACATGTTCCAGATCGTATGACTTAGTTGTTCATAAAAGAAAACATACTGGAGAGAAACCATTCAAATGTGATGTCTGTGACAAGACATTTTCTCGTTCAAGTAACTTAACAACTCATAAAAGAACACATACTGGAGAGAAACCATTCAAATGTGATGTCTGTGACAAGACATTTTCTCGTTCAGGTGACTTAACAACTCATAAAAGAACACATACTGGAGAGAAACCATTCAAATGTGATGTCTGTGACAAGACATTTTCTCGTTCAGGTGACTTAACAACTCATAAAAGAACACATACTGGAGAGAAAACCATTCAAATGTGATGTTTGTGACAAGACATTTTCTCAGTCAAATAACTTAATACGTCATAAAAGAACACATACTGGAGAGAAACCATTCAAATGTGATGTCTGTGACAAGACATTTTCCAGGTCAAGTGCCTTAGTACACCATAAAAGAACACATGCGGGAGAGAAACCATTTGAATGCGATGTCTGTGACAAGACATTTTCCAGGTCAAGTGCCTTACTAATTCATAAAAGAACACATACTGGAAAGAAACCATTCAAATGTGATATCTGTGACAAGACATTTCCCCAATTAAATAACTTACTAATTCATAAGAGAACACATACTGGAAAGAAACCATATCAGTGTAATGTCTGTAACAAGGCATTTTCCTATTTAAGTAGCTTATCTTGTCATAAAAAAACACATGTTGAAAAACCTGAATGTGATGTCTGTTACAAGACATTTTCAAATCCAAGGGCTTTATCTAATCATAAAAGAGCACACACTGGAAAAAAATATCTCGGTTGTTTTATCTGTGACAAAGTTTTTTCTTGTTTAAGTAAACTGCATTCTCATAAGAGAACACACACTGGGGAGAGACCTTACAAATGTGATGTATGTGATAAAACATTTCTCAATCGATCAAGTTTACAATATCATCAAAAGGCACATTCTAGAGGAAAAATTTTGAAGTGTAATTACTGTAACATAACTTTGGATTGTAAAGCATTTGATCAACATGTATTCACTCATGAACTTGAAGCCACAGAACCAAATGGGATGGAGTACAAGTGTTTGAAATGTGATGTCACATTTGACTTAGCTAGTGCATTGGTAAAGCACATGACTGAACTTCATTAAGGTGGTCCTGTCTAGTTTGCTAGAAGTAAGTGAATTTTTGCCTTTATTATTAGTACTTTGAAGGTACAGTCAGACATTATCTGTATAGCAATTGTCTCTTGCAATGAATCCCAGTTGATATACAGTAAGTACTATATATACCACTTGCGAGTACAGCAACATGATGTACTGTATGTACATGTCAGGACACACATGTCCCAGTCTCCCAGTGCAGATAATTCAATAATAAACTAACCCGTTTAAATTATGCATGCTGAATATTTCCAGATTCATCATAGAGACTATAAATTGTGTTGACAACTATTCAAATTTACACTGTGTTGGAAAATACCTGTATATCAGTCTTTATACATGTAGGCCCATAAATGAACAAACAGATTTGTGTTAATTTGTTGTCAAGTATTTATAAATAAAATCTACTTACTGTACACATCTGATGAATGGTGATCATAATTCACAACAGTAGTAATGTAAAGGTTAGTCCTTAAGGGGGATATGTATAGGATAAAATTTGCAGACTGTCGTAGAGCTATTAGATGCTATTGTTCCATGAGACCTAGAAAACCCTAGAAAACCCTAGTTCCCTTGAAACCATTTATAAGATTCTGGTTCAGCCCAATTTTTAGTATTGTTCCCCTTCTTGGAACAATTGTGGCAAGTTACTCAAAGATAAGCTGCAAAGATTTCAATCTCGTGCTGCAAGAGTCTTAATCAAGAGCTACATGTAGTTATGGGGTTTGGTCAGCCGATGTTCTTGACACCCTTTCATGGGACACACTTGATGTGAGGCAGTCCCATGCCAAGTCAATATTAATGTAATGACCACACTGCACCAGGCCTTAGGAACTCTTTCACTGGAAGAAGTGTTGACCAACCTACTTATACATGTAGTCTTCACAATAAAGAAATTGATCTAACACTTCTCAAGCCAAAGAAGGAGTTCCTAAAAAGAAGTCTTAAATGTAGCAGCGCTTTGCCTTGTAACCAACTCCCTAGTAAAGTGAAGCTAGCAGAGTCGCTCTATTCTTTTAAGAAACACATTGAGCTATAGTTGAACTTGGGCCATGCCATGATTATGTCATTACTACACTTTTTCTTTTTTTTTTAATTTTTACATATAATTTCATTACCTGTATATTCTATCACTGTATCCTGTACATATTCTATAATTGTATTTAGCTTAAGGTATATTGTGTATTAGTATTAGGTTTTATTTTATTCAATTGTGTATTTAAACACACCCCTCATGGAAATCAGCCTAGAGTTGTTGGGGCTAGCGTGTTTTTAATATTATTAAATAAAGTATTACCTACCTTTTTACCTACCTACTGCAAAAACATGCAACAAACATTTGTTATATGTACCCTGGCATAGCTCTTGAATAGCCTGTGAGCCGGCTCTCCTTTGGGGGATTGGGGAGAGGAGGAGAAGGAGAGCCTGCACGCGTAGTATTGTTTTTAGAGTAGTAGCGTTCCAAATTGGGACGCAGCTTACTGATTGGATGAGATGCTGATTGTTGATGTACAACCATATATTAATAGACTGCTGGTAATTTGTAAAATATTAAGTGCACTTGTATCTGAAAGATACTGTATTTCCAGGGTTTGTACGAACCGTATTAAAATCATATTATTAGGATAGACCCAGATCGATAGACCCGAATCGTTTTGAAACGAAATACTGACGTTTCGAGGGGAGTCCTTCATCGAAGTAAATACTGTGGTGAAGAGCTTTGCTCTAAATGTCAGCATTTCAGATTCGTTCCAAAAATTTTACCACCTTTTCGCTTTGCCACGGTTGTTAAACACTTTAGTTTGAAAACAAATCGTCGTCTCATGGATAAGTCAATTAATTGAAAATTTGGTATCAAAGGACAACTTCCTGCGATTGAGAAAATATTATTTCTATAAAACAAACGATAAGGTTCGAAACACCATTCGCCTGCAATACACACAGCTTTTTGTACCGGCCAGGACTGATGGCATTTACGGATTTACCAAATTCAACAGTTGTGAATAGCAAACCGATAGCATTATTAAATCTTGCATGCCTACAAATGATTTGTTGTTATAAAGCTCGCGGGATTACGGGATACCACAGAATATTTTTTATATTGCAACTTAATTATTATTTATATGACTGAAGTTCCCATGGCCAGGCAAAGTTAAAGTCTGAAAGACTCCGGCTCCTTCTTTTCAGTTCTTCCACTCGATATGTGAAAATATATAGAGATAGGAAAAAGTCAGACAGGACGTACCGAAGTGGCACGGCGGCTAGTACGGCATATCATTATCTTGTCATTTGTGGAACAAGATGACTAGTAATTTCAGAACTACGCTTCGTTGAAATATATTGTGTACGTAATGTTGTTATATGTTGAATGAGCTTTCATTTGATGTAGAGTTCAAGATTCTGCGTTTTATGAAACTTGTTATACTGTCCAAAATGTGCGAACCACTGTTCCAAATAATATTTCATGAGCGTATTAGTCTGGCGAGGAAGTAAAACCGTTTTCTTTGTTTACATTGCGTGTCTGGTTTGTGATTGGTCGCTTTTGACAATCATTAGAAGGGGCGGCATTCAAATTTGATAGCTATGCGTGCAGGCTCTATTTCACCTCCCGCTCCAACCCAAGAGCCGGTGTAACAGGACCTGATGCCCCCCCCCCCCCCCCCCCCCCCCCTTCAGAATGCCCCCCCACCCTCGTCAGGACCAGATGCCCCCCTTGTGAAATCCTTTGACGGACATTTGTTCATCCTTGTGGTAGACGACTCGTCTTGTTTTATCTCTAGTGCGCACGAACAACATCTGTTCGCTCACAAAATATTTCGACGCTGGACGTCTTATTTCTCTTTTCAAACCTTTTGTGGCAGTTGAGGGATATTCACCATACGCTAGGTAGTTGTAGATGTATTTGTATTCGTCCAATACGTCCATAACCATGGAAGCAGCCATTCTCGTTCAGGACAGTCCCGTGAGTGGGACTGGAATGACTGATAATATATTTTCTCGGATTTTAATATAATTGGATGTCCAATGTCCGTAATGGTTATATATATATATATATATATATATTATAAATTTACAAGTTTATAATGCAAATCCTCGAATTTCATTGGCTATTGCAGGAGTTTATAATTGGTGATATAAACCTCTGGGATAAACCAATGAAAGTCATTCTTTTAAAAACATTGACCAATGACAAAATGCGTAGTATAGCACGAACAGTGATCATTACAGCCAACGGTTGTTCTGTTAAGCAACAATGGCGCCGAAATTATAACGGAGTGGGCAAATGAAAGAAGAAATTGGACATTTAGGCGAAGCAAACGTTCTACAGAAAACGAAAACGGCTACAAAATGGTTAAATTGTTTATCTGTGTTCGTTTAAAACGAAATAACTGCAAACAAAACACATTTCAAAATTACGCTAGTTGTTGACAAGATTTCGTGATGTAAACTATATGCTAAATTGAATGTTTCTTTCAACTTTTTGTCACTTTTACAAAACAAATGAGTGGATATATATTGTTTCAATATTGTACATGAAAATCCATGCTAAATTACGCAAGAAAACTTTTCTTTTCCATCAATTACTGTATACGGGCCAAGCAGATGTCCGAAATGACTGTTGAACGTTTATTGTTGGCAGTTAAAAAATGTATTAAACGAGCCTCAAAGAATATGTTATGGTCGAGAATTTATTTAACTTTTGTTGGTAAATTTGTACTAAAACAATTAGACAACTCGCCCTCGTTTTCTATGAGCGATAGTCAACTCGTTGACTATTCGCTCATAGAAAACTCGGGCTCGTTGTCTAATTGTTAAATATAGCACACATGTAACGTGCCAGCTACGCATGGTGGACAATAAAAAAAAAACCGCTTTTAATGACGCTTTGCTAACTGATAATGTTTTTTTTCTATCATTTATCAGTATGTTTTGAAGTGCATCCTATTTATACATAAACACTTGATTTTAGAACGTTGGGTATATAAGTATATAAAAGGTATAAGTATATATATTTATACTTTATAAAAAACATTCCTATTTTTGAAACTGTCGTTTAATAAACAAACAGCTTGAGGGTGGAAATACCAGTCATTAGTGTTAATGAGCGCAGGCGGTGCTTGCATGCGGTATACGTGGGTGTGAAGCACGGGTGGGTGTAGAGCGGACAGCAAGTTTTAATAATAGCGAGTGACTTTTCATGGTTTTTCATGGAGGTCTTTGGTGAAGGAAAATTTCGAGTTTAGGAATATATACAGCTAATATATATGCATGGTGTGCCGTGTTAGTCCGATAGTTATGGTGTCAAAATAATGAGAAGAGAGAAAGTCCGAAAGCCAGCACGCGGAAGTGCATTAGAATTTGCCGAATTTCCAATTGATTAAATAGATGTTCAAGATTCGTTTTTTATTGATTGTAACATCGTTGAGTTGATGTTTCGAAGCGTTGAAATAGACCTCGGTTTTCGGGTCTGGCATACTCTGAAAAAGGCACTATTTCGGCACGGGTTTTAATTTCTCTGAAGCACTGTTTCAAAAATAGAAAAACAACCATTAATCATTGCCGCCGACCGCGATTAACATTTCAATGGCGCTTTGGGAGACATTTCAACGTCTATCGAACGCTTCAATCAATCAATCAATCAATCAATCAATCAATCAATCAATCAATCAATCAATCAATCAATAATCTTGCAAAATCATTTAACCATCTAAGAGTTTTATTGTTAGTTTCGAAACAGTTTCAGTACATTTCGAACTTGGTTTAAGAAGTATTTTGAAGGATTTCACAAGGGGGGCATCTGGTCCTGAGGGGAGGCATCTGGTCCTAGTACCAGATACCCCGGGGGGGCATTCTGAAGGGGGGGGCATCTGGTCCTGTTACACCGGCTCGCAGGCTAGCTCTTGAAGGGTTGCATTGTCATTTCTGTTGTGATGACTGTCTGGTGAATGAGTCAGTTTACTTTTGAATTTGTTAGCATAAGAAGGAAATGACTTTGTATCTTGAAAAAATTGCACAAGTTGTTAATTTTCTCACTCTTAAATTCCCTTTTAGTATTTTACTCGGGCTAATGCCAGATGATTTTACTCATCATTGGGAGGCCGCTAGGGTTGAAAGGTTACAACTTATCTTAATTAATTCTCTCAACCCGAATTCCCTTCTAGTATTTTCTCTGGTTAACACCACTGACCCCTATATAACTGGACTGCGGGTGCTGCCCAAAAATGTGTGACTATTTTCAGATTCAATATGGCGGCATTTATAGGTCCTTCTGTTAAAGGTAGTGACCACTGACTTGTATTTATTGCAACTTCGTTAATATTGTTTTCGATATTTATGTAAAATCAAGGCGATTTTTTACCCTTGCATGGTTGGTCATTGTTAATGGCCTTGTCTCACCCCCCACGCGACCCTGACCTCTGTCTTATTGTGATTGGTGGTTAGCGTTTGAGGACAAAGTATTTAGCTGACCAATATTTTAACTGACAAATGGCAGCGAGGAAGAGGTCAGGGTCACGTAGGGGGTGAGACACCAATACTGAAAAGGCGTACTGAATGATTTGTCTGATCAAATATGAATATCAGTAGAACGTGATTTCGAGTTTGTATAAACAAAATATCAGTTTACATTTGTTTCTGAGCGGCCCGGAACATTTTCATGATAAGAGACTTAGGGGCCGTTTACATGGACAAACGTTGTCCCTGGTAGAAGGGTCACCCTACCCCATGAGCTACCCTGGAGCAGCCAACTTTGTGTTCATTTTACTTAGTCTCGACAGCGAGCGTTTACATGGGGAATTTCATACTTGTCTCGGGTAGTAGGGTCACCCTGCGGTAGGGTAACCCTACCTCGCAAAGAGGGTGACCCTAGGGGGCGAGATACAGTTGACTCGCCTACCCGAGGCAAAACTGCGAAACAAAATGGCGGCAGAAAGTGAAACAATTGGTAGAGCTGCAAATACGTACGAAGCGAAAAAAATGGTCTTGGTCTCCAACAATGGTTGAAAACCTGATAATTGGCCTGAATAAGTATAATAGCTTCTGTGAGGTTAATTCTATAGTTTAATTCTAACAGTACATTTACAGTTTCTTCCCGACTTACGGCCATCTTAAATTAGATGCATTAAACTATACCCAGTCCTCCAGGCTTAAACCGATTCAGAAGTCATAATCTAATTCCTCATGTAAACACACGACAAAGTTGTCTCGGGGGGTAAGGTTCCCTCTTACCCGAGCCAACTTTTAGTCTATGTAAACGCCCCTTATTGTAGCTCTGAACTATGACAATTATTGCTGTAGGCTTGTAGCTCTGAATTGAAGACGTCCCTAGTGTACGACACGAATAATCAGCAATAAAATAAACAGAAGAAATTGAACATTTAGGCGAAGCAATAAGTTCTACAGAAAACAAAAACAGCTACAAATTAGTTAGAAATTATTAATGGTAAGAATGTAAGATCGTTAAATTGTTAATTTGTGTTCGTTTAAAACGAAATAACTGCAAACAAAACACATTTAAAAATTACGCTTGCTATTGACAAGATTTCGTGATGTAAACTACACGCTAAACTGAATGTTTGTTTCAACCTTTTGTCATTTTTACAAATCAAATGAGTGGATTTATATGTATTTATGAAATAAAAATAATCAAGATCATGCGATGTGTATGTGTGGTTGTTCCGCAGGTCCCTTGGGATTCTACTGGGGGGAACCAAATCCACTAGCCCCTTGGCTAAGTTTAATGAGCGTAGATGCTCAGAGCTCATTCGTGTACTGACTGCCGTATGTGACACTTCGCTACCAAGAGGCTGCTTGTCTATATGCTGTTTCTCGAATTTTTCGGGTTCTGTCTAAGACTATACCGTCAGGTGTTCACCCGTCCACAGCGTTGTTGGCATATAAATGGGAAAAGCTGCCATGAAACTAGGGTTTCCTTGCCCTTTGTTGGTCGTGCTTCGTCGCTTGATATGCTGCCTTAGAATTTGTCTCAACTGGCTCTTCACTCCGACCGGTTTATGCCGGTTGTACGGTTTGTACACTGTAGCTTAGCTTTCAGACGTTTTTTAGCTGTGGTTCATTGCCACGTTTGTGCTTCAAGTTTGTGCTCTGCTGTTTTGCCGCTAACTTGCTTGTCTTCATTTCCGTGGCTTGTTCAGTTGTTCGTTCTCTCCAGTTATTACCGGAGATTTTTGTTGTACACAGACCGCTACTTGGTCCTTGTTGGGTTTTTTTGCAGTTCCCCAACAGCTTGTTCGTTGCGTTTTTGAGCTATAGCCTTATCGTAGGAGACTGTTTATTCTGGCTCTCGGCGCAGTTCAATCTACTTGTGTTTATGATCTAAGCGGGGTTTTTTATGTTTGACCGGCTCGTAGCATATATGCTAGCTGTTCAGTCTGGTTCAGATCACGGTACTGTTCCGCTCTGGCGTACAAGTTCGAAAGGCCAAATAGACGGCCGGCCAACCTCGATAAAAGTGTCTCAAAAACACCGTTGATGGCATTTTTTGTTACAAGGAGGCAACCATGCCAGGTCGTATCGGATAGTATATACTTTGAACGTGAGGGGGTTGCCAACCGTAATTTCGAATTTATATACTAAAATTTATGGTTTTTTAAAAACACATTGGAATGGATGGGATTTCTGTGGAGTCATGCAAACTCAGAATGCATCCAATCAGCGTGCGTGAAGTTATGATTAACCTAATTCGCATAACTCACAATCATAAACAAACAAGAAATATGGCGTAAATACACCTAAATATAACACTTCGAAGAAAAGCTACAACAACATAAGCTTGCAAAGAATCAGAAATTTATTAGATCTGGCAGCTACAGGAAAGTCTCATATTCGTAAATTACTTCGTTTTATTTTGATAATTTGCCGATACCGCCATGTATCTACTGTTATAAACTATAAAGCTGAGCTTTTGTACTAGTGTAGTGTTACTTATATTGTTCCTTAGACATTTAACTCACCGGTTCTGGCGGTTCAACAGTGCTATCTTGTGATACACGAAAGGCAACCGGTCTAGTCACCTTGATCAATGTCTAAGCTACATTTCTATGGTGGTTGCCTGCTTGTAACGAAAAGTTGGCTGCCTGTTATGGCTGTTCTTCGAAGTGTTATATTTTATTTTAGGTGAATTTGCGCCATGTTTCTTGCCATCAAAAGTAATATTTTGAAGCCTTGGCCGGCCGTCTAAAAAGTTTTGTCAAGTCGTTCGACGCCCTAATACAGGATACATTACCATTCGATTTTATCTAAATATTGCCTGGCCTGGTCTATTCTGCCGTCCGCACTGGGGCTAGTTATTCTTCGCGGGCAATTTGTTGTACGATATATTTGGTAAATCCTTTATATGGCTTCCTTAGCGTTATATTTTACTCTGCATGCTCAATTAAGTTGTCTTTTCGATACCGTGTCTAACTTGTCAAGTATATGTTCTTGTTAGTTGATGTAGTTGGCTTACACAGGGCCCTATTTCTGTGCTGCCTTTTGTGCGGTTTGCTGCTTTAGCTCACAGCAACAAATAAATTATGGGTCCGTGATGTTATGTGCAAAATTTGTTTTGCTAATTACTGTTGTGTTTTGTTTTGTTTTATGGGCTTGACATCGTCCGGCTGCAAATCCCACTGGAATATCTGTCCTTTGGCTTTGTTCCTAAACAATGCAGCCAAGTGGCCACCTTATGGGTGTGACAGAGGTCATAACCACGTAATTCCAAACGTCCAAGTGCATTTATTTTTTCTTCGACGTTGCTTATTTCAATGTTAATCTACTCAACACCGCGGTCGTTTTAATTTTGTGTTACACTTTATATTAAACTCTGTATTGTTTGCTCTTCACACCTTAGGGCAGCTGTTTCTGGCTCGTTTTGCTGCTCGACTTGATGTTGTAAGGTGCCAGATTGCCAGCCTAATTTAGTGGTTCAGATGCTAGCGCTTTCTGCAAGAAGGCCATGTTATGTCCTTGCTTTCAGGCTGTTTTTGGGCCATTCAGGCGCCTTTTTTTGTCTATTGGCCTTGAGGAATGCTTGCTTGTGGCTTCGGCCTTGTGTGCTAGGATTGTGCTATTGTGTCTATTACAGGTATGCGCTTTGTCGTCTATTATCTGCTTTCGTGGGCTAAGTGTCCTGGGTCTGGGTGCATGTCATGCTGGGAAGTTGCTAATTCTCCCCTCCTGTTCTGGGGCCAATCCGCATTATAAGCCCACATGTGTTGCAAGCCTTCCCTCACTCTTGGGCTGCGAGTTGAGTTGTTGGGCCATGCTAGCCCCTTTCCCACAGTGGGAATTATACACTGGGCTCACGCATTTCATCTTACTTGTTTTCGTACATGTGCTGTACTGCTGCGGGGTCTACTAGAAGCCTTTCTTCATGGCGAGATCAAAGATCATACACGGTTATGGCTTGTGGGTTAATTGGCTGCCACATCGGATGTGTTTCTGGTGCTTCCATTGCTCCCCCCTGTCTCTTGTTGCCTAGTTTGGCGTCTCGCCAGTCTCAGTCCCTATGCTTGCCACTACTCCCGGGGGTTCCAGGTAGTATGTTTTGCTGCTGCGCCTGATGTGTCTTAGGTTATCCCGCTGCACTTGCTGTTTTAGGTGGGTTCACTTACCCCACCACCACTGGGTCAGCCCTGGGTCCATTGCCGCAGTGTTTGTTTTTCTGAAGTCACACTTGCTGCTGTGCGTATATCTTAGGTTATATCACCACAGTGGTCTTTGACATTGGTTGTGGTACTACTACCACACCCGCCGTGTCTGTCTTTACAATAGTTGCTCCGCTCGCTTGTCTTCGGTTACTGTAGTTCTGCGTGCGACGAACCTGTGGTTCCTAGAGCTGCTGCGCGAGACATGTCTCGGCGCGCGCCGTGTTTTAGCTTTAGAGTTACTTCCACATTTTGCTAGCTGTGGCACTTGATGTGTTACATTTGTGGTTGTGCTGCATCGTTGTGTCCACCTGCCGCTGCGTATGATGGGTCTTACGCTTGTGATGCTGATGCGTTTAGGGGGTCAATATCTTCTGCATCTGCTGTTTGCCGCCGGTCGTCTCTTAGGTTGCACTCTACTGCTGAGGCACGTACCGGGTTGTTGGTTACCATTGTCACTCTACCTGGGTGTAGGTTAAGTTACCATGCCTGTGGGGGTGGCTTATAGGTTACGTTTGCTAGTGCTGGCATGCTTTGCCATTCCGGCTGCTTGTATGTGTTCAACGAGCTCTTGGCACGTGCCACGTCTTGTTGCCCCCCCCCCCTCTTTTTCTCCTGCTGCATCTCATGTGTCGTTGCTCATATATTTGTCGCGGTGCCTGGGGGTATCTGACCCATGCTGTGGCGGGCTTCCCGGCCTCTCTTGGCCCAACAGTGCCTCTTGTCGTTACATTCGAAGTTCTTCATGTGTTGCAGTTTCACCACAAGGTTATTGGGTTGTAGAAACGCCATTGGGCAGGATTCGTGCCTCGAATCCCTTCTCCAGCAGAGCTGGAGGGTGTCGTTGGAGAGGGTAATTCTCGGCAACATTGCTACAAGTTAGTTGGGAGTTTAGGCTTGCCTGGAGCTGCTCTACCTATAAGACCGCTCCCGTCTTGGTGGATCGCCTGTTCCTGTAAACTGTTCCTCAGCTATTAGGGCAAACCCACTCCGACGGAACTACACCCTCCAAAGGTCGTAGTTTACATTACTGTATCCTTGTTAGGCACACTAGTGCGGATACAGTAGTTAATGGCGTGGTATCAAGCCCTATGCCAGACATTGCAGGATTGTTAAATGTATTTATGAAATAAGAATAATTAACATCATGCGATGTGTATGAGTGGTTGTTCCACAGGTCCCTTGGGATTCTACTTGGGGGTATCAAATCCACTAGCCCCTTGGCTAAGTTTAATGAGCGTAGATGCTCAGAGCTCATTCTTGTACTGACTGCCCTATGTGGCACTTCGCTACCACCCTCCCACCCACCCCGTGTAGTAGGCGTCCAGGTGGTTGAGCCGTTGCCATTCCTTGGCTTGAGCTCGCTCAGTCGTGCAAGTAGGATTTGTATTGCTGCTGGTGACCCTAGTGCCTGCAATCGTTGCGGGGATGATCTTTGTGTTCCTTGCGGTGCTACAGTTGTGGGCCGGGTACTGCATTTGCCCTACTTTGCAATCATACAGGTGCTAGGTGGTTGCTTGTGTGCTACTTTGCCATCATATTGTTGCAGGGGGGGGGGGGGGGGGGCGACTGCTTTTGTGCTAATGTTCCTTGCTGTCTTACAGTTGCTAGGTGCTTGCAGGTGTGCTACTTTGCTATCATATTGTTGCTGGGACACTGCATTTATGCTATTGTACCTGGCTATCGTACAGTTGCTTAGTGGTTGCATGTGTGCAACCCATAGAAATAATATACCTAGAATGCGGGCTCCTATCTCCTGTCAGTCAAAAAATTGTCGCCACAAAATGGTGGATTTATAAGGGCAAAAGGAACTCGCCCTAGGACTTTTTAACAGTTTTTTACACGGCCGCGGTTGATAACCGGTGTGGAGTGGACGATGGATGTATTTCAGCACTGAATTTCTTTGTTTTTTACGCCGGGAAATTTACTGGATTAGTGAATTTAAAGATAAAGGCATGCGAAGTGCAATATTCTTCGCCAAAACATTTCGAACATCAAACTCTGGATGTAGAATGGTTTTACATTATAATATATATTTTAATGATTCCCACTTGCCAATCTGTATGTGATTTATACTGAATGTGGAGGATTAATCCAGGAGACAGTAAGCGTTTTGTTCTTTTTTATCCAATCTAATAGGGATTCTAGCTTGTGATTTTTGAAATATAAAATGTTTATGCACCTGTCATACTTTTTATACATCAGCCTTTTCGACATCTATTTATACTGACATCTTAAATCCGTGTTTTTCTTAAGATTTTCTCTTAGCTTCCATTACGTATTTGATTATTTTCTTTTGTTTTAAACGGGCTTCCTTTGATGCAGACAATTTCTGAATTTTGTTGCTTTTTGTAATTGTGGTGAATTGATCGAATATAGTTTTAGAAATATAGTTTTTAGTACGTTTAACAAAGCAAGTGTCTTGCAAATTGTTCTATTTTATGCTAATGTGTATGTGGCTGATTTGTTGCCATGCATTTCTCCAATTTATCCCTGAAACGTCCTCCAATTCTTTATTTTGAGAGGCGATCATTGTTGTATATATATCCCACCCCTTGCAAAATTCAAAATGGCGGATCTGTAAGGGCAAAATAAATTTAATTTGGACACCTGTCACGTGACAGATCCCGCATTCTAGGTCTATTATTTCTATGGTGCAACCTCGTCCCCAGGGCCATTTGTGGGGGCTGTGCCAAGATGGCGACCAAGAACAAATGGCCCTGGCACAGGCTGAGCTATCACCACATCTGATTGGTCGAGATAACATTGGATGTTTTAGGTATTCTTATTGGTGGAAACAAGGCGGGCGGCAGGCTAACTCGCGCGCATTTGTTTTTGGGCTCAAATTATATTAAATAAGTGATACCAGAATTGCTGGCTTTTAAAAACAACTTCAAAATGAATGAAAATGTGAGGAAAGCTGGCGAAACACCCGTAAAAACGTTGGAAGAATATGAAATGATGGGTCGTGCCGTCTCTGTGCCCTGGCTGCCATACAACGAAGTCCATGGGACGGCAATTTAGAGTGTTTTCTAAATCGGGCGAACGAAAGACTTGGTGAACAAAGTCAAAAAGTATTTTGGCTGCGGAAGGAAAGTACACCACAGGGCAGAATTTACGTGTTTGGCCATTGAGAAGCAGGCTTTTTTCAAACAAGAATTCTCGACTAAACGAAGCCTAAATGTTTATCAAAACGCTAAATTGAATCCACCGAAAACTCACGAAAACAAGGCGGCCCGGCCAGACAACGGCAATCCAGTTTCTTGCGAATTTGGTATAACGGTGAAGGGAATGATAAATAATAAGCATTTACTGATATTTATTAAAAGTCTATTTATTTTAATAATTCGACAATGTATTTGGAAATGAATGTTTTGATTGTTTTCAGTTTTGGTCAGTC
This sequence comes from Paragorgia papillata, assembly GCA_035771165.1. Lineage (NCBI taxonomy): Eukaryota > Metazoa > Cnidaria > Anthozoa > Scleralcyonacea > Coralliidae > Paragorgia > Paragorgia papillata. Next base: position 490,692 of record JAWNZC010000455.1, on the reverse strand, counting down.
AAGCTGAACTAAATATTCAGAAAAAATTGAGCCTGACTAGGCGCGATAAACTTAGTGAAGCTTGTGTCCGAGTAAAAAATGCGTCAAAATATGGCGCATTATTTGCAGCCTGTGCCAGGGCCATTTGTTCCCGCCATTTTGTTTTTGGCCGGCATCTTGGCCCAGCCCCCACAAATGGTTGGCATGTGTGCTACTTTACTATTATATTGTTGCTGGGGACTGCATTTGTCCTTATGTACCTTGCTATTGTGCCATTGATAGGTGGTCGCATGTGTGCTACTTTGCTATCATATTGTTGCGGGAGGATTGCATTTGTGCTAATGTACCTTGCTGTCGTACAGTTTCTTTGTGGTTGCATATGCGCTACTTTGCTGTAAGTTTCTTGCTGGTGGGGGACTGCATTTGTGCTATTGTTCCTTGCTGTCATACAGTTGCGGGGGATCCGTTTCGTGTTGGCGCTATTTACCGTACTATCCCGCAGTTGCAGAGGCCGTGTTTGTGCTCCTGTACCCTGGGTGACTGCCTTTGTCCTATGGTACCCTGGGTGACTGCCTTTGTCCTCCTGTGCCCTGGGTGACTGCCATTGTACGACCTTGCTGTCGTACTGTTGCTGGGGATCTGCGTTGCGCTAAGTTGCTGTCATCTGCAGTTGCGGGGGGGGGGGGGGGGGGGGGGGGGCTCCTTTGTGCTACTTTGCTATACTACAGTTGTGTGTGACTGTAGATGTGCTTTTCTGTTGCCGTACTTAATTGTTTTGGCGATGTCGTTATGCGGGTCCGTACTGTACAACACTGCTTATCGTACAGGCGTTCGGGGTCTGTATTTGTGCTCCCATGCTGTTGCACAGTCATGTGGGGGGTCCTCAGTGTGCGCGGGTCCGTACTGTGCAACATTGCCATACAGACGTTGGGGGTCTGTATTTGTGCTCCCCTGCTGTTGCACAGTCATGTGGGGGGTCCTCAGTGTGTGTGGGTCCGTACTGTGCAACATTGCTATACAGGCGTTGGGGGTCTATATTTGTGCTCCCCTGCTGTTGCACAGTCATGTGGGGGGTCCTCAGTGTGTGCGGGTACGTAATGTGCAACATTGCCATACAGACGTTGGGGGTCTGTATTTGTGCCCCCCTGCTGTTGCACAGTCATGTGGGGGGTCCTCTGGTCCTGGCCTGATCGCTTGTGTGTTTCGCGCCAGTAGAGCTGGTCTGTTCCCCGGTTATTCCGGGTGATAACTTATGTAGGGTGTGTTCTTGGCTACTCCAAGAAAATGTGCAGTAACTAGTGTGCTGTAATTATGTGTAGTAGTAGCATGTGCTTAGCTGTTGGTAGTTTGTGTTGCCGCACCCGTACATCGGTTCTGTTCCCCGGCTACTCTGGGTGATAACTTAATTTGTAGGGTGTGTTCTTGGCTACTCTGAGAAAATGTGCCGTAGTGTGCTGTAGTGTGCTGTAATGTGTAGTAGCTTGTGCTTAACTGTACCGGCTTATCCGGTTTTTGCTTAGTGTAATTTAAGTTTATTCAGCTCTTCAGCTGCTCTTAAGTCTAGCTCGTTGCTTGCTGTTGTTGCTATGTACTTGTCTACCTGCTCTGGAAAGGGCCCGTTTGTTGCTTTTCTATGTTGCAGGAGTGGGCCTTTGCTTCTGGCTTTGTGTACAGGTTCCGTTCATTGATGGTCACCTGGATGTTGGTCGTTCAATTGCAGCTTTCACCATTTCTCTGTTGGTTGGCCCCTGGTGGCTTTCTTAGGTCCAGGTCGGTATGGTAATTTCGGAACCATTGATTTTCATTTGGTAAGTTACTTCTCAACTTTATGTGTGACAGTAGTTCTGTTGGGAGAGGGCAATTCTCGACAACATTGCTACAAGTTAGTTGGGAGTTTAGGCTTGCCTGGAGCTGCTCTACCTATAAGACCGCTCCCGTCTTGGTGGATCGCCTGTTCCTGTAAACTGTTCCTCAGCTATTAGGGCAAACCCTCTCCGACGGAGCTACACCCTCCAAAGGTCGTAGTTTACATTACTGTATCCTTGTTAGGCACACTAGTGCGGGTACAGTAGTTAATGGCGTGGTATCAAGCCCTATGCCAGACATTGCAGGATTGTTAAATTTGTTTCAATATTGTACATGAAACCCCATGCTAAATTATGCAAGAAAACTTCACTTTACCATCACTTACTGTACGGGACCAAGGAGATGTCCGAAATTACTGTTGAATGTTTGTTGGGGTACCTGTGATAGAACTGATCAAAATAAAGATGATGTTTTATTATCTGTGAATTACAATATGAATACATGTACATGAAATAAAGTAAAAAGCGCCACTGCATGCCTGGAATATGAAACTGAATAACGTTGAAGTTGCTACCCAGACATGGCCAGACATCCCCGTAAAATTTATTATCCGCTAGATACATGTCGCCGACGCTTGTAGCTTTTTTAAAGCTTTTCGCACAGATTTACTTACACGACCAGCAAGATCATATTCATAATACCATTCTTCGTGAATTTTGTAAAGCTCTGAGTTATAGTAAGCGAAATATTAGATTTCAAGTAAACTAATTCAGGCAGTCTTTTTCAGGTGAGCTTTTGTTTTATTTGTTTGCATATATAGGCAGCAAGAACATAGTCAAAACAATATTCTTCGTAAATTTCGTGAAGTTCTAGGCTTAACTTTTCAAAAGAAATTATAACATTATAACAACATATATGGTGTAATTTCATTGGACCATGTACACAAAGGGAATGGAATGTAGCTCTTGGGTGAGGTAAGCGAGACATTAGAACGTCTGCGCCTTGCAATTACTTTAATTATGCGACCCATTAAACCAAAGCCTAAATTAAGTACTGTTGTTTACGCACAGGACGCTGACCATGGGGACAGAAAGTGTTTTGTGTTTCCTGTTTTGAGTACTTGTGAATTTTACATTCGTATTTTGTTGGAAGTTAAAAGATACAGTGAAGAGAATTAATAAAGTAAAGAATTATCTGAAACGTGAATATAAAGCTACGATGAGTAATGATTCTAGCTCAACTAAAACAAGTTCTAGCAATGGGGAGAAGACTCATAGGTGTCGAGTCTGTATCAAGACATTTGATTATTTATCAAGTTTAAGACGTCATATGCTAACACATACTGGAGAGAAACCATTTGAATGTGATGTCTGTGACAAGACATTTTCCAGATCGTATGACTTAGTTGTTCATAAAAGAAAACATACTGGAGAGAAACCATTCAAATGTGATGTCTGTGACGAGACATTTTCTCGTTCAGGTGACTTAACAGCTCATAAAAGAACGCATACTGGAGAGAAACCATTCAAATGTGATGTCTGTGATGAGACGTTTTCCCATCCAGGTAGCTTAACAACTCATAAAAGAACACATACTGGAGAGAAACCATTCAAATGTGATGTCTGTGACAAGACGTTTTCTCATTCAACTAGCTTGACAAGTCATAAAAGAACACATACTGGAGAGAAACCATTCAAATGTGATGTTTGTGACAAGACATTTTCTCAGTCATGTAACTTAATACGTCATAAAGGAACACATACTGGAGAGAAACCATTCAAATGTGATGTTTGTGACAAGGCATTTTCTCAGTCATGTAACTTAATACGTCATAAAGGAACACATACTGGAGAGAAACCATTCATATGTGATGTTTGTGACAAGGCATTTTCTCAGTCAAGTCACTTACTGGTTCATAAAAGAACACATACTGGAGAGAAACCATTCAAATGTGATGTCTGCAACAACACATTTTCCCAGTCAAGTAGCTTACTACACCATAAAAGAACACATGCGGGAGAGAAACCATATGAATGGGATGTCTGTGACAAGACATTTTCCAGGTCAAGTGCCTTACTAATTCATAAAAGAGCACATACTGGAGAGAAACCATTCAAATGTGATATCTGTGACAAGACATTTCCCCAATTAAATAACTTACTAATTCATAAGAGAACACATACTGGAAAGAAACCATTTCAGTGTAATGTCTGTAACAAGGCATTTTCCTATTTAAGTAGTTTATCTTGTCATAAAAGAACACATACTTTTGAAAAACCTGAATGTGATGTCTGTTACAAGACATTTTCAAATCCAAGGGCCTTATCTAATCATAAAAGAACACACAGTGGAAAAAAATATCTCAGTTGTGTTATCTGTGACAAAGTTTTTTCTTGTTTAAGTAAACTGCATTCTCATAAGAGAACACACACTGGGGAGAGACCTTACAAATGTGATGTCTGTGACAAAACATTTCTGAATCGATCAAGTTTACAATATCATCAAAAGGCACATTCTAGAGGAAAAATTTTGAAGTGTAATTACTGTAACATAACTTTGGATTGTAAAGCATTTGATGAACATGTATTCGCTCATGAACTTGAAGCCACAGAACCAAATGGGATGGAGTACATATGTTTGAAATGTGATGTCACATTTGACTTAGCTAGTGCATTGGTAAAGCACATGACTGAACTTCATTAAGGTGGTCCTGTCTAGTTTGCTAGCAGTAAGTGAATTTTTACCTTTATTATTCGTACTTTGAAGGTACAGTCAGACATTATCTGTATAGCAATTGTCTCTTGCAATGAATCCCAGTTGATGTACATTAAGTACTATAATATACCACTTGCAAGTACAGCAACATGATGTACTGTATGTACATGTCAGGGCACACATGTCCCAGTCTCAAGGTGTAATTTACCTTGTGCAGTGCAGATAATTCAATATACACTGTGTTTGAAAATACATGTATATCAGTCTTTCTACATGTAGGCCCATAAATGAACAAACAGATTTGTGTTAATTTGTCGTCAAGTATTTATAAATAAAATCTACTTACTGTACACATCTGATGAATGGTGATCATAATTCACAACATTTACAGTAGTAATGTAAAGGTAGTCCTTAAGGGGGATACGTACATGTATGGGATAACATTTACAGACTGTCGTAGAGCTATTAGACACTATTGTTCCACGAGACACCCTAGAAACCATTTATAAGATTCTGCTTCAGCCCAATTTTTAGTATTGTTCCCCTTCGTGGAACAATTGTGGCAAGTTACTCAAAGATAAGCTGCAAAGATTTCAATCTCGTGCTGCAAGAGTCTTAACAAGAGCTAGTTATGGGGTTTGGTCAGCCAATGTTCTTGACACCCTTTCATGGGACACACTTGATGTGAGGCAGTCCCATGCCAAGTCAATATTAATGTAATGACCACACTGCACCAGGCCTTAGGAACTCTTTCACTGGAAAAAGTGTTGACCAACCTACTTATACATGTAGTCTTCACAATAAAGAAATTGATCTAACACTTCTCAAGCCAAAGAAGGAGTTCCTAAAAGAAGTCTTATATGTAGCAGCGCTTTATTGCTTTGGAACCAACTCGGAGTCTCCCTAGTGAAGTGAAGCTAGCAGAGTCACTCTATTCTTTTACATAAGAAACTCATTGAGCTATAGTTGAACTTGGGCCATGCGATGATTATGTCATTATAACACTTTTTCTTTTTTTTTAATTTTTACATATAATTTCATTACCTGTATATTCTATCACTGTATCCTGTACATATTCTATAATTGTATTTAGCTTAAGGTATATTGTGTATTAGTATTAGGTTTTATTTTATTCAATTGTGTATTTAAACACACCCCTCATGGAAATCGGCCTAGAGTTGTTGCGGCTAGTGTGTTTTTGATATTATTAAGTATTACCTACCTTTTTACCTACCTACAGTACTGCAAAAACATGCAACAAACATTTGTTAAATTAATGTACCCTGGCATAGCTTTTGAAGGGTTGCATTGTCATTTCTGTTGTGATGACTGTCTGGTGAATGAGTCAGTTTACTTTTGAATTTGTTAGCATAAGAAGGAAATGACTTTGTATCTTGCAAAAATTGCACAAGTTGTTAATCTTCTCACTCTTAAATTCCCGTTTGGTACTTTACTCTGGCTAATGCCAGATGATTTTACTCATCATTGGGAGGCCGCTAGGGTTGAAAGGTTAAAATTATCTCAATTCATTCTCTCAAACCGAATTCCCCCTAGTATTTTCTCTGGTTAACACCACTGACCTCTATACAACTGGACTGCGGGTGCTGCCCAAAAATGTGTGGCCATTTTCAGATTCAAAATGGCGGCATTTATAAGTCCTTCTGCTAAAGGTAGTGACCACTGACTTGTATTTATTGCAACTTCGTTAATATTGTTTTCGATATTTATGTAAATGCAAGGCGATTTTTGACACTTGCATGGCTGGTCATTGTTAATGGCCTTGTCTCACCCCCCACGTGACCCTGACCTCTGCCTTATTGTGATTGGTGGTTAGCGTTTGAGGGCAAAATATTTTGCTGACCAATATTTTAACTGACCAATCGCAGTAAAGAAGAGGTCAGGGTCACGTAGGGGGTAAGACAAACCAATTGTGGAACCAACACTGAAAAGGCGTACTGAATGATTTGTCTGATCAAATATGAGTATCAGTAGAACATGATTTCGAGTTTGTATAAACAAAATATCAGTTTACGTTTGTTGCTGAGTGGGCTGGAACATTTTCATGGTAAGAGACTTATTGTAGCTCTGAACTATGACAATTATTGCTGTAGGCTTGTAGCTCTGAATTGAAGACGTCCCTGGTGTACGACACGAATAATGAGCAGTAAAATGAACAGAAGAAATTGAACATTTAGGCGAAGCAATAAGTTGTACAGAAAACAAAAACAGCTACAAAATAGTTAGAATGGAAATTATTGATGGTAAGAATGTAAGATCGTTAAATTGTTAATTTGTGTTCGTTTAAAACGAAATAACTGCAAACAAAACACATTTCAAAATTACGCTTGCTATTGACAAGATTTCGTGATGTAAACTACACGCTAAATTGAATGTTTGTTTCAACCTTTTGTCATTTTTACAAACCAAATGAGTGGATTTATATTTGTTTCAATATTGTACATGAAAACCCATGCTAAATTATGCAAGAAAACTTCACTTTACCATCACTTACTGTACGGGACTAAGGAGATGTCCGAAATGACTGTTGAACGTTTGTTGTTGGCAGTTAAAAATTATTAAACGAGCCTCAAAAAATACCTTATGGTCGAGAATTTATTTAACTTTTGTTGGTAAATTTATACTAAAAGATTCGCCTCGTTGACTATTCGCTGCATAGAAAACTCGGGCTCGTTGTCTAATTGTTAAATAGAAACCTAAATGCTGCAATACATATACTATCCGTCTATACAGTCAAACTTAAAAAACAGTTACTGATTCGCAAAAATTCACAAAATCGTTTAAACTTTATATCGACAGACCAGTAGACTACTGTCAGCTATCAACTCGTCGTAGATTTCTTGGCGTCGTTTTTTAACACGATCGGAAATGGCGGCTGTCGAGGCTCGCGAAATACGGGCTGACCCGTATTAGCTACGCATGCGTAGAACGAATATCTTGCGTGTAAACGTCATCAATACACGGCCGACAACTCACTTGAGCCAGCACGCACGTGGACTGCGAACTGCCTAATGAAAGTGGCCGATTTTCTATGCGATTTCCGATCGTGTTGCGTGCAATTATCCATGACCTGAAACGAAACTAGACTTCCCATCTTCCATTGCTTGTTCTGGTACACGTTCGTAAACCCTTCGAACATACGAATAAGACTTCTGAAGTATGCCAATTAGCTTTTCGCCTTGATCACGTGATTGACGAAACATTCTTACATATACACACATACACACACACATACGTGCCTTTGGTAACTTGTGGGCTCATATTGTGTTAATGGGGCAAGAGTATGGAATAAGTTACCATCAGACCTCAGGAACGTAACAGAACTAGATAATTTTAAGAGGAAGCTAAAGAAACATTTGCGGCTTGCCCAGGACTGACTACCGAATTATTGCTATTGTATATGTGTGTATATATTTATATTATATTTGTACTAGTCTTGTAAATGTAAATGTAATTTAATTTATTTTTATTTCTATTTATTGCGATGTTTGTATTTTTGTTAAACAGGGCTCCATTTAAATCAGCGTTAGCTGAATTGGACTACCCTGTATAAATATTATTAAATCAATCAATCAATCAATAAACCGACTTGTGGGGACTCCCTAGTTTTTAGGATGTAAACGGTTTAAAATTTGTTTTTTGTTTTATTGTTCCAACGACTATTCAGCCAACAGCTAAACTTTAGATAATGTAAGAGTATGTAAGGTTAATGGTCAGAATGCAAGGATCTCATTTATATTAGTGTTCACATGAGCCAAATCACAAAATGCAACAACAATGTCTGATTAAAGGCTTGTAACCACAAATATCAATTATATTCAAAGCAATCAATAACTTGTTTGTTTGTTTGTTTGTTTGTTTGTTTGTTTGTTTGTTTGTTTGTTTGTTTGTTTGTTTGTTTGTTTGTTTGCTTGTAAAAATAAAACATGATTATGGAAACGTTTTGTTTTAAAGTTCGTAACATAAATAAATCGTAACATAATATTGAACAAAAGAGAGACATTTACATTTTCAAGATACGAGAATTAATTAATAATCAGGTGCCCTAGAATAACTTTGAAGCTAATCTAGCTAGGGGACGTTTCAAAGGAAGGCCCTTCGTCAGAGAGAAACGTAAAAGTGTCTCTTTACGTTTCTCTCTGACGAAGGGCCTTCGCTGGAAACGTTAGACTCCTACGTTCCCTGTTTCGGCAGTATATCCAACCTTACTACTAAGAACAACAACACTGCCTACCCAGCGCATTACTTTAATTTCACTATTGGGTATTATGTTTAGAAATGATAGTATACTTATAATTTGCCGTTGTGTTTTTCAAAGATATAATTACATTGTTTTTCTCGTATTATCTGTTGAGCACCAAAAGTTTCATGTTACTTTACATCTCAATATTTTTTAATCTTTACGCATATATTTAAAGATATCCAATGTACAACAACCAATGCTTCAGTCAAAAACTTTTAAATGGCTCCGAAATTGCGATATTTTTGAGAATTACAAGATTTCAGATATTATAGAACTGTGTACTAACATTTCTAACTACATGTATAAGGAATAACTTTAACAACGTAATGTTTAAAAACAATCATAAATATAAAGGTGTTCTCTTCTCACACTCTGGTTGGCTCCGTGCATTTCTAAGAGCACTAGAAATATGTTAACACATGCAACGACCCCTTGCCCTCTTTTATACAAAGTTTTGTAAATACTCTTCTGATTAGGAAACGTTTAAATGCAAACACCCTCGCGAAAAATAATTAAAAAAATTTCAATACAATATTCAGAAAAAAATTGAGATGAACAAAATTGCAGGTCGCATCAGGGTTTGAACTAGACCATTTCGCAAAACGACCCTTTCTCAAGTCTTAGTCAAGAACAAATTATGTTGTTTTAAAAAGTTCTTTGTCAAGAATAAATTATATTGTTTCCAGGCATAGTAACAAATAAATATTACCAATTTTTTTAGCACATTTTTTAGCACGTTTTTTACGCGTGTGAAATAACTCCACGCGTGTCGATATTAGGACCCTCGGGGATAAAAATTATGACGTCATGACTAACATAATTTTTGAGCTTTTTTCTTATTTTATAAAACAAATAAAACACACTGCTTCTGTGCATAGGGTTAATTAATGATGTGGTCACGAATGTGATAAAGGACTAAAGCTTAAAGGTAAAATTATTTTTATTTAATTTAACGAGAAAAAAAACTTCAAGAGTTAGAAATCATAATACTCATCAGTATGCTACAAATTGTGTGATTAGTGGTTATCAAAAACTGTCCTATTAAAAAAAGTGTGATCACCACTTAATCCCGCTATGCACACCATAATCCCCGAGCCCGGGCGTAAGGCCGAAGGCCCGGAGCCCGGTGAGGGTGCTAATCTCGACACGCGCGGAGTCGTTTTACACGCGTGGACAAACGTGATATGCGAACGAATTTCTGTGATCTGAATATTTATTTATTTATTTGTATATATGTGTGGACGGACCATGCGCGGTTAAGATTGTGGGGCACTGGGGACAATATAGTTCTTGACAAAAAGATTTGAACTAACAACATAATTTGTTCTTGACAAAAAGACTTCAGAAAGGAGTTTTTGGGAAACGTATATCACTTTTGAAAGAACCGAAACAAATCAACGTCTACGTATAAAGCGAAACAACGTCTTGAGTAGAAGGAAACCCGTCAAACCGAAACTCGCGATCGAAAGGAGGAGAAAGCAGGAGTGAAACTTGAAAACCGACGAAGAAATAAAGGCCGGCAAAACGGTTTAAGTTTACGATAAAAATATAGAGCCGACCGCTCTCAGTAATCATGACGAACATTTAGTAGTAAAACTGTTCGAATTTCCGTATGTATATCCTATCACTGTTAATTTTGTTTTCTCTTCAGTTGTGTGTCCCTAAAGTATTTTAAACTTATCCATTGCATATTAGTTTGCTTGCCTGTTGTATTTTTTATCTGTGGCTGCCGTCTTAATATCTTTTTACAAATAGTTTTCTTATTGTAAAACCACTTGTGACTAACGTAACTTATCCATAATTGGCATAAAAATCGGAAAAGGAGCAATTTTTCTTTTGTAAAACGTACGAATGCTGTTGAAATATTTATTAACATGTAGCTAGGTGAAAACAATTTAAGCACATTGAAATGTCATAAATGAATATTGCCGTGACAGCCTGCCAGATAGTTGTTTGATAGTTTTCAACCAATTCAGTGCCTTTGAAAATTTTTTTCAGATGCTGTAGCGATGTTTTTTGTAAACATGGAAAGAAAGAAGTGTAAAATATAACCCTATTATTTTCACAAAATTTTTCCGCCTGCTTCGGTAGTCTGGTGGTCGAGTTCAAATCGTGGATGCGACTTGCAATTTTCTTCATCTCAATATTTCAGTTCACGAAATATCATCCTTAAATTTTTCTTTGTTCCTCGTTACCTTTTTCTTCAAAAAATAGAGTTATTAAAACTGCAGTTTTTTTGTTTCAAATATTCTACTAGAATTAAAACTATATTTTGAGCGCACTTATAAAGAGCGCAAGTGTTTTTAATCAGAAGAAATATCAGGGGGTATTTATAAAAATTCATGCAAAAGCGGGCGAGGGGTTATTGCGTTCATGTATTTCTAGTCAGTTAAATAACGGATTTAACGCGTCTGAATAACGTCAAACGTACCTTTATTATAAAAGTACATATGCACAGAGCTTTTCGTTTTATTTGTTAATGCGAAATTACATGCATGCGTGTTTAGCAAAATATTAATAATACGACAAATGCATAGTACGAATGGTACAAATATTTTGCCAAACACAAGTACGTAGTTAGATATTTCAAAATTTACTACGACGATGAAAATGTTTTAAACCTAGGCTGACGTCAACTTTGATCGATGCATAATTTCTAGTTCCGTCAATTTAATTTAATTTACGTTCGGAAACCCTATTTAAATAACCTTTTCAAGGTAATTTCCGCCATGACGCAAGAGGTGTAAAACCATTGGGGCAAGCGCGCGGCCATGTCTGCCATATTAATCTTCGTATTATAGTTTCTTCAATCGACTTGATTGCCAGTGATAATGGTTTCGAAGTAGGAAACGGATATTCCAGCTTACAGCAAACTGCTCCAAACCACAATTAAAGACGAATTTGACAAAGCCGAAGCGATATACTTCTTGCTCGACGAGTTTCACCATGCAGTATGATACAACAACGACAGACGTATTCTGAAATACTGGGTGAAACGGATATTATGTTGAAAATTTAGTTTTTAATAAGTGGCCAGAATTTGCGAGAAACCTGGCGTAAACAAGTGGTTATTTATATTTGTCTTCTTGCTCTACGAGTTTCACCATGATTTTAACAAGGATAAATAGGCATGGTCCACCTTGTGTCATAGCGGAAATTACCTTGAAAGGGTCTATTCTGGAAAAAATTTTTTGGAATACCAGTCCTACACAAGGAAATATATCTCCAGATATCGAGAAAAACTGAAAAACAGCAAAAACAATAAATCACTACGTACAAAAATTTAGAGATTTGAGAAGAATGCAAGTAGCAAAAATTAATCGAAGTAACTAACTTTTAACAAAAACCGTAACCAAAACACTTTCAGTTTGCATAAACATTGTCGTATTTAAATTTTCGTTGCGGTAAAGTCATATAATTACGAAATCAGAATACCATTTTAGCTTGACTTGCTTAATCTTCATTTCTAAACTAAATTTAAAAATTCACACTGTTGGATCTGTTAGTAAAATATGATTGGCTTGGCTTGGAGAACCCAAATGTGTCAAATAGACTCTTATCAAGATTCACTCTGTCAATTTAAAAGGTTAAGGAAAGCAGACAGATTCTCTAGTGTTTTGAACACAAATCAGGTCGATATCACTATAACAGCGATAGCTACGTCACGTCGCATGCGTACTTTTATAAAAATAGGTACGCAATGCGTACATGTGACTACCACTGTTAAGCACAGAAAGAGATATAGACTTAAGAAGCAATGCATCAAAATGTGTGAAAAGCACACACACACAAAAAAAATGATAGTTCAGTATTTTAAATCATTTTATACATGTATTACTAATTTGAACATGGCACATACATGTACTATACATACATCTTTACTGGCTGTTTCCAAAACAGCATATATTAGCATCATAAACATGCCCCCAAGTATTGCATGAAGTGAACTTGTAAAATTCAGATTTTTTGTACAAAGCCCGGATAGCTTATCTGGTGGATAAATCCTAGCTAGAGAACCACTCTAGTGGTGCTTTGAACAACCCAATTTAACTTTTATACACTGAACAACACTATCAGGTACATAACTATTCAATGGATAAAATTTTATATTAGATTGTTCAAAGCATGATTAGTGCTGTTCTTTAGCTCGAACTTATCAACTAGATAAGCTATCTCATCTTTGTACAACTTATCATGGCCAGAAATCGAGGACAACATGGCGGCAGAGCATGCGCACTGAATCCCTTTTTAATTAATTCAATATGGCGTCCTTCAATAGATTTCTTAAGGAAATATAAAGAACAATAATTTTCGGTTATTTACTATTGTAAATTCCGACATGCGAACGTCCAAAACTTCACCAAATTGAACAATCGTTGAGCACTACAATTTCTATTAAGTTTGGAGCATCCTAAATAGGTTCCCGAGCCCCTCGTTAGCATACCTCTTATTCGCTGTTTAAAGTCTATTAATCTGCTATAGCACTTATTTTGGAGCTCCAATTTTGGCTGCTTCTGTGTTGTTTGTCCACGATGCGAACGTCTGAATTTGCTCGGGATGAACGTTACTTTGTTTGGCGGAGTTGTTCGTTCCACTTTTTCGTTGTTTAATAGGTTCCCAAAGACCTTAAAATGTACGATTTATTGCAGCCGAGTCGTTGTAATTTAATCCATCAAGCGCCGAGATAAATACTGAACTCGGCGTGAAGAAGCGATGCATTCCTCGATAATTTTGGGTTCTTGTCCGCCATTTCTTATGGAGCTGTTGCTAGGTTGCCAGGGTCTTAACCGCTGTTATTATTATTAAATGTGACTGTGGATTCAGAAATAATAACCAAAATTTATGCGGCAATGTTTGTGAGTATGAGTGTACAGGGCTGTCTAGACGATTAAACCTTTTGTAATTTGATATTTGGGTAAGAAATGGGTCAATAAGACATTTTAGCGAATAACTATACTTTAATTTATTGCTATAGACTTCTGTTTCTAGCCGAAATGATCGATATTTAGCCATCAGAATTTTCAAATTAATATTTCCATCCAAATATGAGCCCACAGGCCACTGCCGCTGAGTGTCTTGGATTTCTAGCCATGCCCAGATCTTATACATGTGGATTATTTTTGTGGAAACACCACGTAAAATATTTATAGCATTTCAGCCTGTTGACTCAGGCCGAAAGCTTACCAAATAAATATTCTTCATGGTGTTTCCACAAAAATAAGCTATATTACATTATCGCCATGAAAACTTTCAAAGAATTAATCACCCCAGATAAATATCAACATTGTGTTCCAAAACAACATTTTACCTGTCATATTTATGCACATCACTAACATGTTGTGATTCTGCCAATATTTTACAGTACAACAATACTCAGTATTGTAGTTTCAACAGATATATTTCTTCATTTCAAGGCTTTCAACATATTCAAGGCTTTAAGTTTCCCAACACTTCACAATAGCTTTTCAACAATTTATCAAAATATACAATTGGTGGCACTTAGACACCAGATTATAGAATATTTTAGTACTTTCACAAGAGTCAGACTTCTGGTGTATCTACTATTCTGTGGTCAGACCGCTGTTGCAGCTCTGGTGTGCACAAACTTTGGTTTCTTAATTTCATTATACAAGATATTGAACAACACCTAAAACAAGTAAACAAAACACCAAGTCAAGGTTTTGTAATGTCTATGTAACAGCCAACATATTTTGTCAGCATAAATTTCTTATATACATGTGTATAGTGTAAATACAGGGCACTGTAATATAGATACTTCTCAAACTCATTAATAATACATAAACCAAACACATAGGAAAATCATAAGCAATATATGTGATCAAACACTTGGATAGATTTAGCCAACTCTTACCTCAAACTTATCTTAAAATACTGGTTCATTTGACAACTGATTCATTTCCTGATTTGTTTGATCTTGAAACACTTGGAAGTTGTGTTTGATCTAATATCAAAACACCTACCTCGAAGTTGGTTAAAACACACTTCTCACTCTTAGTGTATGATATATGCATGTACTATACATGCAGTATAAACACGAGTCACTCTGTCACTGACCAGTGAGCATAACACACAATTCGACCAAAATTAAACTTTAAAAATTCATCTTATCATTATAAATCATTTATATCAAAGACTTTGGCGTATATTGACAATTTCTTCGATAAAAGAAGCTTGAAGGCCATATTCTAGCGAACTTTATAAGCTGAATATTTCTAGTACTGCTATAAAGTACCGAAGCTAGTACGAGGTTGGCTTTGAGATATAAAATTTGTTTCTGATCAAGTATTTATAGATTTTGTATATATTATATAAAATATTAAACAACGTCACAGTTTTGAAACTATTTCTTACCTTGTATAAACTGATCAATGACAGAAACCGTTCCAAGAAGAAAAGATTTGCAAAGTAATAATTAACACTTTTCAAAAATCAAAACAGTCATCAAGAGAGCAACCAAAATGTAGCCTGCGAGCCGGCTCTTGGGTAGGGCGGGAGGTGAAATATAGAGCCTGTACGCATAGCTATCAAATTTGAGTGCCGCCCCTTCTAACGGGTTGTCAAAAGCGACCAATCAGAAACTAGACACGCAATGTAAACTAAAGAAAACGGTTTTACTTCCTCGCCAGACTAATACGC
The DNA here is from genome assembly GCA_035771165.1 of Paragorgia papillata. Classification (NCBI taxonomy): domain Eukaryota; kingdom Metazoa; phylum Cnidaria; class Anthozoa; order Scleralcyonacea; family Coralliidae; genus Paragorgia; species Paragorgia papillata. The sequence goes on along the minus strand of JAWNZC010000455.1, from coordinate 475,274 downwards.
TAATGAAATATTATTTGGAACAGTGGTTCGCACATTTTGGACAGTATAACAAGTTTTACAAAACGCAGAATCTTGAACTCTACATCAAATGAAAGCTCATTCAACATATAACAACATACGTACACAATATATTTCAACGATGCATCTGAAATTACTAGTCATCTTGTTCCACAAATCACAAGATAATGATATGCCGTATAGCCGCCGTGCCACTTCGGTACGTCCTGTCTGACTTTTTCCTATCTCTATATATTTTCACATATCGAGTGGAAGAACTGAAAAGAAGGAGCCGGAGTCTTTCAGACTTTAACTTTGCCTGGCCATAGGAACTTCAGTCATATAAATAATCGTATCCCGAGAGCTACAGGCCGGTACAAAAAGCTGTGTGTATTGCAGGCGAATGGTGTTTCAAACCTTATCGTTTGTTTTATAGATAATATTTTCTCAATCGTGGGAAGTTGTCCTTTGATACCAAATTTTCAATTAATTGACTTATCCATGAGAGGACGATTTGCTTTCACACTATACTAAAATGTTTAACAACCGTGGCAAAGGGAAAAGGTGGTGAAATTTTTGGAACGAATCTGAAACGCTGACATTTCAAGCAAGGACTCCCCTCGAAACGTCAGTATTTCGTTTCAAAACGATTCGGGTCTATCGATCTGGGTATATCCTAATAATATGATTTTAATACGGTTTGTACAACCCTTGATAAATGATCAAAGATATTAAAAATATTTACCTGATGGAAATATCTTTCAGACACAAATGCACTTAATATTTTACAAATTACGAGCAGTCTATTAATATATGGTTGTACGAAACAATCAGCATCTCGTCCAATCAGTAAGCTGCGTCCCAATTTGGAACGCTACTACTCAAAAAACAATACTACGCGTGCAGGCTCTCCTTCTCCTCCTCTCCCCAATCCCCCAAAGGAGAGCCGGCTCGCAGGCTAACCAAAATGCAAAGATGAGATTCACTTCAGTTTATCCCCACGAAAACAACTCGAGTACTCCTCGAATACCTGGCGATCAATGGCGATCTTCTCAACTATATGGCGATCGTGCCGAATATCTGGCGATAGCTGTCGAGTATGACGTAGGTGAGGTCCAAGACAAGCACTCAAGCCAACCTCGTACCCAGGGCCACTTGTAGGTAACTGGGCCAAGATGGCGAATAAAACAAAATGGCGGGAACAAATGGCCCTGGTGGAGGCTAGCTCAAAATGCGCAGTATATTGCGCATTTTGTTAACTAGAACTCAGTTCTTTACACAGTAATTATACCTAATTATACCTAATTATTGCATGGTTTAAAATATAATTTCCCGTGCCGTGTGCTGGAACAACCGACAAGGTCAAAATACAATTAAAAAAACAAAACAAAATCAAACCGTCTGATTTACGCCATAAGCTCTTGACCAATCAGAGGCTGAGATAGCCTGGCCTCCACCAGAGCCATTTGTTCCCGCCATCTTGGTCCAGTCTACAAATGGCCCTGGGTGGCTAGCTCAAAATGCGCAGTATATTGCGCATTTTATTAACTAGAACTCAGTTCTTTACACAGTAATTATACCTAATTATACCTAATTATTGCATGGTTTAAAATATAATTTCCCGTGCCGTGTGCTGGAACAACCGACAAGGTCAAAATACAATTAAAAAAACAAAACAAAATCACACCGTCTGATTTGCGCCATAAGCTCTTGACCAATCAGAGGCTGAGATAGCCTGGCCTCCACCAGGGCCATTTGTTCCCGCCATCTTGATCCAGTCTACAAATGGCCCTGGGTACGAGGTTGGCACTCAAGCAAGATTTCGCCGACATTATGGCTACCGCTGACAAGTCAGCGGTAGTCACAAAAAGTACGTAATTAATTGTCAGATCACTTCCTCATGGCTAACCTCAAAAATTAAACGTATTTAACGTACTTTTTGATTGTGTTTTTCTCTTGTGGGTCCTTTCTTTCTTGCTTTGTTTGACTTCATATAAAAGAAGAAACAAATTAGAAGTTATTTTTTTCTGATTTAATAATTGTACTATACATTTTGTAAAAACGCTTGCAGTTGGAAACTGCTGTATCGTTAATGAAACTGACGGCATTTAGAAACATATAATTATACTGGGATATAATTAAGAAATCATGCTCAACCTTTTATGCATGGTTAAATTCTTGCTGTGATCATCCCTTACGCCCCTCTGGGATATTCATATTTTTTATTACTTAGCTGCATTCCCCCCCGGGGGAAAGTATATACTTAGTACAACACCAAAGCTATGTAAGGGTCAGATGATGGTCACGTGTGCTCTATGGGATATAGAGCACACGTGACCATAGAGAATGGTTGCAACCACGAAGAAGTTTTGATCTCAACTATAAATGTGATTTATTGCGTCTGGCACGTTTACCTGAGGATTCATTATAAGTAATAACATGACTTGAGGGAAATTAGCGATTAAATTTCCTTCACAAACCTTCCCGAGGCAAAGGGAAGATTTAATCGCTAATTTCCCGAAACGTCATGGTAGACGGCCGGCCAAGGCTTCAAAATATTACTTTTGATGGCATTTTTTGTTACAATTAGGCAACCATGCCAAATCGTATCGGATGGTGCATACTTTGAGGGTGAGGGGGGTTGCCATCTGTAATTATTGATTTTTATACTAAAATATAGAGCTTTTTCAAAGTACAATGTGATGGATGGGATATCTGTAAAGAGCTGTCTAATATACGTTTGTGTTTTATTTGAATTGCTAAATTCAGAATGCATCGAATCAGCGTGCGTGAAGTTCTGATTATTCTAATTCGCATAATTCACAATCATAAACAAACAAACAAGAAACATGGCGCAAATTCACCTAAATATAACACTTCGAAGAACAGCCATAACAAGCTGCCAACTTTTTGTTACAAGCAGGCAACCACCATAGAAATGTAGCTTAGGGCCTGTTCACATGAGACCGGGTTATCTCGGGGGGTAGGGTTATCCCTATCGATCGAGATAACTCGGTGTAAGTTTATTTCCATGTTAAAAAAGTAAACCGTTCACATGAGACCGAGATAACTCGAGGGATTTTATCATGTGAAATAGGGTCAACTTTGACCCTAGCCCCCGAGTTATCCCTACCCCCCGAGATAACTCGGTCTCATGTGAACAGCCGCTTAGACATTGATCAAGATGACTAGACCGGTTGCCTTTCGTGTATCGTAAGATAGCACTGTTGAACCGCCAGAACCGGTGAGTTAAATGTCTAAGGAACAATATAAGTAACACTACACTGTAGTACAAAAGCTCAGCTTTATAACAGTAGATACATGGCGGTATTATAAGTAATTTACGAATATGAGACTTTCCTGTAGCTGCCAGATCTAATAAATTTCTGATTCTTTGGAAGCTGATGTTGTTGTAGCTTTTCTTCAAAGTGTTAAGCCCTAATCAAACGAGAACGCAAGTCATCGCAAGTTGGCAGTGAGAATTTCTGTGGCGGTCGTTTGAACACCCAAATTAACAAAATAAAGGTTTCATGAGTGTTTTAAACAAGTTTTAACTTTGTCACGGTACATGGTATTTTCGGGAAACTATTCAGAGCGGCTGGCTGAGATAGCGTGACTGCCAACTTGTGATGACTTGCGTTCTCGTTTGATTAGGGCTTTATATTTAGGTGTATTTACGCCATATTTCTTGTTTGTTTATGATTGTGAGTTATTCGAATTAGGTTAATCATAACTTCACGCACGCTGATTGGATGCATTCTGAAGTGAGCCATTCAAAATAGAACACCAACGTAGTTTGGATGACTCCACAGAAATCCCATCCATAGACCTTATTCAAAAATGGCCGCCGAATTATAATTCTTTTATGTGCATATAAATTAGCCCTTATGACCTCGTTTTAAAGTAAAAATTATTTTGAATTTCACACATGAAAACGAGTTCATAAGGGCTAATTTATATGCATATAAAAGAATTTTAATTCGGCGGCCATTTTTGAATAAGGTCTATTCTAATGTGTTTTTAAAAAACCATAAATTTTAGTATATAAATTCAAAATTACGGCTGGCAACCCCCCTCACGTTCAAAGTATATACTATCCGATACGATCTGGCATGGTTGCCTGCTTGTAACAAAAAATGCCATCAACGGGTGTTTTTGAGACACTTTTATCGAGGTTGGCCGTCCGTCCATGGTATTACTTTGTAATATTATAATCGCCGAGGAAAACTTTGAGAATCTTACCGACAGGAAATTTACACAGTTGATCAGAGAAGTTGCATCTAATTTTCCCGTGCATGTTCATGAGGGAAAATATATGCAAGCGGGAAATTTAGAAGAAGACAAAGGATTTCTTTGTCTTCTAATTTTCCCTCATCAACATGCACGGGAAAGTTAGAAGACAAAGCGAAAATTTCCCTCTTGCATGAGCAATGAGGAAATACGAGGTTTACATTCCCTCGGAGAACAAAAGAATCCGAGGCGATCATGGTATTATTACAGTAAGACCATGATCGCTTCGGATTCTTTTGTTCTCCGAGGGAATGTAAACCTCGTATTTCCCTCATCACTCATGCAAGAGGGAAATTTATCCTTTGTCTTCTTCTAATTTCCCCGTGCATGTTGATGAGGGAAAATTAGAACACAAAGAAATCTTTTGTCTTCTTCTAAATTTCCCGCTTGCATATATTTTCCCTCATCAACATGCACGGGAAAATTAGATGCAACTTCTCTGATCAACCGTGTAAATTTCCTGTTGGTAAGATTCTCAAAGTTTTCCTCGGCGATCATAATATTACAAACCAGGCGGTGTACAGCCTCCGATCGCAAAGCACTATGGTAGTCAATTTTGGCGTTTGTCGTAAACCTGGCGGAATAACTCGTTGAAATCGGTAAGTTTATGTTTTGATTTATTAAACAATTACATATCGTTTGTGGACAATTTTGCTGTAATATGACCGTTAGATCATGTTTCTTTTTATATATAGTAAATCTTAAGCGAACATTTCACTTTGGTTAGAATTTCAGACCTTCAAATAAAATGTCGGTTTAGTTCAATTCGAAACGTAATTTGATGAGGGTGAGGTTTTTGACTTCTTTCAACAAAACTGTGTACCAAGAGGCATTTTTGACTATTAAGACAGTTTTATGAATAGTTAACTACTTAAAAATATAAAAGCACTCCGAAGCACCCCTTCGGAAAGTGTATTTTTTTAAACTTGAATATGTGTATTTTTCACAGAACGACAAATGGCTTCCAAGCCGACCAAGCGGTCTTTGGGCTCTTCTTCATCTGGGGACACACCTGGAAAGCCCAAATGCAAAGTTCCTTTCAATGCGATTGAACACTCAGATGAACTCAAGTCAAGAAAGAGTCTGTTTAAGACAAAAGAGGACACTAGAGAAGTTGTAAAGGCGAATCAAAAAATCCCTTGGTCTACGAAAGAAACCCAACATTTGGTGCAATATATATGCCTGTATTGGAAAGATGCCTGGAACAACAAGTGGCCTTCAACTAAAGACGAAGGTTTCTGGAACCAATGTGCAGAAGCAGTAAATAACGCTTGCGGTTCCAATCGAAAAGGTATTTAAGTTTAAAATTATTTTATATACATGTATGACAAACTGAAAAAGCTATGACTGCATTATGAGCAAAACTGCTGATAATATTATGTGCATAGTTTCCTAATAATTTGTTGCAATTTCTTTGTTTTTAAGGTTCATCTTGTAGAACCCGTGTTTTAAAACACTTGGCAAAGGAGTACCCAACTTTGCAAGACACTGATTGAAGAAGGCCTGAATGTGGATTACATCCATAACCCAATTGACTTTGGTTTGCAAGAACCTAAGACTCCACTCCAGGACCATGGTACATGCTTACATGATGGATTGTCTCCAATTTTTAATGCCTCACCTGTACATCATTCAACTCTGTCAGGTCCAGATGTCAGTATCTCTATCAGTATTGGTGACAGTGTTCGAGATTTTGTTATGGCATATAAGTCCACCATGTCCACCAGATTAAAGAAACAAATGATCAATTATCTTTTGAAACTGTTGATTATTGAACTTGGTGGAATGTCCTTCTTTAACTTTGTACAACCAGACTTTCTTCAGGCTAGTTTGAGTGCAATGAAAACATTGTTTTCAGAAAAGAAGAAAAACCTATTGTATAGCCTGGCAAAGTGTTTTGAAAAACGAGAAAATACATCGCAGACCAGAATGCCTTTGGACCGGATGCCATTTGGACTGATAGATTACAACTTGTGTTTTTTTGCAGCAGATCAAACTCAAATGTTGGGTATTGAGGACCACTATGTGCAGTGGTTGGAAACAATGTTCTGTCATTTTGGTCATAAATGGATCAGTTTGCATCGAGGACCATGTTGGCAGTATCAGGGCGAATGTACCCTAAGCTTAAATTACTAAACCGAATTTCATCTTTCCTTAGCTGTAAGACGCTATTACGGATTTACAAGCAAACCATTTTACCCGTACTGGATTACGGTTGTATAGTTTGGGCAGATTGCGGTAAACAAAATTCGCAACGGCTGGAACGTCTTCAGAACCAGGCAATGCGCATTATTTTATCTGCAAATCGTAAAACGTGCACACAAGAAATGCGCACTAAACTTGTTTTATTGTCACTTAAGAGCAGAAGGCGTTTTCTTCGCTTACAATTTGTATTTAAGATAATAAACAACATTGGCTGCCCTCAACAGTTATCTGGCTATCTAGTTAAGAGATCAGAAATGCACAAAAGATCCCTGAGAGACACCACGTTATTGCACGTAATTCCAACAAAATCGAAAATGGGTCAGTCGTCATTTCAGTGTTCAGCAGCAAAAGAGTGGAACGCTTTACCAAAAACCTTGCGGGACTTGAACACATTGTCTTCTTTTAAAACCAACGTTTTTAAGTATCTTTTAGAAACAGATGCTCACGAACATCGCTGTAGCATATAACATTTCCTTTTTATTAAACATTTTAACCATGTATATTTACTAAATATAGATCAGATATATTACTAAATAATTTAGATATACTTTGAAATTTATTGTATACTGGTCACCGGTTTACACCAGCTAATATTTATTAGCTGATCGGTTTTTTATCAGTTTAAATAAAGATGTTATTATTATTATTATTACGAAGAAGATGGTTGTGATGTATTGGTGACAGAAAGTGAAACAGCAGATGAAACAGCAGATCCCGTGACATCAAATAATATTTTGCAAAGTGCACTAGAACTTAGTGGCCTAGACCTTAGTGGTGAATTACAAAATGAAATGTTTTCAAGCCAAACAGGTACATGTATATGTATGCAACTTTTTAATGAGCTAGAAAATATGAATTTTATCTTCTCTTGGTAAACACGATATTTTACTCATCCGCTACATACATTCATAAAATATTGTTTTCACCACTCAAAGATAAAATTCATATCTCTGCACAACTGTGTAAAATCCTATATATTAATATTATTATTATTACTATTATTATTATTATTATTATTATTATTATTATTATTATTATTATTATTATTATTATTATTATTATTATTATTATTATTATAATAATATACATGAAAAAATATCTCGGACTGTGATTGGCTGATTCCAGTGCAGTTAATCCCAAACAACAGTGCAGAATTGTGTTATCACAGTGCAAAAATCTGTAATCACAGTGCAAAAATCTGTAATCACAGTGCAAAAATCTGTAATCACTAAGAACCAATCAAATTGATTGTACAGCGGATTTTTCCCGACACAAAACAAACAAAGATGGCGGCCAAGATTCGGCGGTTTTGGGGATAATTTGTTCAAATTTGAAGCTAGTTATGCTTTAATATTGCCAAGTGAAGTACCTACAAGAAGACCAGAAGCTTCTTTATGCCTCGAGTAAACTTTTTCAAGTAGTAAAGGAAGCGAAGCGTTTTTCAACAAATAAATATGCGAGGAGTGGACGGCTAAACACGTACGTTAAAATGTTAGTACAGTTGTTTTGAACATTTTTTCATGTATATTATTAATAAGTATTAGTATAATTTCATAGTGGAAAAGAGGCTTTCCAGCTTTCTGATTGGTCCGCTCAGCGGTGAATCTGAGGTGATAGTCACCGCCTAGCGCGGTGACTATTACATCACAAGAAATTGTTCTTCAAAAGTAGTTTTGGAAAAGAGACTGGTACTTATTCAACACTGCACTGACTTTACTCGTTTCAGTCTCGCACTCGGAGTTGTCATTTTGAAGTATGAGATTTTAGAATTTGTCGATTCATTGAAGTGTTGATTTTTTTTTCAAAATGGGGTCTGTAGTTTTTGAGACAAGCAAAAGAGCAAAATACTGAAAACATTTATCACTGAGATGTTGTACATATCAAATATCGTAAAAACAAAACTTTATAAAGGTAAGGAAGTATATTTTCTATAATTCTTCGTATTTTTTTGTATGTTTTGGCTAGGTTTTGGTCGTAGCGAAGTTTTCGAAAAATTCGTCATGAATGAAGAACATATTGAACATGAATTAAGTGCAAAAAAGCCGTAACACAGGATCCAAAACACCAGAATAAAAGTCTTTTTAGCATATATTTGAATGTATGTACAAGTTCAATTCCAAAGTAGGATGTTGTTAACTCTTTTTTTGAAATTATTTACTGACAAAGACTGTGGCTTGCTAACATCGTCTGTGAATAAACAGAATCACCACTGTTAAAATGAAAGCAGTTGTTTAAAAGTTTTTGTTTCAACGTTATTGTTTTTTTATCAACCTCTGAAATTATACTAAAACAATTAGTCACCTCAGTCTCGGTGACTATCGGTGTATTTACCTCGCCGCTTCGCGGCTCGGTAAATATTCACTGATAGTCACCTCGACTTCGGTGACTAATTGTTAAATAGCATGGTTTCTCGTGCAATTTGGAAAAACATGCACTCGTGAGTTTTTCAAATACTTCAAATAGCACTCGTCCTTCGGACTCGTGCTATTTTGAAAGTATTTGAAAAACTCACTCGTGCATGTTTTTTTCCAAATTGCACTCGAAACCATGCTATTACGTATACTTATTATTATTATTATTATTATTATTATTATTATTATTATTATTATTATTATTATTATTATTAATAGTCTTTTATCTTAACTCCAGAGCATGGATCATCACCAATCTTGCAACAAGATAGCCCCAGCCCAAATTATTAAATTTTCAATGAGCTTGATGGTATTGACATTGGTAAAACCTTGTTGGATAATTGCAATACTGAGAGCTCTGCAAAAGAAGACCACACTGTTATTTCCGAGGAGTTAAAATAATCGGCCAGTGGAGTTAAATTAACTCCTCCGGATGGAGTTATTTCGGTAGAGTTATTTTAACTCCGATATGGGAGTTAATAAGACTCCTCGATCGAGTTAAAATAACTCTTCCCACATAGTTAAATCAACTCTGGCATCATCGGGAGTTATTTTAACTCTGTCACTGGAGTTAAAATAACTCTTATACGAGTCAAAAGAACTCTATAATAACGGGTCATTATAACTCCAACGAGAGAGTTAAATTAACTCTTTTAGCTTAGTTATTTTAACTTTCATAATGGAGTTAAAATAACTCTCATCATATAGTTGAAATAACTCGGGCATTATTAGGAGTCAAAATAACTCTATAATAACGGGTTAATGTAATCCAACGAGAGAGTTAAATTAACTTCATCAAGTGGAGTTAAAATAACTCTATAATAATGGGTTATTACAATCCAACGAGAGTTAAATCATTCAGCTCTTAAGACATCTGGCTGAGCTATATATAATAAAATGTTTAAAATATACATGATGTATCCGAAAACTTTGTCTAAAATATTTAACATAATTTTCTGACTATTTATTTTGCATGCACTTTCTTTTTTTATATTTATAAAATGAATTAAATCTTATTTTACTATTGTTAAATACATATAAATTAAAACATGCAACTTTGATTTATAAACATTTTGTGTTTATTTTATATTTAGGAATAACTCTACTGGTAGAGTTAAAAACAACGGAGTTAAAATAGCTCCAACTTTGGAGTTAAAATAACTCTGTAAGTAGAGTTAAAAGTGATGGAGTTAAAATAACTCCAAAAAAAGGGCGTTTTGAACCTTTTTTAAACAACTCTTTTTTGGAGTTAAAATAACTCCAAAACAAGAGTGAATTTAACTCCTTTCAAAGAATTAAAATAACTCCTTCAACAGAGTTATTATAACTCCATATTTGGAGTTAAAATGAATCCAAATATTGGAGTTATTTTAACTCCGTCTATGGAGTTAAAATTGGGGGAGTTAAAATAACTCTGAAAAACTGGGGCGTTTTGAACCTTTTTTTTTAACTCCATTTTTGGAGTTAAAATAACTCCCTAGAAATAACAATGCATCCTTTAATGATGCAGCATGTTTCTCAGTTATGGACCCACGTACAGTATCAGAACCAACGAGAAATACTCACCAGCCAGGTGCCTGTGCAAGATATAGAGTCCCATCATGGTATTGCTTCTAATTTGAAAAAGCACAATCATAACAATTCTGGTACATATAATCCTTTGAAGGTACAGTATAATATACTGTAATGTATAAATAAGTAATTTAGTTTTGCCACTGGTATAACTTTCAAACCTGGCATTACATGTACCTATTCTGCAGCTTTTGTTATTGTTAAAGATCGATATGTGTGTTTACAGTGCATAAAAAGCAACATGCATATGTCCTGACTTTCTCTCTGATTTATAATTCTGATCAGTATATAGTATACTGTACATAAATTTGTGACATGTGTAGTGTATCTAGTTAAAAGAGTGATTAACAGGTGAGGCAATAGGCTGAGCAAGTAATGAGAACTGAAGTTAATCGTTATGTTGTTTTGAATAAAACGTAATCCTGTTTATTCTTATTTCAGAGCAAAGTAAATGTTGCCAGTATAGGAGTTCGTCAAATCCAAAGGCATATTTCCCAATCAAGTTTCACTCGGTCTGTGAATATTCAGGTAATATATCAGGCATTGTAGCGTCCAGTAATTGGTTTTACCCATTACAGTACTGCTAAAATTAGTCTTACATAGCTGAACTTAATTGCAGCTAATAACATTGTCGGTTGAAGTCCAGTTAACTGCCAGATCTTCGTTGTTTGGAGGTAGGTGCCATAGGTGGCCAAGGCTAAGCAATCTAGCCGTAAGCAATGGGCAAAGCAACATAGGACGCAATTGAGCAATCCTGACGTTCGGGGCAAGCAATTGCGCAATCCCGACTTCGGGACAAGATTGTAAGCAGTAAGAGGTCACCACGACAACTCTGCGAAGGCAGACTGTCACACTGAGTAATCAGTGGAATATGTATTATGTATAACACGAGTCTATATAACTTTACTTACCTGAACAGGGGTAGGGAAAGGGGGGGGGGGGGGACAAGCGACAATCCAAGGCAAAAGACACGAGAGCTGAGCAACAGGCTAGCAAGCAAAGCCAGCAAGATAGCAGTGACGCTACATGCGTGTGCACCCCTGGCCTCCTCAAGACCTTGGGACTCGCCGAGATCGTAAGGGGTAGTCCGCTGGCTAACTACATCGGCAGTTAACTTTGCTTAAATTACATTTAACCACATAATAAAATAATTCGGCATAAATGCATTATATTTAAAATTAGAAGTGTATGAGTGAAATGGCATTCTAAATTAGTTTGTTGTCTGTTTACCCTGTTTTAGATTGATGCCTTGAAGCATGCAAGAAAGAAGCATGAAAATTATTTTGTTTTTCACCATTTTTAATGTTTATGTTCCCTGTTGCAAGTTCAAGTGCATAATCTTTGTCAGCAATACTGAATATTAAATTAAGGCACAAGTACACTGTTGTATTTAATTTAATATTTTGTTTAAACCATGCATGGCTCAGATTTTAAAACAGGTTCTATAGCTAAGAGAAGCCCCTTTCATTTTCAAGTTGTCAAAAAGACCACCAGACTTTACCAATTTAAATGCTGTTGGATGCCAACCCCGCGGACGTTCTTTAAATAATCGCAGCCAGCAGCAACACAACCTTCGAGAAACTGTTTTCTTGATACACCTAGGCCAGTAAGTATTTCTGATAAAGTGAAGCATTCTCCATCACCATTTAGTTGAAGTTTCACAATAACCTTAACACAAATGATATTGAAAAAGACAAAATTTAAATCATATATGATTTAAGTTCCCACCATATTTTGGGAACTATTTTTAAGGTAACTTACCTTTTCACAGCCATAAACTAGCAGATCAGAATCTTCAGTGATCGCCAAATCAGCATATCCATTTTTTAAAAGGAATGCGATTTGGGCATCAGACTCGTACGGAGACACCAAGTATTTTATACCTTGACACACGCATAGCTAAAACGGAATATTGAGCACGTTATCGAGGCATATATTTAGTCGAGACAATAAATTTCTGAAGCCTGCGAATTACCTAACTACCTTTACGCACTCGACAACATCTTCGTATGTCATCCCAACACTCTGACTGAGTAACTTGTTTCTTTGTCTCTCGTCTAATTGTTTGTCCTGAGCCTCCACTAATCGCTCTTGTCTCTCCCTGTTGCAAATATATAGAAATGGTTGTCACGAAATAGAGTATAAACGTTTGTAAAAAAAGAGTATAAACGTTTGTATTAAAATGCATTGTTTATATTGCAAATAATATTTACCTATCCCTTCGAATGTTTTCTTGTTCTTTGGCTGGCAAAGATTGTCCGTGAAACACAATGAAAGGTATCACTGCCGAATCCTTGAGAAGCTGGAGGTAACTATTGAATATTCGAAAGAACCTAAAGGAAAACAATTCGATAGACAACTTTAAATATTGCGCTAAAATGCTAAATAATATATTAACTCAATTTGCATGACAAATGCTTGTCTCACCTTTCTCGGGAGCCTATTTGCGACAAAGAAATCGCCAAAGCTTTGTGTATCCAACATGAAGCATCGATAGCAGCTACTTTTCCCGAAAAGCAGTTTATGTTAACTCCTTTGGAGTACTTTTTCAGAAAAGGTAAAAAACAAGTGATCCCCATTACAAGATAACAAGCAATCCGTTGTGTTTTCCTCAACTGGGTACAGTCCTCGCCTGACTGCGCTCAGCCGCATAATGATCAAATCTCATTTTTGACCATTACGCTTTGCGATCGGAGGCCGCACACCACCTGATTACTTAACAATTATTCGCCGAAGGCGAGGTGAATATCGGTGTATAATAACCGAGACGAAGTCGAGGTTATTATTCACCGATATTCACTGAGCCTGAGGCGAATAATTGTTTTAGTATAAATACACATTTTCGTACTTTTAGGAACAACATTTTCTTTAAAATTGTTAATTTCCTCGTCTGTCACATTGACAACTTGGCTGGCGGCCATTTTGAATAAACGCTGTAGGTGATTATCGGGAATTAATCCGAAGTAGCTCGACCAATCAGCGCGCGCGATTTTCTATAATCACCTGTGTATTTATACTAAAAACTAATAACATGACTTTTCGGGAAATTAGCGATTAAATTTCCCCTTTGCCTCGGGAAGATTTGTAAAACTCCTCGGGCCTGCGTCCCTCGGACTTTCACAAACCTTCCCTCGGCGGCAGGGAAATTTAATCGCTAATTTCCCTCAAGTCATGTTATTACTTATAATAATATAATATTTTAACCTAAAATAATATTTGTAGTGATTGGCTTAACTTGTTAAACATGTTGATAGTTGAATAGTTTGTAAAAGAAATAATTATAAATATTTGTACTGTACATACATATTAGGAATGTATTTATAATATTAAAATAGTTAAATTAGTTAGAATATAATTTATTAATATGAAGGATGAACCTTGCACTTCGAAGGAGGCAACAAACTGTGCCAAGGTGAGACAAAGCAATGGACAAGACTATAGAGACTTGAAATTCTTCCACCTTTATTAACCTATGAGCTGTTGCAAAAGCATCTGGGAACTGACAACTCTACTGGTGCTGTCAAACCAGAATCAAATAACTGAAGAAATTGTCTGTGCTAACTATGTGTAAGGCTGGTATTAAAGGAGGATGCTGTAAACACATTCTAGCATTGCTATTCCTAGCCTAGTTTATCATTTACTCCTTTGTTAATATTAAAAATGTCGAGCTACCTGAAGACTACCACACATACATTTTGTACTGACTGCTTTATTATGCTGTCAATGTTGTTTCTCCTTGAATCAATTGTTATGTACCTATCAATGTTAAGGCCCAGGGGGGGGGGGTCAGGCAACCCATGGGATATTGACTGATCGGCATATCCCGAGCCAGGGAAATTTGACTTTCTCAAGGGATGGGATTTTTGACACATAAAATTATCTTAATATTAATTTTAGCACTTGATATTTCCCAGGGAGGGGTATTTTGACCAACAAGACTATTCTACTACAGGGGAATTTGACTGCAATCCCCCCCCCCCCCCCGCCCCCCCCACAAAGCCAATATCCCTGTGGGTTGCCCTCCCCCACCCCATCCCGCCCTGGGGCTTAACATTGATAGGTGCATTTATATTGATACAATGGTGGAACCAAAGAAAAGTTTTTTTCTTTATTTGACACAAATGTTTGCCCCCTGGGTAAGGAATTTGACGTAAGTTTTCAAAAAATGTCAAATTCCCCTGGGTTTGATCGACCCCCCATACCCCGGGGCTAAACTTTGACAAGTGCATAATATTTTTAGAACTTACTAAATTACTTGGGAGGAGACGAATCAAGACACAAAGAAAACAAGCAAAACAACGGCTGCAAAACTCGCGAAAGCACTTTTGAGTTGCAGCTCTTGTAAAAACCTGAATTTTTTCTCACTTGCCAAGCTTAGTTTTCGGGCCAAAACAGAACCAAAACATTGTTAGTAGGGGTATTGTTTATCGAACGTCTGATCGGAAGCATGGCCAAGCTTTGTCAGTCTCAATAAGCAAAAAAAGGCATTAAAGCAGGGGCGGATCTAGGGGGGGGGGGTGGATTGGGTGGCTAGCACCCCCCTCTTTGGAATAGAACGAAGCTAAATATTGAATATTGATGCGCCTTCGTTGAGACCTGGTCTGCGGTTTACCTCATCGCTGCAAGAAAGCAAACATGGCGGCATGAAACGTAACATGTAAATTAGCTTTGTTTAGCATAATCAGCTATTAATCCAACAATGAAACGACGTCGACAGAACACTTTGGACGCTTTTGTTAGTTGACCAGAGCATCCCGATGTTTGAGTACTCAAACATTTTCGGGAGGACGTCCCCCGGACTCCCCTGGAAGACTCGGGCTTCGCCCTCGGCCACCCCCTCTTCAAAAATCCTAGATCCGCCCCTGTAAAGAGACGTGCACAATTGGAAAAACGACACGATCTGTACAGATAAACTACAAACAAATATCCACATAGCAAAATATTTTCTTGATCGCCACTTGATAAGCTTACTCACCTGCAAACGCTCGCACAGACCTTTCTTCATAAACTAAAATGTTTTTGTTCGAAGCGTGTTCGCTCGGTCGATCACTCTGACTTGACTTTCTCGACAACGACTGCAGTAACTTCATTACCTTTTCCACAGAATGTAGTAAATACCCCCCTAGTTATGCTGCAATAAGTAAAGTTTACTCTTGAAAGATAAAAGCGGTTAAAACTAATCAATTATTCTTCCAAGTAAAAGTGCTCGCCTCGCGGCAGCCGTTTCACCTGGAAGTGAAGTGATACCCAACTACCACAATGCATTGCGGGTTTTTCCTAAAAGGTAAAAGTTCCATTAGTAATAATATTATCAATGCAATTTACTTAATATATTCATATATTCATAATATTAATATTGTTTTTTTAATTTATTCTTAATTCTTTTATATTTATGTACAATCTGATCTGGAAATTGTATGTAATTACTTGCGAAACTTTCCATTCGAAAAACACTTCTCGTGCATGTGTGCAACATTTAAGTTGTGAAGGACACGTAAGCACAAACATAGCACGTGAAAAACACGTGTAAAGCACATGCAAAGCACATGAGAAACACGTGTAAGGTGCATGCAAAGCACGTGAGAAACACGTGTAAAGCACATGCAAAGCACATTTTTCCGGAGGGTTGTGGTTAGGTTTAGGGTTTCTGGGGGGCGTGATTACCGGGGGTGGTATGGGGGTGAGGTTTCGTTTTAAAAGGTTGTCCAATCAGATGGTGGTTTTAATAGTGGTTAAGCTTCATAATTTGAAGGAAATGATAGCTCAAATGATCGGACACGACCGCGCATACCTCGTTCTCGTGTCCCACGCGTGGCAACTCGAACCTGCGCGTTTCACGCGAGAACGGTATCGACGACCGCGGCACAGAATAAGGATTGACCAGAAGTCCGACTCAGTGTCGGCACCTTTGATGTAAGCGTCCTCGCGAAAGGTCGGCCTCGGATCCCGGCGCCATTTTGAAAGTAAGTGCCCCCGGAAAATTAGCCCTCTCGTCCTTACGACCCTCGGGCTCCTGTAATAAATTACTCTTGGCCTTCTTGTGACCTTTTAATTAAATTTATATTGTTATCTATATATATAAATAATATTTAGTTAAGTAATTAAATAATTTAATTTAGAAAACGGTTCTTTGGAAATAAAATTCTTTGACCACAAGGTTATTAAAACTTCAGTACGCAGATACTACGGGTAAGAGTCCGTGGCAAAAAAGTCCTGCACTCATGAAGCGGGTTTTACATTTCTCGATTATGCCGACACATTTGTTTATAGAAAAAGATGGCTAAAAATTTCGGAACTACGCATTGTTGAAGTACATCGAGTACGTATGTTGTTAGACATTTTATAAGCTTTCATTCGGTGTATAGTTCAAACTTTAGTGTTACCTGTAATTTTTTAAAATGTTCAAAATGTGCACACCATTGTTCGTAAAATAAGAATTATATGATGGGAAATGGACTCCTCACAAGTGTTATAGAATTTTGGATATTGTTTTTAAATACTAAACGCACAGCCTTGAACAACATATTAAACATAGGATACTGTGAAGTGCCATTCATGTCAGAACTTTTAATTTTCTCGCCGGGTAGTATTTTAAAGAATAAGAAAACATTATTTTGGTCTGGACCATCTGAAATGGATGAATTTCTTGAGTTTGTTTTACCTTTTGCTGTTTTGGTGTTTGCTATAACCTCAGAAAGATTTCTGGTATGAACCTCAGGTATTTCTTAAACAAAAGCTAATTTAAATATGAAAGGAGTGGAAAAGTTTGCAGATTTCTAGTTGAAGTTGAAAACGTCTTTGGTGCAAATTAGCGATCATACCTTTTCAACATATGAAAAAATATTAAAACTTTTATGGTCAATGGTGAGAACATTTTGAACATTTAAAAAAAGTTACAGGTAACACTATGATTTGAACTATATACCGAATGAAAGGCTTATAAAATTTCTAACAACATACGTACCCGATGTATTTCAACAATGCGTAGTTCCGAAAATTTTAGCCATCTTCTTCTATAAACAAATGTGGAGTTTATACAATTCTGGATTATGCCGACAGCTTCGTGAGTGCAGGACTTTTTTGCCACGGACTTTTACCCGTAGTATCCGCGTACTGAAGTTTTAATAACCCCGTGGTCAAATAATTTCATATCCAAAGAATCGTTTTCTAAAGTAAATTACTTATTTACTTAACTAAATATTATTTATATATATATATAGATAACAGTATGAAGTTAATTAAAAGGTCACAAGACGGTCAAGAGTAATTGATTACAGGAGCCCGAGGGTCGCTAGGACGAGAAGGCTAATTTCCAGGGGCACTTACTTTCAAAATGGCCGACTGGCGCATGCGCATAAAAATAATGGGACACTTTTTTCCGCGAGTCGGACTTCTGGTCAATCCTTATTCTGTGACCGCGGTGACCCCGCCGAAATGGCACGAAAAGATGTTACGAAAGCCACGGCCAAATTTCTCGCTTAGGAAATGATAAATGATGGGATTGGTGGCGCTGTTGAGGAAGATGAGTATGGAGAGAATAGAGTTAGCGTAACTGATGGTGTCTTGGTCGAAATTATCAGCATCGGCGAAGACTTTGATGATAATGAATATAGTGTAAGGGAACTGGCACACGATGAAAGCCAGGAGTACTACGATTAACATGGTGGTTGTCTTGCGTCGTGCTTTTTCTATGAAGTTCTTGGGTTTCCTGTTCTTTAGAGCGCTTCCGGGTTCTTCGGTCAGCTGTCTGTCCGGATTCCAGAGCCTCCACACGATGCAAGCGTAGAAGAAACCGAGGAGCAAAAATGGAATGACGTTGAGGACCACAAACATAAACATGATGTGGATTTTTGCTGCTTCTGGTTTTATGGTTGATCCTATGACATATACGGTCTCCACTGAGATAACGCCCTCCGTTTTGACCCCCACTGCGTAGCGTACAGTCACTGTGTAAATTGCGAACGGGATACTCATCGCGACAGCGCATAGCCAGATAATGGTCATTGCCGTGATTACTGTCGTTTTCTTCTTACGAACCATGTGTTTGAGTGGCTGAACTACCGCAAGATATCTGTGGAAGTAAAGTAATTGCAGGCTTAATGACGACAGTGTTGACACGAGTCACAAGTCGAGCCACGAGTTGAGTCGAAATACTTAAGCGTTGAGTCACGAGTAGGTAATGGCGATGGTGGTGGTAGTGATGGTGGTGGTAATAGTAGTGGCGATACTTGCGGCAGTGGTGATGGCGGTGGTGGTGGTGGTAGTGGTGTATCTAGTGGTGGTTGTAGTGGCGACTCTAGTGATGGTTGTAGTGATGGCAGTGGTGATGGTGGTGGTGATGATCATGATGGTGATGGTGATAGTCGTGTGATGGTCGTGGTGATGCTGGTAGCGATGGTAATGGCGGTGGTGATGATGGTAGTGGTCATGGTAATGTTGATGACTGTGAGGATGGTGATGATGCTGCTGCTGGTTATGGTGATGTTGATGGTGTTGGCGATTGTGACGGTGATAATAGTAGACTTGCGACGGGTCGACCACAAATTACGACGACAATACTGGGAAAAACAGCACAAAGAACGGGGAATACATTACTGAGTTTTGTCATGGTGATGGTGATAGTGGTGATGATAATGTTGATGGTCATGATGGTAATGATGATGACAATGAAAATGATGATGGTGATGGTGTCGATGGTGATGATAATGATGATGGTGATAATAGCAGACTTGGCATGGTTCGACCACAAAATACCATGCAAAACTGTCATGATTACAAAGTGTAAAACAAAACGCTGACACGTATACCTTTCAAACGCTATTGCCACCATGGTGAAAGTGGAAGAAACAGAACAAAGAACGGAGAAGAACTGACTGAGTTTTGCCATGGGCTCACCAAGCACCCAACGGTAGTTACAGACCTCAGACAGGAGCACACCTGGTACGGCGAAAATGAGGAAGAAAATGTCGGAGAGAGACAGATTAAGCAAAAGAACATTGGTAGCTGTATGCATATTGCGGTTTAGAGACATCACTATAAATACCATTATGTTTCCTAGAAGAGAGAAAAAAACTTCACACTGTTAGCGTGCTGCCTCTCACCAAAAGTTAAAGTGGTTCTCTGATTAAAATATTGTTGGTAATGTTTTTGTATAATCCTAAAGAGGATACGGTAGTTAGTAATCGTGCAAAGTTTCATTTCAAAATTCGTTGAAGAAAAGGTGATATTTTACGTCTGAAGTTTGTATTTTGGAGTGCCGCCATTAAAGTGGCCGAGAAGAATGAGAAGAATGAGTCGAGGAAGCTTATGGTGTCATAGACTCAATAACAACAATGACCCTTTTGTTAAAAGCAACAATGATCTTTTGTTTTCGTTGAGTCTATGACGTCATAAGTTCTCCTCAACTCATTCTTCTGAAACACGGCCGATTTAATGGCGGCGCTCCAAAATGCAAAACTCGCAAGTAAAATACAAAAATGAAACTCGAAATGAAACTTTGCACAATTACCAAGTACCATAATATCTTTAGGATTGTGCAGAAACATTACCAACAATATTTTCATAAGAGAACCGTTTTAAGCCCGGTTAGATGGGTTTAGTACTTGGATGGGTGACCGGCTTAGGTGACCCCGTTGTCGAGCTTGAAACTCATGTGAGTAGAGTTGTAGTTAATCTCTCCTGTGCGTTTGGGGGTTTTCCGCCGGGTTCTCCCGTTTTCCTCTCTTTACTCCAGTACCCCATGCTCGGAACATTGGTGTTACACTAGATAAATTTCTTACAATGTCTATACATATTAATAGTATATGTAAGCCAGCATTTTACCACCTAAGGAATATTGCTCGTGCTAGAAGATATATTTGTCGTTTCATACAACTGAAACGCTTATTCATGCTTTTGTGACTGTCAAACTTGATAATGCAAATGCACTGTTGTATGGTCTTCCTAAGGATCAGATTAGAAAGTTACAGCGTGTTCTTAATTCTGCAGCACGATTGTTAAACGGAGCTCATAGTTGCATTGGCTTCCAGTTGAGCAACGTATTATTTATAAGATTATTTTAATGACATTTAAAGCACTCTATGGACTTGCTCCGCAATATATTGCAAATCTGATCAGTCATTATGAGCCTTCTAGAAGTATTAGATCTTCCAAAGCTAACTTACTTAATGAACCTAGATTTAATGTAAATAGTTACGGTGGTAGAGCTTTTTATGCTAGCAGTCCTAGGTTATGGAATAAACTACCTACCTCTATTAGAGCATGCACAGATCTCTTGGAATTCAAGAGTAAGCTTAAGACTCACATGTTTAAAATAGCCTATAATGTAGATTAGTGTTATTTACTATTTGGTGATTTAGATCTTGAGAGATGTAATCTTTGTAATGTTAGACTTTTTTACCTTTATCATCATATGTATTTTTAGACCAATCAATGTAAAGCGCTTAGATCTATATGTTATAAGCGCTATTTATTATATGTCTTGCGAGTCCGAACTGGCGTATTGAACGCTGATTGGCTAACGTGCGAGTCCGTACTTTACCGTACGGACTCGGTGTACGGACCCGCACAAAAACAACATACAAAAAAAATTAAAAATTATAAAAATTAAAAATTAAAAATTAAAAATTAAAAAAAAAATAAATAAAAAAAATAAATAAAAAAAAAAAATAAAAAAAATAATATTCTTAAAAATTATAAAAAAAAATAAAAAAATTATATTCTTAAAAATTATATTCTTTTCAAAATGTTTTCCCTTTTGGTTGTTTTGTTGTCAATTATATCGAATCGCGACTATGAGACCGCTCAGCCTCCGCTTGCGCTGACGTGCAGGAAGACGTACTGTAGACGATAATGTTTTCTCTAAATTATTTCCCGTAGTTGTGGAGACATATAATAAATTCCTTATTAACCTCACAAGCTCGGTCCGTACGGGAAAATATTTTGCTTGAGATCTTTTGAGTACAGACCGAGCCCGAAGGGCGAGGTCTGTACTCAAAAGATCGAAAGCAAAATATTTTCCCGTACGGACCGAGCTTGTGAGGTTAATAAGTACTTAATAAGCTTTTAATATTATTATTATTACATCTTAGCTGTGCGCATATATTATTGGAAGTTTTGCATGAATTACCACGTAAGTTCAAAATGGCGATCAATAGAGTGCTGATGAGTGAGGCATGCGATGGATGGCATTTTAGAAATGTTTAAGATTGATTGTCTAAAAGATTTACAACGGGAAACTCTAGAGAAATTGGTTAATAGCCAAGATGTTCTCGTCATTCAGGCTACAGGATCATGGAATCTCTTTCGGGGGAGGTATGTATACCGGGGCCAGGGAGACGGTTGGAAGTCGGGCCTAATTTCTCACCTGCCAAAGCTGCAGTTGCGATGATTCCATAGACTAAAGAAAACCCAACGATTCTCTCAGTACTTGAGTATAAATCGTATATATAAATTGGCCGTTGCGTTGTGTTTGGTATATTACCGCTTGAATTTGTAAGATTATTCATAGTGAATCAAGGTGCGTATTTCCCCCTTCTTTTTAAGCGTCGAATTCTGTGTTCTTTTTAACACATTTTAGTTAAAATTGTTGTTTTTCTTTTAAGGTTAAAGATGAATTGTTTGTTTTTTGTAAGACGTTCGTTCGTTCGAAGAGGTGAAAACCAGATTCTGTTAGTTTGAGTTCTTTAACAGGAGAGGTTTCTGCGGCTATAGTCAGTCTTTAAACATTCGTAAGGTTGATTTGGGTGTTGTCTGTCCGCTTGGCTTGGAAAATCCTTAACGTTGACTCTTGGCTTGTCTTTCTGTATATCTGTTTTGTGGTTTGGCTTGGGAATGCCTAAGGTTGACTCTTGGCTTGTCCGTTTGTCTGTCTGTTTTGTGAAATTCTCAACGTTGGCTCTTGGCTTGTCTGTCTGTCTGTCTGTCTGTCTGTCTGTCTGTCTGTCTGTCTGTCTGTCTGTCTGTCTGTCTGTCTGTCTGTCTGTCTGTCTGTCTGTCTGTCTGTCTGTCTGTCTTGTGGCTTGTCTTGGGAAATGCTTAACGTTGATTTTTAGCTTGTCTCACTGTATCTGTCTTGTGATGAACTGTTCTGTGGTTTAACGTCAATGAGCCAGCATCTAACACCAGTCTCTAGCCCTATATACTACTATAAATGTTATCCTTTCAAAACAGTGTTAATAACGGTACAAAACAACGTGAGGTTTCTTTCGTCGTTCAGCAGGAAACGCGACCGTGTATCAAATGATCAATTGTTGCTACGTTGAGTCTGAAATAGAATGAAATGAATTACAATAATGAAATCAATCTAGTCTACGAATGAATGATTTAGTGCTCTGAACGTAAAAATAGGATTTCTCAATTATATTACAGACCCGTGCCGGAGCCAGAGTGAATGAAATTACTTAACTTGAGACACACCGCTTTGTGGACAATTTAAGATTAGACTTAGTACTAATATGCGAAAATTAGCTTGCTTTTGTTTGCGTTTTGTCTCCCCAAGCTTTTGTTGTTTATTTTATCTCTAGCAACGGAAATATTTTGCCTAAACAAAAACCTTAACTTGTTTGATCAGTCTCTCGTGTGCTCGAAAATTGGTTAAAATTAATTTGCAACTTTTTTCTTTTTCAAGTGAGAAGATCAAGCGTTACTTTGTGTTAGAAAATTAGCTAAACATAATTTGCACTTTTTTCTTTGATTTCCAAGTAGAAGATCGAGTAAAGTGAAAAGGTGGTAAGCTGCCGAGATTTTAGGGGGCTTTTTACACGAGCCCAGTTTGAGAGCCAATTACCCGGGTTAGCTCGCCAACCCGGGTCAACCCGTCTACGAATAAATCCCTGTTAGCGTTTACACGATAGCCGGGTCAACCCATTGAACTCTAAAAAGACTGGAACGCTAACTCTATAAGACAGGCCTTATGATTGGGTGAAGTCAAACTTCCGGCCGCTGGGGTTAGCCATGCACGTCCACAGAACGTATGAATTCGAAGTGCGCAATGAAAAACCAAAAACTCGCTGCAAAAAACAACAATTTTTAAGACCTAAAGTTTTTTGTATAGATGACGAAGAAGAAGCTAGTACGTATTGGGCTTATCGGCCTTGTATCTGAACTATTTCTACCCACGAAAATGGATTGAACGACGAAATATCTGCCGAACAAAAGGAAAATTCGAGTCCGAAACGCGTATGGAAAAAGCAGGTTTTTCTTATTTTTCTTTGTTATCTCAAACATTTGAAGGTTGTCATGCAAAGAATTAGTAATAAGATTAAGGCTAAAGTATTGCTTTAACTCAAGTTTCAGTTGTGGAAATGCTAAATCTCACATTTTTCGATACGAAGGGTAACTCCAGAGCTGTATAATAATACCCGGTGCATTTAGTTTGTTTTTTTCTTACTGAACAGTGATAAATTTAAAACCCAACTGTTTTTATAAACAAGCTCTTCATTTTAAACCTGGGATTCGTATGTATTTTCTTTATATTTGTCCAAACCATGGCAATTTTGGTTGCGTATTGTTGATTTTCATTTCAGAGCTTATATAGTTTAGTATATTTTTACTGTTTTTCTTGTTTTTACTCGTCATGTCAGTGTTCACCTACTGTACGGTGTATTGGAATTTGATCTAAGGCTGAAAGTGGTTAACAAGTTCATTTTTTCTTTGATTCCAAACTATTTCATTATTCTTTTTACTTTGATGAAGGGCTTCGCTCGAAACATTAGCTTTTCGTTACTAAAAATCTCAGCAGTTTAAACCATCTTTTCACTTTGCTCTATCTAAAACACACTGCCTACGCAGCACTCTAATTTTTACGCTATACGATCGAGTGTTAAGGCTGATTTCCCGTCAGTGGAATTTTGCGAGCGGGCGGAATTTTTCTTTGTCTTTTGTGCTCTGAATTAGATTAGTTCCGCTCGAGAGCTCGCAAGACAAAGAAAAATTCCGCCCGCTCGCAAAATTCCTCTGACTGGAAATCAGCCTTTACTTTTTGTTATTCAAGCGAACATAAAAAATATTGATGAAAATTAATTTCGATACGCCATGATTTAAAATATATATATTTTTGGTGCTCTTTCGTTTCTGAAACTCGAAGCTTCATTAGAGGAAGTGTCAGTTGAATTTTGTTGGTATTTTCAAGGTTTGACGAATGCCAACATGCAATGTTTAACTGATACTTCCTATTGAAGTCTGACTTCATGGGAATGCGGACAACAGCTTAGCAAACATGTTATTTTTAAAAAAAAATAAATCATGCACTATAGGCCATGTATACACTAGTCCGTTTTCAAACGAAAACGGAGACCTCGTATCGAAAACGTATCAAAAGTTCTCCGTCCGCACTATCCTTTTCAAATCGTTTTGCCATCCACATTAAAACGCCGAAACGACCCTGAACAAATGCCGTGCAGGGTGACTGGAGATCACATAATTGTCGTGACGTCAGCGTTCTCGAAAAGCTTCGTTTTCGCCGTCCACACTGGTGCAGAAAAATGGCGTCTTCGAATGTCTCCACTCTGGAGAGCGTTTTCGAAACGCTCCGTTTTCGGTCACCGAAGACGCTGGATTATTGTGGATGAAAGGCCTACCTGTATCAAAAAGTCTCGACATGATTAGTGTGGACATGGCCATAGAATAACTACAAAGTGAAAAGTTGGTACTCAACTGCCGAGATATAGTTCTGATAACGAAATACTGACGTTCTAGCGGAGCTCTTTACATTAGCACTGACCGAGTATTAAAAATAAGAAAGGAACAATTTGGGTATGCACAAGCAGGAATGGGTTAATAACTTGTTTACCCTTTATTTAACTGGCCACAGTTACCTTTTGGCAACTTATTAATTTTACTCTGGCTAACGCCAGACGATTTTACTCGTCAAGGAGAGAGCTCCCGGAAACCTGGCCAATAACGGGTTAATACATTGCTGTCTAGAATGTCTGAGACTGAGGGTTCTCCAGTTAAGAGAAATTGGTTTAGCGTTAGAGAGAGTAAAATTGTCTGGTGTTAGACAGAATAAAAAAATAAACTGGCAGTTTGGGCCAGCTCAGACATTAAGAATCAATGATATTATCAGTGACTTTTTTATCATATGTTTTTGCTGCTGTCGTAAGTTAAACTCAGAGAAAAACTCTGAGCTCCAGACGGGACTCGAACCCACAATGCTTTCCCAATGTTAGCCGGATACAGCTTGTACAGCAAAAACATACGAAAAAAAATTTACCAACTCAAGCTGAAAAGACTAATAACATATCAGTGACTTGTTAACGCATTGCTGCCTATCAAGGATGGCTGAGGATTCTTCCTTCGACAAATAAAATTGTTAGACAGTATAAATAACGAAGGGGGCATTTTAAATATGGTCTAGGGCATCACAAACCGCTAAAAACCGTATCCGGGAATTCGATAAATCCGAAACTTTCACTGATCGTGCACTAAACATTTTTATTTACTAAATAATTCCATTTTTTTCATTAAATGTGGTTAAAAAATTCACATACATATTTGTCTTTATAGCAGACCAAACGAATTCTATTTTTCAAAAATGCTCAAATCTTCTTATGAGGTTTAACGAATTAAAAAATTAATTCAAAATGACTTATACCTCGAATCTTTATTAGAAAAAGAAATTTAAGTTCCTGATAGATTTCCGGACGATTTTCATGTTTTCTGGCATCGGTTAATACATTTCAAAGTTTTCCGGTTATGCTTTTTCAATTTGGTAAAGTTTCGGATTAATTTTGACCAAAAAAACAACTTTTTCTAAAACATTTGACAAGGACGCTTGGCTTTAATAAAAGAAGACCAATTTATTAGCTAATCAAGAAATAAATTCTAAACGCAGTCAGGTGAAGAATCAGACATAGTTTAACGCTACTCTGATGACTTAAACGTTTTTGAACGTATAATGTTTATATAGAGACCTGAAAAGTTCTAGTATATGGTTAGAAACTTTGTTCGACAGTTCGCCATCTTTAAGATTTTCTGTACATCGTAACCTGACACCGACTACACAGCACTCTACTTTTATCTGATTACTCTGATGAAAGACTTTTGCTTGAAATGTCAGTATTTCTATACATCGTAACACACTGCCTACACAACACTCTACTTTTATATTATTCTGATGAAGGACTTTAGCTTAAAACTTCAGTATTTCGTTCTCTAAAATCTCAACAGTTCACCACCTTTAAAATTTTCTATACATCGTAAAGAACTTTGCCTCAAAACGTCAGTATTTCGTTCTCTAAAATCTCGACAGTTCTCCATCTTTAAGATTTCTATACATCGTAACACACTACCTACACACCACCCTATTTTTATATTACTCTGATGAAAGACTTTGGCTTGAAAGGTCAATAGTTCGTTCTCTAAAATTTCAACAGTTCACCATCTTTAAGATTTTCTATACATCGTAACACACTGCCTACACAAGCTTCAAGTTCTCAGCTCAAAAATAAAGCATTTAATCCAATTTCAGTTCTTAAAATCCGAACAGCTTTTCGTATAATCTGGCGGTCTGCATGTAACTCCGACATCAAAAGACAAAGTCATCAGAGCGGTTTTGCAATAAAATATAATCACAAAAGATAATCCTTATCTTAAACTGGTGTGTTTCGTTCTGAACAAAATACATTATCTTCTAAAATTAGATCTGTATTGATACCTAATTGCCAAAGCCTTAAAAAATTGCAAAGTTAATAAATTATGACATTTGGGGTGTCGCGTTACGAAAAACTAAACGTTTATAAGACATTTGTTTGCCGAAGAATGTAAGCGAAATATAATCTTTCGAAACATAATTTTAGAACGAAATATAATTTTTCAGCCTCAGAGTTGACAAGAAATAGTCGGTGCTCGCAGGAAAATTGAAGAAGCTTTATTCAAGAAATGTTTTAGTTTTTGTAAAAACTCTTTCAGGGACGCATACGATACGAGATTTTGCTTTGTCCAACACCAGACTATTTTACTCTGTCTAACACCAGACTATTTTACTCTGTCTAACCACTCCACTATTTTACTCTGTCTGACAGCAGATTATCTTACTCTGTCTAACACCAGACTATTTTACTCTGTCTAACACTAGACTATTTTACTCTGTCTAACACCAGACTATTTTATTTGTCTAACACCAGACTATTTTACTCTGTCTAACACCAGACTATTTTATTCTGTTTAACACCAGACTATTTTACTCTGTCTAACACCAGACTATTTTACTCTGTTCAACACCAGACTATATTTTACTTTGTTGAACACTAAACTATTTTACTCTGTATAACACCAGACTATTTTACTCTGTCTAACACCAGACTATTTTACTCTGTTTAACACCAGACTATGTTTTACTCTGAGTAATATTGGGCATTTCACTCGATTACATAACATGTTCTAAGGATTTTGGGTGAAGGAAAATTCGAGTGTAGTATATATACAAGACCAAACCGGGACCAGTTGCGAAAAATGCAACTACACAGGCCTTCCGGCAGGAATTGAACCCACGACCTTGCGATTCAAGTGCAATGCTCTGACCACTGAGCCACGGAGGGCGTTGCCGAGAGCTTGATCGCGAGTTCTGTATATAATAAGGTGGTAATGCTGCAGGGGAGAATTGGGTATATTATAAGTAATATTGGGCATTTCACTCGATTACTTAGCATGTTCTAAGGATTTTGGGTGAAGGAAAATTCGAGTGTAGAATATATACACTTTAAGACCAAACCGGGACCAGTTGCGAAAAATGCAACTACACAGGCCTTCCAGCAGGAATTGAACCCACGACCTTGCGATTGTAGTGCAATTTACTCTGTCTAACACCAGACTATTTTACTCTGTTTAACACCAGACTATTTTACTATGTCTAACACCAGACTATTTTATTTATTTCTAACACCAGACTGTTTTTCACATCGGTACATCTAATCATTCGATCCATCTAACTGGGTTAACGGCCCATAAAAGCTGCTCAAATATTAAACAAACGACAAAGCGTGCAGATTTGTACCCGTTTAACCAAAAAACGTTACCTTAAATCACTGTTATTGTTACAAAAGAATAGCTCGTTCTTGACTCAGAGAAGGCGATTACAAGTGAACGTATATTAATATAATATCTTGTTGCTTCGTTCTTAATAAACCACGCAAAATATCAATATAATATGTTGTTGCTTCGTTATTTACAAACCTCGCGAAATATCAATATAATATGTTGTTGCTTCGTTCTTTCTTAATAAACCTCGCGAAATATCAATATAATATGTTGTTGCTTCGTTCTTAACAAACCTCGCGAAATATCAATATAATATGTTGTTGCGTCGTTCTTAATAAACCTCGCGAAATGTCAATATAATATGTTGTTGCTTCGTTCTTAATAAACCTCGCGAAATGTCAATATAATATGTTGTTGCTTCGTTCTTAATAAACCTCGCGAAATATCAATATAATATGTTGTTGCTTCGTTCTTAATAAACCTCGCGAAATATCAATATAATATGTTGTTGCTTCGTTCTTAACAAACCTCGCGAAATGTCAATACAATATGTTGTTGCTTCGTTCTTAATAAACCTCGCGAAATGTCAATATAATATGTTGTTGCTTCGTTCTTAATAAACCTCGCGAAATATCAATATAATATGTCGTTGCTTCGTTCTTTACAAACCTCGCGAAATATCAATATAATATGTTGTTGCTTCGTTCTTAATAAACCTCGCGAAATATCAATATAATATTATGTTGTTGCTTCGTTCTTAATAAACCTCGCGAAATATCAATATATATAATATGTTGTTGCTTCGTTCTTAATAAACCTCGCGAAATATCAATATAATATCTTGTTGCTTCGTTCTTAATAAACCTCGCGAAATATCAATATAATATCGTGTTGCTTCGTTCTTAATAAACCTCGCGAAATATCAATATAATATCTTGTTGCTTCGTTCTTAAAGTGCATATACGAGAATTTTCATTTTTACTCGGGCTACCTGTGGTAGACGAGTCTAGGTTTCGGCTCCGTTATTATTTTTTTTTGTCTATGTTTCGAAATGGCAATCATTACGTCATCCCATCAGGCCTTGCGCGGCTGATGATGCGTGCTAATCTTCATGTTTTCTTTCTTCGCTTTCCTGAATCCTGATGTTTGATCAAGTTGTTTGAAGTCAAGTGTTCTTTCTTGGACGTGTTCAGTGTGTTCACAGACATAGCTATTGTTCAGTAACGTCGCTGGCAGGTATCTTGATCTTATATACGTTTACAATCGCTGATTAAACATGATCGTGCTGTGTTGATATTTAACACCAGAAGGGACTCGACATATGAACGCTGTGTGGAAATACGTTAAATACAGGCAATCGTGTTTTATGTATTGCGAATTGTGTTTTCTATTGGAGAATTAAATTGTGTTTTGACTATTTTCTGTGACCAATGATGTTTAGACTTTTATAGGTAATTGCAGCTGCGATTTTGCAGTAGCCCGAGTGAACGCCTGACCAGGCGTCTTGTTTTTCTAAAAATCGGCCGTATTGAGACGATTATAGGCCCGTTTACACGACCAGCATTTTAGGTACGGCACTCTTAAATTTCGGCACGCGGGCCAATTTGTCTTGGCACGGCACTCGTAAATTCTGTCGCGTAAACGCAAAATTAGAGGCCCGCGTGCCGGAAAATGTTGGGGTGCCGAGACCACCTCGAGAGGTAGTCTCGGCCCGCCTAATATTTGGGGCCGCGGACCAAAAACAAAAATACGCATGCGCATGAGCTTTCCGAAAAAGAAAATGGCCTCCAATAAAGTGAAAAGCAGAGGGAAAATGTGGTCAGAAGAAGCTACAAGACTCCTCATAGAATTATGGTCGGAGGAAACAATACAATTTTCTTTACAGAATTGTAAAACATCTAAAGAGACAGGTCAAGTTTATAAAACGCTTTTGGTAAGTACTCTTTTCGATTGTGTAAAAAAATCAAGGTATTCATGACATTGGCAAATACAAATGTTAATTTGTTTTAAAGGTTTAACTTGTTTTTACTAGATCAAACTACATGGCAAGGGTTATACAGATTTCACTGTTAAAGAAGTAATTAGTAAAATTAAGAAATTACGCCAAAAATATAAATCCGTAAAGGATCAAAAGAGGAGAAGTGGAAACAGCGCCAACCCAAAAAAAGAATGGAAGTTTTTCAAACAAATCGACAAGTTTCTGTGCACAAAGCACAATATAAGTCCACCGTTTATTGTTGATACTTCAGCTGAATCTGAATATAAAGATAAAGATGACAGTTGCAGTAAGTACTGATAAAAGATAAGAATCTAATTAAAGAAACAACGTTATCCATGTTCATTTCATATTAATTTCGTTTATACCATGTTAGATTTGTTATATTTCTGGACTTCTTTCCAATTTCTGTACATATATATTTTACGTTTGCTGGTTCATGTAAACTCGCATTCTGTTACTTTTCATTTCTTTTGTAAAAAAGTTTATTAACACCTTGTGATTTTAAATTCTAAATGATTTTCTATTTTTTATTAAATGTGGGGCATGAGGTGTCATATCTGTAGCAGCATTTTTTATATTCACAATACTGGCAAACATATAAATTTTAAAGACGAAAAATTTACTGATCTTGTTAATTCCAACAGGTTATAATTTTTCCTTATAGAATTTCTATCTTTTACCAAGCAGTTTACCTAGTGTATGTACAGAAAAACAAAATGTGTTGTATTTTACTATTTCTAGTTGATAAGCTCATTCAAAACTATGGACATGGAGAAGTTACTATGAGAAAATGTAACACCTGTGACTATGAGCAACCTATACGAAGTGATGGAGTCCATGAAAATGGAGGTGCAGTAATGGTGTATGCGGAGGCAGATGAGTTTGTTTGCCCTAATTGCACATCTATGAATGTCACAAGTGATGGATTTGAGAGTATGTGATACAGTATGTTGCTTTCTGTTCCATATTTTCTCGAATTGATCACTCTTAACAATCACTTTTTTGTAAGAACAAAAGGGCTAGCAATTATTATTATAAAGAGATTTCAAGCATATCTTTTATAGATGGAAACAAATCTGAGTGTAAAAACAAGTATGGGTATCCTGCATTGAAATTTGGTGAATACAGTACTGCCACGTATTGGGGAATGCCACATCCTATTTGATCTTTAGCAGCCTACATGTAGACCTCCAAAATGGCCTTTAACTTATTATTTTACAACCAAATTTAAAGAGAAAAATCTAGAATGGTTGATCATTAACAAATGTTATTTCCTTTTGCAGGTAATGTAATTATTGAGGACGACCAAGATGATGAAAAGGAAGAGAAAACTGATGAAAAAGACATAACTCTCGAAAAATCAATTGTGATCACACCAAAGAAAAAGAGAAAAAGTAACATGGAGAAATCGTTAGAATCTGCATTTAACCACTTTAAGAAAAGTGCTGATGAGGATTTTTTACGGTACTTGCATTTCAATGTGTTTTGCTTGTACTACATGTAACATTAAAAAATTGCTTGTGTTAACACTAAATTACGGGAAAGGTTGAAATTGATTGCTGTATATATTTTCTTTGGCAGATATCAAAAATTGGAAGACGAACGGCTGGAAAAAGGAGCGTCAATCGCAGATGCAAAAGATGGATTTTGAAAATGACAGACGAAAGGAAGAAAGGGAGCACGAATTGAATATGCTAAGACTGATTATGGGCTCACCACCCTTACCAGCACTGCACGACGTTCATCCACAGAGCTTCTTATCTACTCCAGTTTCATATGCCAGTAATAATACTGGTAACCCACATTGCAGTGATACGGAAACCAACAGTCTTGTCTATTATCAGTTGTAGGTTTTGATATATTTTCAGCATGCATGATTTTATGTTACTTTGTTGAGTTGTTAAACACAGATCTTAATAACATGTTAGTTTAGTACTGTAACGTCAATGACTATTATTAGTATCTTTCATCATGGCATTGTTTTTATTGCCATAAAAATTCCAGTACAAGTACTTTTAATAAACCATTATTAAATCATTCTTTGCACATGTCATTGTGTGTGTGTGATTTACCAGTTTATATAAAAGCAACATTACTGGTAATTTTAAAATACCAATACGGTTACAATACTCGCAAGACTTTGGGGATGCACTGGACACATACTTTTTTTTTATGTCAGTAAATTTTCAGAAATCACTTAAAATGCACTTCTGTCTGGCCTTTATTAAATTAAAAATTTCCTGGGGGAGCAATTTGGAATGCATCCTCATCCATTTGCATGGTTTGAAATGGCAGAAACTTTACTCAGACACCCATTTTATTTTAAATTCCTACTATAAGTACAGTCAGGGAAGACATACTGTATCTCATGCACCAGACAAGCATCATTAAATATCACCTGTTCTTGTCACCAGATCTCAATCTTGCTCAGGAACAAAAAACAAACAAATCAGAAAGACTAAATTGTAGGGAAAAGATCAGCTCTCAACTTGTATGTTATCACATCATTATTAGTCAAAATGACCTCAATAGTCACCCCTAAGTCAGTCCCATCATATTTAATGGGATTGAAGCCCTGGTTATATAGATGTACATGTATCGATAACAAAATAAGCTTTAAAATTCTATTTACATGTAAAACTCACAATATCTGACTAACCGATTATAGTGGATGTTACACAAAGTACTCTGCCAGACATCCACGAATGTCAAACAGCATCTCTTGCATTTTCGTTTATATCAATAGGCACTACTGGTTCTTCTTGGGCTTGTTCTAATTCCCAGTGAGGAAGAAATTCATTGTTCTGAACTTCGCATATATTATGCAGTATACACGAAGCTGCTACAATAGTACAAAGCCTGGATGCTTGCATGTCAACTTTCTTTGTGAACCTGATAAACCTTCCCTTCCACCTGCCAAAGGTGTTTTCAGCAGTCATCCTTGCACGACTTAATTTGTAGTTGAATACTCTTTCAATCCTTGGAGTGTTAACATTTTCAGGATAGGGCTTCATTAACCATGATAGCAGTGGGTATGCTGGATCTCCAACGATGGAGTGGAGGAATATAAACATCACCTATTTGTTTGCTCTGGACTCCTAAAAATAATTCATTTGCATTTGCCTTCTTAAATATGCCAGAATTTGACAACACACGGGCATCGTGGACACTACCTGGCCAACCGACCACTATATCTCTAAATAAATAATAACAATCCACAACGGCTTGCATGATGATACTGTGTCTTCCCTTTCGATTAACATAATCAGTGTGACTCTCTGTAGGTGCTGATATTGGGATGTGGGTGCCATCTATAGCACCAACACACATTGGGAATCCCCATTTTTCTTCATAGCCCTGGATAACTTGAAGTAGATTTTCTCCCTGTGGAAGGTTTATTACATTTGGAAAACGTTTCTGGATAGCCTGACATAGTTCCTTCACACAAATACATACAAAAGCAGCCGAGACGCCAAACAGGTTACCAATGGTTCTGTACTCTGCCGTTGATGCGAGGAAATACAAGGTGACAGCTAAACGATGCTTTGCTGAAATAGCCTTACGCATGATCGTGTCCATACGAGATATGTCTTGGTTGACTTTACTTAGAAGAAATGCAAATGTACCTTTAGTCACGCGAAAGTTCTCGTACCATTGGTCATCACTGAAGTGAGTTTCTACCATTTCAAACCAGGCAAATGATCGAGGACGCATCCAAATTTCTCTATTGCGTGGATAAAAAATACAAGCTAATATAGCTTGTAAAAGTTCCAGTCTTCGCCGTTTCCCTGACCTCAAACATTGCACACGTAAGAGGTTATGTTTATAGCCTAGAAAGTCAACTTTCCTTTTCATTTTCTTGTGCAGAAAATACCAAACAAGTGCTTTTCTTCGGTTGTCGCACACTGCCGCCATTTTGTTAGCAGGTACAGTACGTCATGTTAGGGTACATATAATGGTACATACTGTTGAAACCGCTGGCAAACTGACAAACAGGCTCAAAAAGTGGAGTGCCGTGCTTAATTTTTGGAGTGCCCTAAATAATAAGGCTGATGATGTCAAATCGGGACAAGCTGTATTTGCGACTACAGTTGTTTAGTATACAATTGAGGACGAAATACCTTCGCGGTGTGTTGTATTCGGATGTTTCAACAAGCCAGACCCTAAAAATGGTACAATACTTCATAGGAAAGTTTACGATGAAGATTTAATACCAGAAGTAATAGAATGATGCCAATGTTAGGATGTTAAGTGCGAACGCAAAGATACAGTATGGCGCACTGTATGGTCTAAGCATAAGCATTTCAACTGGCCAGACGGTTTCTTCGGAAAAATTGTTTTCAAGACAAGGGAAGCCCTATATCCCGTGGCTAAAAAGGGCTGATATATTAGGGAAACCTTCTACCCACCATATTCACTGGAGGCAAACGCGAAGGAAAGCTTTGAATTGAGAGTCAAGCGCGACAAGAGGATTCAACGCAACATGAGCAATAATCAACAAACTCGTTGCATGTTTTGATGCAATTATTTTAACAAACACGGACTCCAGGTAAAATAACTTTTTTAGATATTTAGAATCAGAAAGAAGTGCTGCTGAAAAACCACAACCTTGCAGATCATCTGAATACATCGAGCATGAAAATATAATGAAAACCGACAAAACAAGCATATGTCGTTATGTTGAACATCTTGTCAGCTGCCTTAATTCTCGCGTTACATGAACCACTGACTTTTTTCTCGAGCTTTACAGCTATTTACTGTGGTTGGTATGATTAGGGTTTTCTGCGTATTCGTATCTATAGAATAAAGCTACAGTTTGGAAGATCATTAAAATTGTATTCCTGATATGCCAATAAATATTATAATTTATCAATGGCAAAAGTGTTCGCAAATTAGCTAAAACATAAACAGACTCTGGAAATTATAGGAGATAAATACAGAGTTGCCTACGGATGAGGCTAGAGATGAATATGTTATAAAGGGCTTAAGGCCCAATTATCCTCAGCTGTAACAGATTTACGTAAAAGCTGTAAAGAGAAAAATATCAGTGGTCCCTGCGAGAAGACATGCAGCTGACAAGGTGCTTGACAGGACGATATCAGACTGCTTGTTTTGTTTTGTTTTCATTAAATATTCAAGAGTAGATGTATTTCAAGGGTATGGAAGATTGGGATTTTTCAGTGGTATTTAACTCTTCTTCGTATTTCCTAAATATCTAAAAAGTTATATTATACCGAGGGTCCGTATTTGTGGAAAAAATGCATTAAATCACAATATAGCTACAACGGGTTTGTTGATTTCTCACTGCGTGACTCGGATCGCTCGCCCTGAAAGCGCTTCTTGGTGGTCGTGTGGAGCAGATGCGGGTGTGTAGAACGTTACTCTAATACCATCCATTTCTATACACGAGATATACTCTCTTAATTTTAAAGATCGAAAATTTCAATCTTTGAAGAAATTGAAATATTTTTCAGTCTAAAAGATTGATTTTAGATTGAAAATTTGCGCCAATTTCAAAATCAAATCCAATTTTGATTGAAAAAGTCAATCAACTGGAGTGATTGAAACAAAAATCAATCGATCGGGAGATTGAATATAGCGAGCCAATCACATTGTACAATATTCGCGCGCTATCCACTATCCGAAGTACTTCTGAAGAACTGAAGAGGAAGGAGGACATCTTTAATATAAGCCGAGTTTAGAATAGTTTTTTCGTTTAATTGCCTATAATCATGTCCGAAACACTGCGGGAATTGCTGGAAGAGAAAGGATTCCGGGAGGAAGTCATTTCGACGTTGGAAGGTTAGTATTCATTTTATTTTATTTCTGTTTTCTGTCCATGATGAAAATGCTTAGCTTATGTTCAACAATAAACTGTAAACTCCGAAGACTAAAACCATCATTGCAACACCATTCGCATTGTTTCTTGCTATATACCGAACCCTTGTGGACCTACTTTTTGCTTTTTCAAAGTTTCCTCGTAGAACAAGAAGTATTACAGGATTTACACCAAACTGTTTAAAATAGTTCCCAACGTATAAAACTAGTAAAAATTCGCCACTGCCACTGGCGTCTTCATGGACGGTGGCATGTTTCCCCCGATTTAGGGAACTTTCCTTGTACTGGAAAGTCATTTGAAACGTGAAAAAATGAACGAAATTATATATTTTTACTTTTGAAACTGCTAACTTTACGGTTTGTCTCGAGGAGATATGTCTTTACGTCTGTCAAAAAAAATTGCATTTACAAAAATTTTCTGAAAAGTCGTATCTTAGTCATGGACGGTGGCAGGCCTTCCCCGATTTAGGGAACTTGCCTTGCACTGGAAAGGCATTAGAAACATGAAAAAATGAACGAAACTATATATTTTTACTTTTGAAACTGCTAACTTTACCGTATGTCTGGATGAGATATGTCTTTAGGTCTGTCAAAAAAACTGCATTTACAAAAAAAAATCGTATCTGACCGGACTTTGAACTAGTTTGACAGCGACGTTTTTTCCTCCATACACCACAAGGTGATAAACAACTCGATTAATAGGGGACGGATATTACAGTATTTCGTGTTTAATATAACGTCGTAATCTCTTGAAACCGGAAACACCGTTTGGCCTTTGCTATGCCTAGATTTGATAAATATTGAAATAAAAAAAAATTTTATATTAAAAGTTTCCTTGCAGACAATAACTTCTGTTGTGATAATAAAGACAATCTGAGCGATCCGTTTTTGTTCAGATACATTTGGTTTTAATAAACCAAACACGAGTTTGGGTGCAAATACTTTGATGAATTTTGAATTTTGATCAGTGTTTTGACGGCCATTCTCATACAGGAAACCGAGAGGCGAGAACCGACCCTTCTGAAAACTTTATGTTACTTTCGATTTATTAAAGAAGGCTAATAATAGCTAACAATTAGCAAGTCATCGAAAGCTTCATTGGTGAGTCAATTGTTCTTTTTATAGTTTTAATATCACTGTCTGCATGCAGTAAAAAATTTACACTTGACCCAGGGTTTGTTTAAAGACGATCTTGGGCATGATACTGTATGTCTTGCCACCAGTCGCCTGTATAATTACAGTATATGAATATTTTCATTTAGTGTTGGCTGTCACCTTGTTGTATTATTAATTTGGTAGCAAAGACAGAGGACTACTACAGGTACATGCATGTATATGGCAGTGGTTTATAACAGTGCAATATTAAAGCTCATCAGCAATATGTAAACACCTGTATACTATAATTTATAAATTATAACTATTAAGCCAGTTCTCCATCAACTCCATGTCTGAGATTTATTTTTAATCATATAATACATGTATTCATTGCAATATAATAGTGTGTATATAATATGCTATGAATACAATATATATTATATCCCCTATTGCACTTTAAAACTTTTCTTCCTCTCTCTCAGCGAAGAAATAAGGAAAAGAAGGCTCTGCTTGCAGGGTAACTTTAATGTGAATGCTTTAATTCATTTTTGAGGCAATTGTTCATCATGCACTGACTAAGACAGTATTAAAGTTGGTACAGTAAAAATCAAATACAAAAGAACTTGATGTAAACAAATTGAGGATTCAAATCGTTCTATATACACTAAACACAGTTGATCAAGGCATTCGCCCCAGGCTGATTACATCAGATCTTATCCTTTTAAGATAAATTATAAGGATCGAGTAGCCTTTTCAAGGTGGGGGACAAGAGGAAATTCTTCTCCCTCTGGCCCCAGATGATAATGGTTTGAGGTGAATAGAATATTTCATTGTCAAAATACATGATATTTGATTTTCCTAGTCTTTCAACCTTTCTTTTGTGTGATCTTTTCATTAAGGTTTACCCCACAAATATTTTTTGCTTATTGCACTTGTTTTTATCTCGTGCTATATCTTTACACAAATTATTATATTAATTTTAGCTTATCTGAAGTACAGGTACACTAGCTGCTACCACACTGATACATGTAATTGTACTGCCTGTCTAATAATTTGAGTAAGTACCATCTAATTTTAGTACCATCTAATAATTTGAGAGATACAATCACACTCATGCTTCTTCACTTCCCTTAATTTGTTCCTGGGAGAGGCAGGGGCAAAACTAGCCCTCTTTTGTTAGGGGGTGTCGGGTAGAATTGCCCTGCTAAAATCTATAGTGCCCTGCAGCTCCGTAGGTAAAATTTACTGAAATGTATAATTATATCGAAGCTCTGGCCAATTAATCGGGGTTTCTTGTATTTTTTGGGGTTGTCACTCCCCCTACACCTCGAGTTTCACCCCTAGGGAGAGGGACTTAACAGCGCACCTTAAATCTATCAGTATTCTGATCAATGCAAACTAATAAAGCCATTTCCTAGAAGTCATCTCCCCTAGAATATAACTTTTTCAAAGAGACTGACCCTCAACTTATCGTCAATATGAATAATTTTGCTGCCTGTTTAAGACTTTACATAGTACAGTAGGTATATACTACTCAAATCAGTAGAGCGAGGTTCAGGTCCAACATTTTTATTGCCATTTATATATATATATATATATATATTATAATTATTATATGCTTGATATGTCATAGTTATATATTCAGTATATCTACTTTATTTATATACTGTAAGGTTAGATATACTGCCGAAACAGAGAACGTAGGAATCTAACGTTTCGAGTACTAGTGAAGGCCCTTCTGAATACTGCCGAAACAGAGAACGTAGGAATCTAACGTTTCGAGCGAAGGCCCTTCTGAATACTGCCGAAACAGAGAACGTAGGAATCTAACGTTTCGAGCGAAGGCCCTTCTGAATACTGCCGAAACAGAGAACGTAGGAATCTAACGTTTCGAGCGAAGAGAAGGGCCTTCGCTCGAAACGTTAGATTCCTACGTTCTTTGTTTCATCTTTTGTATATCTAACCTTACTATATTTCGATTGTTGTTTCTACACTGCCTAGGCGGCACACTACTTTTATTTTACTTTATTTATACTTATTTATAGATCAATTTGGAGTTTCAGATCCTCTTTCCAAACGAGTGCAACAACTTTCTAGCAAAATGGAGCATGTATTTCAGAGAACATACTATTTCTTTGGGCAAGCAGGATTATCCTGCTGTCCAGCAACTCATAAGCAAATACCAAGGAAATGGTAAGTCTTTTTTTGGAAAGTTTGACGATATAAGGTTGCAATGTTATTTTAATATATCTAATCTCATATGGCTGCATGGCGTGCATGTGTATCCGAAACCACTTGATTCATTGCAACCAAGCTCTTAGGGCCTAATTCTCTAGGCCTAGGCCTACATGGCATGTGTATGGCTACATTGGTGCAGAGTATAAATTACAGACGAAAAAAAATAAATTAGAATGATTTCCAGTTTTTTTTGCATTTTATTCTATCACTCTTGTATTCTACTGTCTTTTCGCTAAACATGGAGACGCATGCAGAGCTTGCACATAACTTACAGATCGAACTCGTCTTTTTCTTTGTCGTGGTCGTCGTTGTTGTTATTGTTGTAATTTGAGAACTTATATGGGAAGATATACCTATGAATAATTGTTCGTTTCTGGTTGTAATATAGATATATAGATGACCTTTGTGCATTATATGTGCTTGTCTTTCTGCTCCATCGATCAAGCAACAGAAAGAAGGATTTTGCAGTGACGAGGAATGGAGTTATTTCCTATCTTTTACAGAATGTTCCAGTAAGTAATAACGATCAATCAAACCTACTTGCAGTAATTTCAGGTGTTTGCGTCACTCATACATAACGCTAGAGCCCCGCGGATCCTAAGCTGATGACAGCCTTATCAAAAGAGAACGAAGGGGACACAATTGGGAGGGGTTTAATGAGAAAAAGTGGATGAGGTGCCTTAATTCGCCATTGATAGATGATCGCGAGTATGTATATATTATATAAAGGCCTTTCTACACGGTACGATTGTGAAAACGATTCACCGCCAATTGTGTAAACGACGTTTTTCGACATCCACCATCGACTCACGAACAAGAATTGTACACAAAGTTCCATACGCCAGAATGGCAATCGTATATACAATCGTATATATCGTGTAGATAGGCCTTAAAGTGAATCACGTTGACAAATATCTTGTGAATTATACCCAAGAATCCTCATGCAGGGTATCACTACTAATAGTATAGATCACTATTTTTATTTTTAGTGTGGCACTGATGTCGAAGCAGAGATACAGAAGAAAGATGAGTGATTCGCCCAACCATATCTTCTCTGAACTGGCGCTGACCATGATCCAGACCAGTATTTTATGGGTGTGGACCGTATGGCTATCCCCTGTGGTCAGCAATTAGTGCAAAGCCTGGACATGCTTTTTAAAGCGCACTATGTTTTCAACGTTCATTACGCCCCACCCTTGCACCAATTTTGGGAATTTGTTGCCTCAATGGTTTATGTATAGGATAAAGGTATTTATCCGACTTAAAACACGATCAAGTCGGTTTTCTGGTTTTCTTTTTATTGTAACGCTGGTAGCGCCCACATACGGGAAGGAGAGCAAGGGTTTGCTTTTCGCTCCACGTGGTTTACGAGAGGAAGGCAAACCAATGAAAATCATCAAAATCTGTTGGTTGAGTCAGCAATTTATTACACTGAACCTTGAGCATAAAATGTGGGATTGACACTGCATCAATACGCATGCCCAATGCTGTAATGAAAGATTTGGTACTAATTATTCGTACTAATTATTCAAACAGGCTTGTAGAAGTCTGTGTATGTGTTCAATGAACCTTTACGTACTTCTCAAGTTGTTTAATAAACTATTATTCAAAGCTTGCTTTCAAGTCTTATTATTTCATAAAATCCCGTTAACATTTGACATAACAATGTCCTTCGACACTCGGTAAATGCTATCTTTTAGAACTTCAATCGTGTTTTAAGGGGTAATAAATCCTTCCCAAACAAAACCATCAGTGAGAGAACTTGGCTCTGCATGAGACATGAAACGTTCTTATATTAATATAATATTACTTATAATGAACTTATATAACATATATCTTATATATACACACTTACATGTATATAGCGAGCATTAAAAGTATTGCACATAGTTGCAGCTTTTAATTGTTATTTTTAAATTGTAAGTGCATGGGTTTTTATCCAAACCAGGCTCATTTTCTCTTAATTCTGGCATGTATATATATACATAGTAAATATATACTATGTTCAATGTGTGTCTCTATATACTTGCTCGCTTGAAAGTCTTATGAGGCGCTTGATCCCTCCAATGAGCTGCAACTTTTGATTGCCCAGCATTGGTGCGCATCCACCCCATAGTACTCTTGCATATCGCGACTTGTTTAGGCATTATGCCTGGTCCCTCAATTGTTGGATGTCAGGTGGCTCTAGCACACAGATGCATTTAGGCCACCGCCAGTCGACCGGTTGCATGTTGTACGCTATAGGGCATGTGGATGTTAGCATGTGGTGAGAGAGCCAGCTAAAGCAAGTAGAGTCATTGAAACACATTTTTGATCAACAATATTGCATGTTATATATAAGGAAAACAAATTAAAGCAAAAGAAAATAAATTAATCTTTTAGCTATGGTCATGGATAAAACCTTTTTATTAAACCAGTACAGTACATGCAGCTACAATTAACTACATATGTATATTTTGAGAATATAAATGTGGGGTTTATTTGTTGGATATACAATTGTTTAATGTTGTTTAAAAACAAAATTATTTATGAAGTGTTTTACTTTTTCTTTCAATCTAGGTATTGCATTGAGAAAGAATCAGTCCTATTCGCGATTGAAAAAGTCAGTCTGTTAAATTGGTAATGCCAGTCTAATAGATTGAAAATTTCAATTTAATTTAGATTGAAAATTTTCAATCTAAAAAAAGAGTGCTTTTCAATCGGAGTCGTTTGGTCCTGCATATCAAACTAGACAAGATTGAAAAACGATTGAGAATTTTATCCGATTGAAAAATAATCAATCTATTGGAGTGGAAAAATTTCAATCTAAACAAAGATTGATTTTCAATTTACTCTAAATTCCAGTCGAACTACGATTGAAAATCGATTGAAAAATCAATCGTTTTAGATTGGTTTGTTATTCAATCGAGCAAAAGAGTGACTTTCAATCGAAAAGGTTTGGTCCTGGAAAACAGTCTGAAAAAGATTGAAATTTCAATCGATTAGACTGAAATTTCAATCGTTCGAATTAAGAGAGTAGAGCTTATCTTGTACTGGAAAACTACTCTTCCAGTCAGGGTTTTTTAAAGAAAAATTTAGAACTGCACATTTTGTCATACAGTCACAACATGTCATAGCATGAAATTTAACTCGCGCAAATGGCACAAATTTTTTCTTATTAATAAACTTTCATTAACTCATTCTCGTCCATACAAATATGGACGATGCGGACTTTAGTATTTCAGTTTGTCTAGTAACCGGCAGGCGATTTAATTCTCCATGGGAATGTCCTCAAATGCGATCTGACGAGAACTAGCAAGGGTCAATTTCTATTATAATAATTGGACAATATTTGCATGGTTATAAAAAAGTAGAAAGCTGATAAGCTGCAGTGTGGCACTGAAGTCTCCTGGTCGTTCTCGAATGCTCCTTGAAACCGAAAACCTCAATTTGTATGTGCAGTACAACATGCCGCCGATGGATCAGTGGGATCCTAAACCAGCCGTGATGAGTTGGATGAATGAAAGAGAGCATCGCATCCGAGACCGTCCAAAAGGAAAACAACAGCAATATTTTAAGGGAATATTTTCGGAAACTTCGAAATCCAAGCAGAAGTTGACAGATTGTCAAGAAGAACAGATACCGGCGAAGAAAAAAAAGAGAACATTTTAGTTATTGTTAAGTAAAGAAAGTTGTCAACAACAACTATATTGTTAAGTTTGTTATGAGAAAATAAATATTCTGCTTGTGCTTTTGTTATTGAGGCGCTATGTATTCCATTACCTTCGATTACTTTAGTTTTCAACTGCACATAATTTTTTTTAGAGTTGCACAAATTGATTTAGAACTGCACATTTTGTGTAGAACTGCACGTTAAAAAAAACCCTGCTTCCAGCGAAACCGACATACTTGGGAATCGACTGGCTTACACTTTGTGTGCGTTTGCGCTTAACAAGTTAACAACCCAAAGTTGGCGTCTTTCTCTTGCCTCCAATCTTAAACCTTTAGTGTAAGCCTTCCTGTGAAGTGTTATACCATTCTCTGAGTTTATGCCATTAACTGGTTTGTTGAAACACTCGAATAAAACACACCGCGAACGTATTTTGTCCGCAATTGTAAAGTAAACAACTGTAGTCGAAATTACAGCTTGTCCCGATTTGACGTCATCAACCATACTCGTACTCAGACTCTTTTCTCCCGGCCATGTTTTGAAAAACTCCTGTTTGGAACCAAATATCTCGGGAAGTTTTCATCCGTTGAAGGAGTGTTATATATCGTTAGAATCGTCTCAATACGGCCGATTTTTAGAAAAAAAATGAAAATTCTCGTATATGCACATTAATAAACCTCGCGAAACATCAATATAATATGTTGCTGCTTCGTTCTTAATAAACCTCGCGAAATATCAATATAATATCTTGTTGCTTAATTCGTTCTT
The DNA here is from genome assembly GCA_035771165.1 of Paragorgia papillata. Taxonomy (NCBI): domain Eukaryota; kingdom Metazoa; phylum Cnidaria; class Anthozoa; order Scleralcyonacea; family Coralliidae; genus Paragorgia; species Paragorgia papillata. The sequence goes on along the minus strand of JAWNZC010000455.1, from coordinate 431,233 downwards.
AATAAACCTCGCGAAATTCAATATAATATGCTTCGTTCTTAATAAACCTCGCGAAATGTCAATATAATATGTTGTTGCTTCGTTCTTAATAAACCACGCAAAATATCAATATAATATGTTGTTGCTTCGTTCTTAATAAACCTCGCGAAATATCAATATAATATGTAAGGCCTTTCGTCACTGATATTACTCAACTTCAACTCTCAGACGAAGGGCCTTAGCTCGAAACGTCCGCAACGTTTCCTCTTCTGTTTTTAGGACAGAATATAATATACCAACTTTCTGAATATCTTACCAATATAATATGTTCTTCATTCGTTCTTGAAATAAAGGCTCTCCCTAGCTTTTTGAAAAAAGTCGTGTATTACATCAAATCAACCCAACTTGACCGGCTGAATTTACATTCTCATACTTGGAAAGTGATGAAAACTTGTCGGTAAGGATAATTTTCGTCAACTGAAACTCAAATAAAACCTTCCACACATGTTGCCGTCTTTGGCGGACTTTCTCACTTGCTACACTGCGGAGAGCCTTTAATATACCACGAACTGAATATATCAATGTAACATGTTCTTTCTTACCAAAATCAATATACAAATTTCGACGAAAACATGCGTGTATATATTCAAAAGGTTTAATTATTCCATTCCTTATAAGTTACTATGCTGTGATAAAAAAATGGTTCAGAGGTATATGTCTAACTTACTTGACAAAACATATGTTTCTGCGTCTCGAGATGTTGGACGTAGGAAACAGCACGCTGTAACGTGTTTAATGGGATTACAGTCGGTATTGGTAGGTTCGCGTGTCCAGAAAGCATGTTGGAAATTGCCAAAGTGAAAACATGAAGCGCTGCGGCGAGTCGAGGAATTAAATCCAGTTGTTTGGATTTTGGTGGGAGGATGGAACCGTCTTCGATTGCTTTATTAACTTCTGCAACGAAGTGGTCCTTTTTGGCTTTGAGGAGTTGCTGGGCCTCTTCGTTGAAGGTGTATGGACTGTTTTGGTTTTGTTGGGAGTCATTGATGTATGCGAAAAGTTGTTGAAGGGTGTCGTCGGGTTCGGTGCTTAAGAACTCTGCAGCTGTTTCCACTTCGGCTGATGTGGGACAAAGAGCTAGTGGAACAGCAACAAGGAAGCGGTCGATGAAGCCTTGGCCTTGGTCCATTCTCGCAATTAGTTTGGCGGCATTTGGTATCTGGGTACAGCCAAGGATAGAGAATGGCGTATTGCTAGGAATTTCTCTCAGCTGTTCCGTGGAATAATGGTAACAGGTGGGTTCTCCTGAAAATAACTTGCACTGGAGCATAGCGTCTCCACTGGCGTTTTCGTCGTCATTTTTCAGGAGCTTGTTAAGGACATCAAAGATCTCCGGTGAGACTAGAAAAGCGTTCGAACGCTTTACTCAAAACGTTTGGACGCTTAACTTGAACCATATGATCTTATTATTATAACTATGATCATTTATTAAATCTTGAAACAGTTGAAACACGAAGTGTATATATATATATATATATATATATAAATACAAATGTATATAAAAGGAACGGCGATTATGGACTCGCGTTACAAACTCGCCTCAAGTTTAGTCGTGTTTGCTTCTATTTATCTCCAATGGTCTAATGCCCTTAGTAAATCGAAGCCACGTTGGTTTTGAATATTTGAATATTTTAAAGTAATATAATTTTATTGTGAGTTGTGAAACGCTTTGGAAATCAGCGTAATTGGACTACCTCACCGCGGGATTCTGCTAATTACCTGTTGTCTTGAAAAAAAATAATTTCTCACTGTGCGATTTAAAAAGCTAACCAATAGTTTGTATCGATTCTTAATTTGACTGTCGGTGGACTCTACCGCAGGGAACTGGTGACGCAAACTTCTAATAACACTTCTCCAACTCACATAGTTCTTCCCTCTCTCTGTCTTACTTCTATCACATAGCTGGCACAACACTCGATTAATCTCATCTGCTGGTGGTTCTGGTCGTTCTTCCTCCATTTCTACATCCTCTTCATCTTCATGCAAGTTCAGCTGCAACTAACAAATCTTCGGCTCGCCACCAGCCCCCCCGGGAAATAGGATCGGTCTTGTATCCCATAACAGCGTAACTAAAAGGAAATTTGTCATTCTTAATAAACTAACTAATTAATTTAATAAAAAAACGCATATTTAACTCACCCTAATAGTGACTTTATATCCCCGAACATCTTTTTCTGCGCCAACGTTAATTCTTTTGACACATGAAAGTTGGAAATGCCAAAACATCTAAGGAAGTTAGTCGCTGACGTCAAAAGTTGCCTCCCGTTTCTCAGGTACGTTTCCGTCGACATTGATTTTATATCAATCCTAGCTGGGTGCAAGTATTGGTGGATGTGGTATGGATGTTGATCCTCAAGGATTCCAAATGCTTCCTCTAGGGTAGTCGCTGCGATTGTGGTCTCTACCCTTAATCCACAAATTAATTCTGGATTAGATTCCATCTGCCCGAGAATTTCGTTAGCAACTTCTAAACATCTCCATCCTTGACGAGACGTGGTCGGTAAGATCATTTTATGTTCGTGCGATGCACTGAGGAAGTGGTATATAAGGTTATATGCCTTCACACGCACAATCTGCGGCTTCCCCGTTGGGTGTTGCACAGACAGGTTGAAACTACCCCCATGGTTCCTTACTGGGTGCCGGCGAGCATCAAATGGCGTAAACATGACGTATGGTTGAAGGGTTACACCAGCTGGGATGTGCTGCCGTGCTCTAACTTTTAAGGCAAATACGTGCGGGATTTTCGTGGACTGCGCGATATCCCAACGGTTAATAGGATAGCCCTGGGTTGTGGCATCACACCTATTGTTATAAAACGAGGGGAATTAAAAAAACATTAAAAAAAAAAATTAATACTTACTCCAAAATATCTTCCGGTATCACAGGAAACTCATTGATCCCTTGCTTCATTCCAAACTGCAATCTCGTTCCCAGAGCCCACGTTCCCCACCCGGGAAACGAGAGACTCTGGGATAATCCGTTTCAAATCGTTACGTTATTGGCTGAATAGTGAGCATGAGTTGGTCTGAAGTGACCGGAAGTAGAATTAATAAAACCAAAATAACAAAGATGTCGGACGACAAGACTCCAGTGAAGACGTTGCCGCGATTGATATCTTCGCCATATGTGTGCGAGCTTCGCCAGCAACCCCATTGACTTGTTTGGGGAAAAGTCAAACAAGGAGAACATACTATCCAGATTCCGCTCGGATATATTTACGCATGCGTACTGGAATAACAAGAATCCTGTGATTTGAAACGGATTATCCCAGAGTTTCTCGTTTCCCGGGTGGGGAACATTGGGCTCTGGGAACGAGATTGTCCAAACTGGTGAACTCGAATGTAGCCAACATCCGCTCTTTGTAATGCACCAATGAATCTTTCCACCGGTACAGCCTTATTGAGGCCTCTAATGAGATGCTCCACCGTTTCTGGGCTTGGAATAGCAATAAAACCCTCCTGGCAAAGGCCCTGGCATATCCTGTTCTTCACTCCATCGGTTCTCAAAGTCGATATAATTATAGGCGATGATTTGAATTTCCTAGACCAACAGTATTGCCAGCCAATCTCCGGATAAGATCCACTATCTCGTCGCGAACTGCCAAATTTACAGCGAAAAAATCGACGTCAAAATCTGGATTCTCCTCGGTCAAGGACCAAACCGCTTCAGAGCAACGCTGCATTTCAGGAGCAACGAAAAACACGTCCTTCCTCCACGACAGTCAGTGAAAAATGAGCTTATAGATAACAAATGTACGTCCTACTCCTAGCGAGTCCAACAGCGAAAGAGGAAGTGGTGGACGTCGCACGGGTATTTATACAAGAGTCTGGATAGGAAGTAGCGCTCGACCAATGAAAATGAAGATAGGAAGTGACGTAGAAATATGGGGGAGGTGGGCATAAGGGGGCGGGCGGGGGGGGGGGCGGTTTCCGAGGCGGGGGGGCGGTTTCCGGGGGGGTTAAAATATTCTCAAAAGTTAAAAAAATGAAATCCAGGTGGGGAAATCCGCAAAAAAACTAAAAAAACTCACAAAAACTACGATAATTCCTTAAATATTGTTCGTATAAAAAATATATATTTTAAACTTAAGGAGACATTGTAACTTTTTACGTCAAAAAATCAATTATGACGTCATTTCTCCATGATGACGTCCAGCGATTAAACTATAAATGCTGAGTCAGCAAAAATTGGAACTGTCATTTCCGGATGACGACGTCACTTTTTATGGTTATTATATTAACGAAAAAGACTCAGCTTGTCGAGGTCTATCTAATAAGCCTTACAAATTTGAAAGGGAACCACTAGTTCCAAAATTACAGCGACTTGAACTTCAAAATGCTGAGTCAGCAAAAAGTGGAACCGGGAAATGAGCCATTTTTAAATTTGGGAAAACCGTTATAACTCTGGAACTACTGGGCCGATTTCAACCAAACAGCAGGGCTACATGCTTACAAAGTTTCATCCAAAACCAACCGTTAACGAGTTACAGACCAGTTCCAAAACGCACCCCCCCCCGCCCCAATAACCCTAACCCTAAATCTTGCACTAATCAAAAGGCAAGCTAGTTTAGTCTTCGTCCAGTACATAGACGGAAAAAAATGTCCGTCGCTAAAATGCACACAGCTTCGCTGACTAATTATTGGTTTAGAGTGGTTTGGCCAAGCTGCATTATAGTGACGTCAATTAACGCACGATTACAACGTAATCTTTTTAAATAATATGAACTTTACCTGTTTTATGATGTTTTATTCATGCCAACGTTAAATCAGTGATTATCTACTCCGACGTTAATGTTTATATCAGACCTCAATTGTGTTATATATGCACTGAACTTAGTTATAATGAGGCCTGTTTATCATGTCCTGAATCTAATACAAGGTGTTAAGTACATGATGAGTTCGACGTTTGAAACGTTTTAATTAATTAAGGTCGACCCTAATATGTCGTGCGACGACCAGTGCGTTAACTTCGACTCTGGTTCGACGCGGTTTTAAACGCCGAACTTATCACTGATGTGCCGAACCCAATACAAATGACCAAAAAAGCTTGTTTTCCTAGTTTTCTCGCCGTAATGCGAGCTCAAAACATGAAACTTAATACGCACGGAGGTCTTTTCGAGTAAATATGGACACGAGAAGAGATTATTACTGCCCTTATCAAAGTAAAACTATGCAAATTCTATGGTACTTAATGGGCCATATGTGACCCATAGATGTGAATCCTATGGGAAGGTACGATGGTATATGGGACTACTATGGTGCACTTTTTCGCTAAATTTCAAGGTATGGAAAATACATGGGATGGCGAGTCTATGTTACACACAATACGGAAAAGCTATGGGGATGATAAGCCCATTAAGTACCATAGAATTTCCATAGTTTTACTTTTATAGGGGATATGGCATTGATATGGGTTGAGCCCATAGGTTTTCCATACCAACCTGGTAACAGCAACTGTATAATTTTTGAGAACTTTGATAATTTTCAAATTGTGGGAGACTGACAGTTACAACTATGTGTGATAGTTTTTAACCTAAATTGGGATCTAAAACAGCTCCCCCGCCCCCCTAGGTGAAGAAACTACAATATGTAAAAGTGCATCAGTCATGAAAAAATTGAAAATTATAACAAATATATAAAGCAATATTAAAACATGTAAACAGTCTGTTATGCCAATATAATCAAAAATGCAAACAACGTGTAGCACAGTCCGCATCCGTTACGAAAATTTCACATAAAATACCAATTTCTTAATATATCATAAACATAAGCTTATGTATTGGCCGAGTGGCGAATTGGTGTGAAAATTCATGGGAACGACAAATGTGTTGGCGCCATAGACTGGGAACGAGCACCACACGCAAAGCATCATGGGATATCTGTCACCTCCATCTTGGCGAGTTTCTTTCTCGTGTTCACGTGTTGTTTTGATCCAAGAACATGAAGATATCTGCTTCATTCTAGTCCGGGCTATCGAAGTTTCCTGCCTACTCTGTTTCTAAAAATGACTTCACTGCTTGTGGGAATATTTGTTGTATCGTTTGTCAACGAGCAGCCAAACTATTGAAGGTAAGTAATTCTGTTAATATTGATATATCTTTGGGCTTTAGTTAGATCAAAGAGGTTGTGGCAGTTGATCTTTCTTAACGTCTTGTCGACTGACAGAAGCTTGGATTTTGTAATTTTCCTTACAGACACCGGATTTTTCAATAGCAGGGGAATCGCATAACTACATCCTATCAAAGCCTGAAACTTTATGGAAGTTTGGAGAGTGAAAAATCATCTCTGCATGGCTGGGGTAAGTCATCTTTTGCTGTTTCGCTTTACTTTGTCCTCTCTGATTAATGTTTGATGGTTAATGATTATTATTTGTCTATTGCTACAATGCTACTCTTTTGAACATTGAAAGATAGTTCTTTTATTTAAAATATTGAGTGGTTTGTATGGCATAAACATACTTCATACTATGTAGATTTCACCTATAATCATACATTGACAAAATTGTTGGAAGCTAACAGCTTAACATGTGATGGTTTAATGCTCCCTCTCCCTGCTTCAATGTTGTGAAACTCAAAACATGCAATTTGCACTCAGACATCTGCCATTATTAATACATATAACATGTTTTGAGTAACAACATTGAAAGGGGTGTGTGACAATTTACTTGACCTAAATTGTAAAAGGGATTACTGAAAGGGACCCATCCAGTCCTTGCGAGGCTTTTCCAAAATACAATGTATGTTGTAGATAACCTAACAACAATCTTCTCAATAACCTAACAAAAACTCTAGCCCTAATCAGAAATCTGGTTTACTGTCTAGGTTTTTGGAAAAATATACTAGTACAGTATTTGACAACATACAGTATTTTGGAAAAGGTGCAAAAGGACTGGACAGGTTCCTTTGAGTCATCGTGCTTATCAATTAGCATGGCATTACTTGCTCAAGTTGTTTCAACTAATCTTAGCAATGATTGTAGGCTCATCATAAAAAAAATTTTGCATTGTGTTACAGAGAAAGTAGAAGCAGGCAGCAAGCAGCTTCTACTTTTTGGAATGCTACATGACAAGTTGCAGTGTGTAAGACTAGTTCACTGCAACTTGCTACACATGTTACAGTATGACCCAGGCTGTAATCAGGTTCAGTTGTTTGGAAAATGTTTTTTTGATTATAAAAACAATTTGTTTCAAATCTTACAAAAAATATCTTACAGCAACCTTGGCCACCTTTTATTCTACTGTAGCTGTTAAATAAAACATCAGGCAATTTTATTTGATGTGGAAGAGCACCTGGATTAAAAGGGGTTAAGATATTATAAGTCATCTTCACTAACTAGACTAAGATTTTTAGTGTGTTAATGATTTATACTGTATTTTCAAGGATTTTGTTATAAGCTAGTGAACTCCGGTAGCTACTTTCCAAATCATCCCTGCCTATTAAAGTTAAATTTTGTTAAGTATTCAGATATGGTATCAGCTTTTAGTTTAGCAGCTTAGTCACCTTTCAAAATTAATGAAACTCTTGGTTGTATACAGTAGAACAAAAAATAATTTAAATAATGCCATCTTGGAAACTCAAGATAAGAGTTAAAACAAGTGAAATAATTTTACAGTAGTTGCAATTGTTTTAACTCAACTACCGTACCTTGGGTTTTCAGAATGGCATTATTTTTTGAAATATGTTTTATTTTATACTTTTTCAACTGTCAAGTTGTCAGCTGGTCTTGGTCCCTGATTGTATGTCATTTCCATTTTCTAGTCTATTGTACATTGACACCAAATGCATTATTGGAGTTGGATAGTAAAAATATTGGTAAGTAATTTCTTGGTGTAATTGCCATGATGTAAGAGTGTCTGGAGAAACTTGAAAAACTAGTGTATATGTTGTAACTGTAAGAATTAGCCATGTCTTTTTTACAAGCCCATTCTAGAGAAAGGACAAAACATGGAACTCCTTGACCCGGTTACCTCAACACGGTTTACCAGGGGTCTATGTTTTCTCCTCTCCTCATTTAAAGTAGTGTCAAATTAGTTGGTTGGTACATGTGAATATTTTTAGATTTCTGTTTTATACCAGTACTGCAGTATTAGGGAATGTTTACACGAGGCTGGCCACGAACTCAGGCCAGACTGACTTTAGGTTGGTTGTAGTGTTTTTACTGTAGATCATTTTCATGAGTCCGGTCTGAGATTCAGTTCACGCCAGCCTAATCTCAGGTTGCCCACTATGGTGTCATATCCACATAAAATAATGATTCTCTGGTGGTAACGAGCTAAGGCAATTGACACAAATCTTGAAGCAACAGCGAAACCAAGCCTATAATAGTTTCAAGGCCAGCCTCATGTAAACAAAAACTGAAATGCAAAATTCAGGCCGGTCCGAGTTCAAGCTGGCCTCATGTAAACACCCCCTTACTTGAATCGATTACTGCATTAATTTTGTATCACCAGTTTGTAAAATTAGATGCAAGATGTACATAATGGTTTTAGAACAATTAGCCTATTGTGTTTATATTATCAGCTATAATCAAATGCTAGATAATTTTTTATGTTATGAGAGGCTGTCATAAGCAATATTAAGTTAAGACCTACAGTACATGTATCTTAATCCATTTCTACTTGGACAGCCCCTTAATGTTTTATTGTAGTTAACACAGAAATGTAGGAATGGTTCAACAAATAATTTATACATTCCTTCCTTTCACTTCACAGTAGCCATGTTACTGCTTATAGCAAAATTTAGCAATACATGTAGTTTGATTTAGGAAAAAGGTAGCAATGGGTTAAGTTGTTACCAGGTCAGGTCTTTAATTTCACATTGATGTGTACAGTAAATTGCACATATCATATACATGTATTCATTGATTTTCTCCTTTTATTTCCAGGATATGTTAGTCAAAGTTTTCAATTTGTGACAAGAGCTACCTGCAATTGTTTTCAAAAACTAAAGACAGAAAGGAAACATTCACGAAAACAAAAGAAGGAAAGAAGTGAAAGCTGAGTAGACAGTCTTTGAATGAATGGATGAATGAACGAACATTATATTAAATTAATAAATTATTATACTTGTAGATAACTGTATTTATTTGAAATTGTATTATCTTAAGCATTGACTGGATAAGTGACAACTTTTAATCGTTGTTTGAGTTGCATTTCAATTTTAGCCATAATAATATGCATGACAAAATTACTGTATGACAAAATTTATATTAAGCTATTTATTATTTAGAGTTGAAAGGGACCTTTTCCTTAAGTACATAATAATAAATTAATAATTTATACTTAATTATAAATTATATGTAGTTTAAGAAATCATAACATTTTAATGTGTTTGCTATATTATAATGAAAACAGCTTTGTATTATAGCGTTCACATTAAGCGGTAGTTTTGTAGTGAAATTAACAGCAATGGTTAGATTTGTTACCCATAGAAAAACCATTTGTTGGATCCTGTGTCACTTGACCCCTTGCGGTTGAACAGTTGCAATCAATCATTATGGTTTTATTAAATTGAATCTATCAAATACCTTTCTATGACATGTGTGGCTCTCGTACGATCACAAGAAATCAACAAATTAAGCCAATCCCAATTGTTTAATGTAAGGTAAACAATGTTATACTAACTCGTACAGAATTTCCATAGTTTTCCCATAGTTTGCAGAAGAAGTACTGAATATATGGCAATACTATGAAACTCCATATAATTCCCATAAGGAGTGTGGGAATCCTATGGATTTTTGCCAATTTCCTACATTTTCCATATATATGGCTCTGATATGGGGAGCAGAAAGCCCATAGCAAAACCATACCCTCTTCCATAGTTTTCCCATAGTTTGCAGAAAAAGTAATGAATATATGGGAATACTATGAAACTCCATATAATTCCCATAAGGAATGTGGGAATCCTATGGATTTTTGCCAATTTCCTACATTTTCCATATATATGGTTCTGATATGGAGAGTAGAAGCCCATAGCAAAACCATATCTACCCCATGAATAGGCCATAGTTCAACCCATATTTTTTCCATACTTGGGCCATATATGTCCCATATCCCCATGTTTGGTAAGGGTGTTTACGTTGCGAACAAATTACGACTAATATAAGTGCACAAACCGATGCGCTGAGTTCGAAAAAGATGAAGAAGTCAATCGGACGGCGCGCAGAGATGAGCGTCGCATTTAACTGACAACAGGCCTTCAAGTTCAATCATATTCTACTCACAGTTATTCTGTTTACTTTCCTCGCTCTCTTCTGATTTACCGTCGCCTTTTCCCGATAAAAAAATAATGAGAAGGTAAGCCGTACACAAGAAAAACGAACCTCATGAGTCCCATGAGGTTCGTTTTTCGCTAAACAAGCATGAGTTGAATTCTTAATTGAATTTCATTCTAATTTTTTTCAACCTGGGACTGAACCCAATCCACACCTAAACCAAACTTTTATCCTAACCTTCTCAAATTCATGAATAATTCATGAGCATTTTACTCAATCAGACAGCTCCATTCCGTCACGTGAATGGGCTGTGAAACACCGGTAAAGCGCTGCATCAAACACTAGTGTTTCTCCATCAAACTTATCAAACACTAGTGTTTCATTTATGTTAATTAAACAAGAAACACGATACGATTGCAGGTTATGTTTATTAGCACACAATTTCACTACATATTTTCACACTTCATTAATTCGTTGACATACCATTAACATGAACATTTATATTACAATTCGTAAACACTCCAGAACACAATAATTCACCAGTAAGCGCCCCCGAATTACCAACCTCTAAACTAGCTTTGGAGATTTCGTTACTTGTAGATGAGGAACTCCCACCTAAGCTAACTTTGGCTGCCAGTACGTTAGATACATCAACGGCTTTCGCTTCACTACATTTCTCGTACTTATATAAAGCGTTTGATCTGTGGCCCGTCCTATCCCTAATCAACTGCTCTTCAACACCTCCGTTAAACAAGGTAGATGCACATGTTACTCGCAATGAATGGCTTGTTGGAACCGCATTTTCCATTACCAATTGCTCCTCGTCGACCGTTTTCGGCATTCGAAAACGTGATAATGCCATCTCTCGTTAAAAATAACAGCGACTCCCTCTACTTACGCTATTTGTCTCAAAATAATAAAAACCACAGAATCGCACGCCTTTATACTCTTTGAACAACTACAACATTCCACATCCAAACAAATACAAACCTCACTGACGTTTAACGTTGAAACAGAGCGTATGACAAAACATCCGCAAGTCCCACAACGGTAGCTCATTGGTTCATTCTCTTTCATTTGAGAAGCCATTTCAAAAACTCGTTCTGCGTGTTTGATCACGGTATCAAAACACGAGAAAGCTAATGAATCTCGAGGGGCGAAGCCCCGAGAGATTCATTAGCTTTCGAGTGTTTTGATACCGTGATCAAACACTTGAACTCGTTTTTGAAATAGTACGTCATTCTAACCTTTTCTTAACCATAAACCCCAACCCTTACTTGCGAGACATAAATCAAAACCAACGATGTTCTCCCCTAGCAATTTAATAGTTCGAGTGTTCGACCATTAGGTTCGACGTTTGAAACCAACGTTGAACTTTGTCGAACTTAATATGATTAGGTTCGGCAGATGATAAGTTCGACGTTTGAACTAGGCCTGATATATACAAAGTGATTAAATAGCCTATATATTATATTGGTACCTTCTATTGGGTCTCGGTCCTCCCTTGTTGAAATCCAATTATAAGATGTTTGATCATGCACCATTTGCCTCGACTATAGACACAAATACGGGATTTGCTTTCCTTGCCATCTCCAGTAGAATAAAATAACAAAATGTCCTAAGTGTCTCCATGTTAGTAAATCAGCTATCGAAGTGATCGGCAACAATGTACTCGATGATACACGGCCAGATTTATTTTCATCGATTCATTCTGATCGCCAGTGAGACGCTACTGAGACTATAATTTGATATCAGTCAATTTACCCACGGAAAAGCTGTTTCCCGTCGGAAATTACTATGCATTTTTTCCGTAGTTATTTGGATAGTATCCGTCAACCATTTCGTACCTTGACGGTAACAAACAATCAGACGTATTTAAAATAACGCCATCTGGTTTCAAATTTATTGAACGCAACTAGAAAAGTTACAGTTACTTGTCGTTGTTGAATGAAGGAATTTTTTTTCAATTTTGTTTTAGAATTTCTCGGTGTCACTGAGGGTTATCATTACAAGTGTGTGAAGTAATATTATACATTATGATAATGTTTGGAAAATACTGAAATTATACTGTAACTTACCTACAGTACATGATTACATATGAAATCTCTTTGAAATGTTATAATTTGTTTTTAGGGATATACTCTACTTACCAAAAAGATTTGCCACCATCCTGAAAAAAAAAGGAAATTTCCAACTTCTTCGGGGTATGTGTCTTCTCATTTACAGCCTTCCATATTGCTGATAAGTTCTCCATGTACTCCAAGAGCAAATCTCCTTTAGAAAATTGTGTTTTTGCAAAGACACCCCTCCCTAATTATGAAAAAAATGGCTTGTTTATTATTAATTTTTTAATACTCCTGTAGTACAGGGTTCGAATTAGCATTTCACAAGTGCATCGTGAAAATATTTTGTTGAAAATATTAGATATACTCTACTTACCAAAAAGATTTGCCACCATCCTGAAAAAAAAAGGAAATTTCCAACTTCTTCGGGGTACGTGTCTTCTCATTTACAGCCTTCCATATTGCTGATAAGGTCTCCCTTGTATTCCAAGAGGAAATCTCCTTTAGAAAATTGTGTTTTTGCAAAGACACCCCTCCCTAATTATGAAAAAAATGGCTTGTTTATTATTAATTTTTTTATACTCCTGTAGTACAGGGTTCGAATTAGCATTTCACAAGTGCATCGTGAAAATATTTTGTTGAAAATGTTGGGGGTTAACCCCCCCAGTTTGGTGATCTCTTTTAGTAATCATGCCATCTTTCGATGAGGTTGTCTTGCATTTTTTTTTGTATACAAGTCATGTAGCTCAGTACTGTATGGCTGGAACAATTCAGTTGTCAAACTTTGGCATTACCATGATTCGATTGCTGCCGATTGCTGCATCTGGACAGAAATCATCGATTGATGTATACCCTCTTTGCTTATTTGAGGACTTGCTAGCTTCAAGTCGATCTCTATGCTTAAGTCGAAGAAGTTTCACTTCACTCGGAAAATATCGAAAAGCAGCTTTTACTTGCATCAACTTTTTTTGCAAAGAAGTTTCACTTGGGAAATATCGGAAGGCAGTGGTCACTTGCATGCAATTTTCTAGGAGTTTTTATGTTGTTTTGGATCGAATATTCGAAAAGTGCATCGTGATTTCAGAATAATTGCGATATATTAATTTGAACCCAGTGATGGTACACAGTACATAGACTGTAATTAACCTTTTCTCTCCTAGGGATTCTCACTTGACAAGTTACATCGTTTGGTGTTAGACATGGTAAAATAATAACGTGGCTGGTTTTGGGTGACCTACAGTAGTAGGGAAAGAAATAATTCACGTACATCACACTAATGGCTCATACAACCTTGAAGTACACAACTCCATTTTATTGAAAATAATTGCATTTGTATACATGTACAAGATATTTATGTACCTTTTTTAGATTAAATACATAAACTCAACTTTGATAATTGAGTGAGATTTGTGAGAGCTGT